>PVIH01000810.1:81358-102050 GCA_004025045.1 Sigmodon hispidus | reverse complement strand
TATTAACCCAAAAGCCTATGAACACCTGTCTTTGACAAAGAGGCCCAAAACATTCAATGGAAAAAAGATAGTATATTTAACAAATGGTGTTGGCATACCTGGATGGAAGTGTGTAGAAAAATGCAAATAGATCCGAGCCTGTCATCCTGCACAAAACTCAGATCCAAGTGGATCAAAGACCTCAACATAAACCCAGCCACTTTGAACTTGATAGAAAAGAAAGTGGGAAATACACTTCTACGAATTGGCACAGGCGACCACTTCCTAAATATAACAACAGTGGCACAGACACTAAGACCAACAATCAATAAGTAGGATCTCCTGAAGCTAAGAAGCTTTTGTAAAGCCAAGGACACTGTCTATAGGACAAAACGACAGCCTACAGAATGGGAAAAGATTTTCACCAACCCTACAAGTGATAGAGGACTGATCTCTAAGATACATAAAGAGCTCAAGAATATAGAGCCCAAAACCTTGAATAACCCAATCAAAAAATGGGGTTCAGATCTAAAAAGGGAATTCTCAGCAGAGGAATTACAAATGGCTTAAAGGCACCTGAAAAAATGCTCATCATCTTTAGCCATCAGAGAAATGCAAATCAGAACAACTTTGAGATACCACCTAATACCTGTTAGATTGACTAAGATAAAAGGCACAGATGACATCCTATGTTGGAGAGGATGCGGAGCAAGGGGAACACTCCTCCATTGTTGGTGGGAGTGTAAGCTTGTTCAGCCACTTTGGAACTCAGTATGGAGGTTTCTCAGAAAATTGAGAATCAATCTCCCCAAGGACCCAGCAATACCACTTCTGGATGTATACCCTAAAGATGCACAGTCACACTCCAAAAGTATTAGCTCATCTATGTTCATAGCAGCATTATTTGTAATAGCAAGAACCTGGAAACAACCTAGATGTCCCTCAACTGAAGAATGGATTAACAAACTGTGGTACATCTACACAATGGAGTACTACTCAGCAGTAAGAAAAAATGATATCCTAAAATTTGCAGGCAAATAGATGGACTTGGAGAATATTCTCCTGAGCGAGGTATCACAAACTCAGAAAGATAAGCAGGGGATGTACTCACTCATTAGTGGTTTCTAAACAAACAAACAAGAAAAAAGCCAAGCATACCCAAGTTGCAAACCATAACCACTGAACAGCTTGGGATCAGACTCTTCGGATCCCACTCCACCTAAAGGAACACCTGACTTACTCTTGAGGGAGGGGGGAGAAAACTGTATATTCCAGGAGTGGAGACTGATCCAAGCATTAATGGGTCAGTGGGACCATAGGACTGTCTGCTCCCTGCCCAGGGAGGGGATGGGGAGTTGTGGAGAAGAAAAAATGGCCTGATGTGGCGGGAGGGGAAGGGACCTTGAATAATGATATACAGGGATAGAAAGCATGACTTCTTTGTTAATAATAATAATAATAAAAATAGATAAATAAAATTAATCACAAGTATAATTCCAGTATTAATTTATAGATGAATTCTTGATATTGGGAATAATGTATATATTATACAAATATATTATTACAAAAAGAAAAACAAAAGTAAGAAAGATGCCCTGTGCAGTACATTCAAGTGTCGTGATGCAGAAGGCTGTGAGTAGTGTCCAGCAGCATTGTTAGGGAGGGATGATGATGGCAGGCCTTACCAGGAAGAAACTGGACGGAAAGTCTTATGACTCTTCTGCCTGTGAGACTCTGTGATCCTCGCTGATGGTTGACCTGATGCCCAAGTAAGTTGAGGAGGGAAATATGGAGGTTTGCACAGATTGTTTAAGGCTGTGGGCCTCAACTTGCCTTTGCAGTAGAATCAGCTGCCAAGCTGGTTCACACAGACTGCTGGGCCTACCCCAGAATTTCTGAGTCACAGGGCTGGCGGGAGATGTCTGCATTTGCATTTTAAATAAATCCTCCAATGCTGTGACTGCCTGAGATCACATTTTGGGACCCACTACTTCAGCACAAGTGCAACAAATATACTAGTGCTTGTTGGTATAGACAGCCCAGCAACAAATTGTGGCATCTGGGGGACACATGCTGAAGGATAACTTCCTTTCTTAGCTCTGACTCCTGGAAAAATTATTGCTATATGTGGGTGGTGCTGTGGGTGGTTTGGAAGCTCATTCTTCCCAGAGCCACTTTCCTGCCCTGACACTGGCTCAGGCCTGCCACCAAGCCAAACCCATTGGCACTGATCACTAGGATGGGAGCAAGCACCACTATTCACAGGTCTAACTGCCCGTAGATGGTAGGGAAGTGGCTTGTCACCAAGAAGTACATTAGAAACTAGAGCCATGATCTAGAGCATTACGATAGCTACCTGCATATTGTTGGTTGCTTTCTGTGACCTGGAAAGGAAGACTTTCTCAGTATAGCACTTTGTTCTGATTACAACAGATGTAGATATAATATGATGTGGAAAGCCACAGAAAGGTCCCCACAGTTTGGTAGTAATACAGTAATTCTCAGTGACTCTGAGGAATTTTAATGAAGATGTGTGGCCCCTATGATCATCTCCATTCAAACTGAGCCTCATGTATTTGAGTATTCAGCTAATTGGTTTAGGAAAATATCCATGTGCACACCCCCACAACTCCTGCTGCTCTGTTTCCCAGCTTATGGTGTAAAGTGTGAGCAGACTGTGTGCTTAACACACTTTGGAGTCTGTTGCTATGGTACTGGGGAGGAAGCTGGTTCTCATAGCAACATCAGATTGACTTGATGCATCTCAGACCATTGGCAGAGCTCAGGCAGTATCTTATGTGATCCCATGTTCTTTGGGACTGATGACACATGGTGTACCAAACAGTACTGTTTGCCCACAGCCCATTCACCTCTTTCTGCCTGCCCTTCTGTCCCCTACATCACACAAATAATCAGAGTAAGAGTAAGAATAAAGGCACATATACTTTTTTTAAAATCACAAGAATAAATCAAAGCATCATTTTGGTGTTATCTCATTTGTTAGCCCTCCCCATTCCAAGGCCAATCCTTGCACTGGCCTGCTGTCTAATCATGTAGATCTGCTCATTGGCCTGGCCTGTTACTGGGAGGTCCAGTCAGTCACAGAGGTCCAAGGTCATGTTAGTGAGAACAACTCTCTCTGATCAGGGCAGAGAGGGCTAAGGCTTATTCATGCAGCATCATTCTTTAGCCTCCTTAGCAGTGTTAATGCACTGGGAAAGGCCAGCCAGTCCAGTTTACAGAAGTTTTTCAACTCATTGATCAAATACATAGAGGGTCTCCACCCATCTGCATTTTATGCACAGAGCTGGCCTATGGCTTTAGGACAAATTGATGATCTAGACATGTGACTAAACAAAGGATAACGCCCTGGATCCTTTGTAACAGAAGGAATCTGACTGATCTCTATAGACTTTTGGTGAAGGAAGATCCACCCTTGTCCCAGCTGTTCATTGCCTTATAGCGTCCCTTATGGGAAACAGCCACCGTTTCCTATTCCCCATGCCCTTATTCTGCAAATGTTCACTGGTCGTCTCCATGTGCCGAGATGTATTCTAGACCCTCAGTAGGGAAGAGCATGGCACAGGACTTCTCCCATTGTGCCTGCATTCTAGTAGGGTAAAGAGCCATATGTCAGGAGAGAAAACATCAATGATGGGTGACATGTTAGAGGGTAGGAGGGGAGCTGTACGCTGAGCTTACTGTAGAAAGAACTTCCCAGGTAGCAGGTGAAGTCAGGGTTCAGAGGGCGGAAGGGGGAGGTGAGGACACAGTGGGAAGGGATGGCCAGGAAGCATCTCTGTCGCACTTGCCCACTTGAGACATGATGAGTCTTAAGTAACTAGCCTGGAACCATGTAGAAGGGAAGCAAAATAGTGGGATTCGTGTTTGGAGACTGCCCCCACCTGTCTCCATCCCTCTTCCCTTTCCCTTTGTGATGGTGTTCTATGTTTTATAACTGAATACCAGGTAATTTATAGAAACTAGAGGACTCATAGTGTTAGACTTTGCTTAGTATCTGGTGGAGGCCTCTGGCTTCATCATAACAGGGCAGAGGGAGGGCTTTCTAAGGTTTAACTCTTGAATTAGACTAAAGGTCCCCATGTTAAGGGGTTGCTCCATAGCTTATGGTGCTGTTGGAAGGTGATAGGGCCTTTAGGAGGCAGAGCCGAGGGCCATAGTGGAAGTTAGATCACTGGGCCCTGGGCCCTGAAAAGGATTTGGAGATCCCCGCCCTTCGTTTTTCTTCTTTCTGACTGTGTGAGCGAGCAGCTTTGCTCCAACTCTGTGCACCTCCACCATGAAGCACTACCTCATTGTGGACCCAGATTAATGGGGCTGACCAGCCATGGAACACGTGACCCAAAGTAAACCGTTTCTGTCTGTAAATTGTTCGTCTTGGGTATTCCATTACAATGGCAGTCAATCAACTTGTAAGCAGACTGAATGTGTATTAACTTGGGTCTTTCTTCTCATAAAGCCACCAATTCTACCAAGAAAAGGATCTTGCCTTGTGACCTCATCTAATCCTAATGCCCTCCCATAGATGCCATCTCCAAATGCTTCCATGTCAACAGTAGTTCCAGAGACATTTAGAACCAGTGACAATTAATAAAAAATATCGACTTAGTTGTAACTATATACATATATATGCATAAATATATAATTACAATTGCTGAGATTGCTTAGTGTCACTAGTAAGTATATGACTTAAGAGATTAGGGGTTTTATCTCTGAGGAAGATTCCAGGTCTCAGTAGTCCTCAGTAGTGGCCTACAGCTTTTGTTTAGGCGTATCAACCCCATGAGATTTCCTCCCGATGTCAGCATATCTATTCATGTGGCCCTTGTTCAGGTCCTGCTTAGGCAGCCATATTGTTGGGTATCATGGGTGAAGCCTCCCCATCACTTCTCAAGGAATATGAGAGAAAGAGAGACAGAGACAGAGACAGAGAGACAGACAGAGAGAGACAGAGAAAGAGAGAACACACATGCTGCCCTTTGTACTGGTTAGTTTTAACTGTCATTCTGTCATGGTCCAGAATCATGTAGGAAGAGAGTATTAATGAGTTATTTAGAATGTTTGGCCTGTGGACAGGTCTGATTGTTAACTGAGGGTGGAAGTCTCTCTGAATGTGGCTGGTTTCACTGGCTGGGCTCGATCCTGTAGGATTAGAGAATAGTAGCTAAGCATGGCAGCAGGCGTGTCTGCTCCCTCTCTGCCCTGATGCTTTAGATCCTGGCCTCTACCTCCCCGCAATACTAGAGCATTCCCTGGAGTTGTGAGATCTATAAGCATTTCTCCTGATGTTGCTTTTGGTTAGGAGATATTATCGCAGCAGTGATTCTAGGATACTATTATAAGCCAGGGGACAGTTTGTAAGCCTCACCTATCTTGTTCCTTAGTAAGGAGTAAGTGAGATTCCACTTTCATCCCTCGGAACTGGTGGGTTTCTCTTATGCCACCCTTCAGAGGGCATTGCATTTCCCTTTCCACAGACTTACCTTACTTGTAGGTTAGATCTCTTGCCTGCTCCCTTTCCCCCTGGGCAGCACTTTGCTGTGGCTTGGTGGCCACCAAGGACAGAGCACTGCTAAGACAATGTAGAAAGAACGGTGTCTTTTTTCCCTGCACGCCACAGACATGCCAGAGGAGCTATGACATGAAAGACCAATTTGAATCCTGAAGGATCACGGACTCCAGGCTCTGTTTCTAAGAAGATGAAACTGAGCTGCTTGGGGAGTAATGGTCCTCCTTGGGCAGGGTCTTACAGCTAGTGGTCTTTCCATGGGCACTTTTATTTACAGTATTTGTTTGCATTTTCTCTTCCTTTCCGTATCAGTCTTCTCCACTCTTCATCAAGTCCAGGCAGTCGTCTTTGGCTTTCTATAATGGTCTAGTACTGGAATGTTAATTGCATGAGGTTGGAAATTGTCCACTACATTGAGTTATACTGAACAAAGATACTGACTGCTGTCTTCACCCTTTCTGCTTTTGTAGTGTTTGATGTTCTTCTGGGCTTTCTTACATCTTCCCTGACCTCTTAAACCTTGTTAATGTTCCTGTGACTGGGTGTACCTGTTAGTCATTATTCTCTATGCCAGCAAAGCAGCCTGAAACATCTCGTTAAAGCCGTCAATCCTTTAGCACTTATAATAGTGGATCATAGCCCATTCCATACTGCCTCCTGTGGGCCAACCTATTGGATGGAAATGCGGACTGAGTGATTTTTCTCACTCCTGAGTCTTGGCAGCATGACCGGGTCTCTCTGGTGCACACCCATGTAGAGGTCCCCACTTGCATGAAGGTACTAACCATCCACTGTCACTTCAGAGAGATCTATATACTATTCATTTAGAAGTCAGAGGCTCTAATAATAGGCAATACCCACAGCTGCAGGAATGACACATTAGCATCAGGTGACAATAGACCAGCTTCTGTTCTTAACTGCTCTGCTGAATCCAGCTAGCACAGCTAAGAGATGGAGGCCTGATTGCAGCCACTATTAGATTCTGGATTCTTCAGAAAGTTGGGTGGCTCCACATAAGTATCTATGGGAGGAGAAGTCCATCATTGACCATGTCTGTGACCTGTCCAGCAGCCATCATAAAGATCCCCTATTGTCTAACATCACACAGACATTTTTGTTAGTGTAGTTGCTCTATAGCCCTGAACGGGCTCAAACTTCTGATCTTTCTGCCTCTGGCTCTTGCGTGCTGGGTGTACCTGTTCTCTATATTCCCCTTGTATAGCTTTCAACTTTGTAGGGGCTAGTGCTGGCTTGACTTTAGATGGGCAAACAGCCGAAAGAGTTGATTCATCTAGGATCTGTGGCCTAGAAAAGGTCAAGCTGGTCCCTTGCCTGTTCCCCTTTCCCCTGGAAAGCACCTTGCTATGGCTCATTGCATTGGCCACCAAGAAAGGAGCATGGCTGAGACAATGCCCTGTACTCTGCAGAGGTGCCAACATGCAATGGAGCTATGATGTGTAAGGTGCAGGCAGTGCCTGCCTCGGCCACACAGGCCTGACAGGAAGTACAAGAGGCACATTTTTCTGGTTCCTGTGGAACCATGAACAAGTCTTTTGTCATAAATTGGCCAAGCTTAGCTGCCTCACTGCAGAGTGAAAAGACCAGACTGCAAGTCCTTAAGGCCAAGGATATCGACACGTTCTTAGACTTAACAACTCGTCATAGATGGATTGCGTGTTTCCTTTCAGCAGTCTTCCTGATTTCTTGTGTGTAGTTAATGTGAACTTGTCACTGGTGGTTTTTCTTGTCCCTCACTGCCCCTCCTTTCTATGCATCATGCCCTTAGGATGATTTTCCATGATTGCCATTGTTACTGAGTGAGCCTTCAGCTTAGTGAACATAGACATTTTAATATTCCTGTCTGGGGCAGATATTTTCCTCAGGGTGTTGTCATTAGTTTGATTTCTGTTGCTGTGAGAAACATCATGACTAGAAGCAGCATGAGGAAGAAGGGGTTTGTTATATCTTACACCATCCAGTTCCTCATATCACCCATGCTGTTTAACAGGGAAAGTCAAGGCAGGACCTGAAGCAGGGGAGGAACCTGGAGCAGAGACCTTAGAGGGGTGCTGCTTACAGGCTTTCCCTCCATGATCTTCTCAGCCTGTTTTTTATACACTCCAGGACCACCTGACCAAGGCTGACCATTTCGGCCTCACACAAAATGGGCTGGAATCTCCCACATCAATCACTAAGACAAAAATGCCCCCACAGACTACTTACCTATAGGCCAATCTTATGAGGGCATTTTCTCAATTGAGAATCTCTTATCCCAGATGATCCTAGCTTGTGTTAAGTTCACAAGAATCTAAGCATCTCAGTGAAGCTGTAATTAACAAGATTCCCCCAGCCTAAGGGTTGACCAGGGCTCAGTGGTGACTCAGGCTGGCTACACTTCAGAGACAGTGCTAGTGTAGACCACCAGATCAAGAGGAATGTAGCCACACAGGGGGTCCAGAGATTAAACCAACCTAGGTTGTTAGAGAAGAATCAAATAAATGGGCTAGAAGGGTGGAGAATGTGACAGAGCAGGGAAGCGGGCCATCATGAATGCCACTTACACCCCGTACCCCAGCGGAGCTCTCTGCTAGTGGCTGTTTGATAAATGTCACAGGAACTGCCAGGGTTGCTCCCATGAAAGCGGGAGCTGAACCCGTGTTCACAGCCTCTCTTTAGCACCCTCGCTGCTGCTTGGGCAAGCTCTAGGGATGTCCCCACGGAAAGCATACTACAGTAGGAAACACACTGGACCAGAAGTCTAGGCCAGACTCCAGGTCTGGGACCTCCTTGTGACTTGGGGCAAGTCTGAGCCCCAATTGTGAGGAAATTGTCAAACTCGTATCAATATCTCTATAAAATCGTGTGTGTAACACTCCCGGGAAACCTGTACTTGGGGTTGGATGGAGTGGATAAGGCCTCCCCATCTTTGTAACTCTGGCATGTGGCACAGCAAAAGGATATACAAAGTTTTCAGCAAACAATAGGTGAGCAGTTGCTGGGTGGGTAACTTGGGGCAGAGGGACAAGTAAATATAAAGGAATGTTCGGTTGCTCCTAAAGATTCTGGTCACTTTCTTCTAAAGGGTTGCCTTGCCCTTGTGTCAGACTGGGGACCCTTCCTGTTTCAGGAGTCCATGGGAGCTCTGGGGGGCTTGACTGCTCACTTTAGGAGGACTCTGATACTGAGCTCTAACCAGAATGCCATGGCCCTGGACTGAACAGTTCAGCTGAGATATCCCTGACTCACCTACCTGCTTAGACACCTTCAATGTGTTCACAGAGGGAGGGCAGTAGCCCTAAGAGCAGAGTTGCCCGGGCTTGCCTCGGCTGCAGATGGATAACAGTAATCACAGAGAGAGGATCTGGCCTTTTCTGAAGGGCCACCTGCTGCTGCCATTGTCACATTCTGTGCTCTGCTGCCATCCTCTGCGGGGGTGGAGCTGCATCTTGGCAGCCCTGGGCTAATAATTAGGGGTGGGGCAACTCCCCAGCTGGTGAGATATTTGGGGAGGGGCCTGGAGGAGAAGGGAGGGCTGGGATCCAGCCAACAAAAGGAGGAATTAAGTGGGCTGTCCTAGGAACCCATAGTTAGCATTTCAGCTCCAGCAGTCTAGGCTCCAAAGAAGCAAGGCTTTCTTAAGTGTTTAGTGCCCTCCTTCTTAGGGGTATCTCTGCTTCTCAGTTCCTTTTTTTTTTCTGGAGGTCTGGCAATGCTCATTCATCTAGGCTACTGACATGGGGCACCACACTGGCCAAGCTCAGAAGCCAGACTGGGCTTTCGGACAGTATTGCTGCCCCCATCTCATCAGACTTGTAGTGCATTGCTCTCACAGCTCGAAAGCCACTGCTGTTCAGGAGGGCCCTCACATGGAGAGATTTGGTGTCTTATTTACGTACCGTTGGCATCCTTCGAACTGTCATTGTGGTTATGGGGTGCCAGCAAGGGAATTCTTAGAAGTACCCCCACTTCTTTCACTGCAGCCTTGGGCCCTATGCACAAAGGCAGCACATCCTGTCCATGCAACTGACACTGCACACTTAGAGGTGCAGTGCATGTACATTTATCCATGCAACTAACACTGCTCACTTAGAAGCATGGCATTTTGGCACCATTTTGCTGCTGAGTGAAATGAGGCTCACAGACATTTGGTGGCTGGCCCCAAGTCATACCACTAGCAAGGACAAAGATGTAAAATCACCTGTGACTCCCAGGGTTCTTTCTGGTTCTGTGTGCCATCCTCAGAGTAAGGTTTCCTGCTGTCACATGGGAGTGTCACTATCTTTTACATGGGAAGACAGAGTGAGAAGTAGTCCTGAAGGATTCAGAGGAGCAAGCTGAGTGGACTGGAGTAGATTTTCAGTGGTCCCAATGGAGGGGAGATGGAGGTTTGGGCTAGGGTATGCCTTTCCAAAACTATCACACACACACACACACACACACACACACACACACACACACACACACACACCTCCCTCAGTAGATCATGGATATTATTGCTCTTCTTCGGGCTTCTGTGACTTCCAGATTTATTGCTGATGGAAGTGAGACACGACACATCCAAGCCCTGGTGCAGGTAAGAGCACCAGGTCTTAGGAGCAAACTCCCAAGGTCAAGACAGTCTCAGGAGCAGGAATTAGAAAAACAGGACCAGCTTCCAAGGGTTCTGTGTGTGTCCCAGACCACAGGTCCTTCTGTTGGGATGGGTTAAATGTCTTGATGGATAGACAGACTCAGCAGCCTCTGTACTCTTTAAAAATCTCACCTTTCCATCACAGTATCCCAGCACTGCAAGATTCCTCTCATAAATCTATCCTCAAGATGTCAGATCCCTCCAGTGGTCCAGCCTAACACATTTGGGCCAACTAATGAGCTCAAGGGCCTTCCAAGGATGGGTTGATGGGAGCCATGTGCCCCTGCGGTCTTTGGGGACTTGTTGTCTATGGGGAATTTAAAAGTAATAATAAAACTGACAAAATTCAGATCTTTTAAAAAATTGTCATTGTATCCTACAAGTTCCAAATACTGCCAGTGATAAAATATGCCTCTCCATGGAAGCCTTCTACACTGGACATGGACTAAGAGTGTCCCTGTTCCTGGACCCTGCGCTTGGCTTGCCTTCTCCGACCTTTGTCTCTTTCCTGCTTTTACCCCCTTTCTGTTCTGTGTTTTTAATAAAACAAACAAGCAAACATGCCCCATGATGTTCTGTCTCATCAGTCTTTCCTGGCCAATTCCATGTTTACAAAGTGAGTTGAATTTTCTTTTCTGTGGCTGTGTTTAGGAAACCACCTAGAGAATGGTAAAAACCACGGGAGGGAAGAAGAGTAAGTGAGAAAATCACTGTTTTCTTCTTTCTGTTGTTTCCTGATAAATGTCATGGAAATATTTCTATTCATTTTGTGTTTTAGTAAAGTGCTTTATTTAAACCAAGGCCTAAGTCACCCCCCCCTCTTTTTGGCAATGTCCCTTTAACAGAGCAGGGAGGACGGCATGGTAAGGATGCGTGGGGCTGCAGAGGCTCTTGTACTGTACAATTTTCTGGGTCCTGACTGATAAATTATCGTGCGTCTTCTGTGCATCTGACATGCAACACAATTTGTCCGTGCAGCAGTGATGATAGGTTGTCCCGGATTCATAGTCATGGACCCTTTATTTAGCTCCTTCAGCCTTTTAGAGAGATTGTAAGTAACCATTTGCATTCCTTTATCAGTTTTTTCTTCCATGTTTTAGCATAAGTAGAAACAGTTTTAACCTTGAGAATTTTACTCACCCAGGGCTTGGGAAGAAGAAGGGATGTGTTGCTGTAAAAGTGTAAAGGGAATAAGAAGCCAAAGACAGATCCAACCCAAATGTCTCCTTTTTTTTTTTTTTGCCTTTCCCATAAGCTGTAAGATTTCCCATACAGTTCCCATTCCATGGGTGAGATGACATGATGCCAAGAAGTAGAAGTAACTTGTTCAAGTTTGCATGGCACGTGTATGGCAGAGGCATGGGGAAGTGTCATTGAGCTAATCTTACGTGTCACAGAGAGATGGCCACAGTGTCAAAATGTTCTTCTTAGTTTGGGTCCTCTGATTTCCACTGCCATTCTTGGAATTGATCAAATCAGTTTCAGCATGTATCCAGCACATCCCAGAGCTTGGCTGTCCCCCAGGTCCTCTTCAGAAATATTGTTAGTTGAGCATGCATTCATGAAGGGAGATGCTGTCCTTGGGCTACCATTTTGGATAGTATGTGCATGGTTCAAATCTGCTTAGTGCAGAACAGACTTTGCCTCTTTGGTGTCATTTTTGGGCTTGTTTTAGTTGTTTTATCATGTAAAGCAGCCTGTTAATACAGAGAATGCTTGTGATTTGGGCAACTAAAAAGCCAGACAATGGTGTTTAGTTTTGAGACAGAGTGTAACATAGCCAAGCTGACCTTGCTTGATTGATAAGATGCTAGATGTTTCCTCAAGGCCCTCTCCTCCCTGAATGCCTACTCAGACCTTTGAGGCAGCATCTACCGTGTTATCCCTACTCCAATAAGATGACTGTAATGTTTGCATTCTTAGTGTGTTGACTCTTTTGGCTGGGGACTGAGACACTGAGGGGGTGGGGTATCCCACACTGAGAAATTCTCCCCTAACAGTTTCATCCTCTGGGCTCCGCAACCTCAAGCAGAGGTACTGCCCATTCTAGATACAAGAAAAGCACAGCTTCAGCAGGGCTTATCCCAGTGCATATCACAGAGTCTGTTCTGGGCTGAAAGCTGGCACGAAAGAGCTCTGCCAGTGAGCAACATTAGAATTACAGACATAATAATACTAATTAACTTTCCCAGGCCTGTGCTCTCTGCATTTATTATTTGTAGAGAGACAAAGCCTTAAATGACAGAGCCAGCCTCTTTGGGAGCCCCATTTGGGGTAAGAGACAGTCCTCATTAGAGCAAGTGAGATGGATGGCGTTCTGAGAGCAGGGCACATCGTGAGGAAAATTTGCAGCAGGTGCACTCTCCTTCTGGGCCAGGCCTGAGGCTTTCTGTTGGCACCATGTCAGATTGGGATGGGGACTAAGAGAACAATTTCTGGTGGCCTGGCCTCTTATCAGGTTCAAGTTCTTAGCATCTGTTTCCATGGGCTGCTGTGAACAGTGGTGTTCAGCTTGGCTATCTGTGATATGAGAAGGTTTCTTACTTCCTTGGTCTCTGCCTTATTATCTATAAATAAAGAAAAGAGGGTGGGGAATGAAATCAAATGGTTTTGACCTGGATATGCTTCAAAGGTCCTTGAAACTCCTGAAATTGTATACGTATGGAATATACTTCTGGCCACTTTCTCAGGCTAAATTTCCATTGCTAACTGTGATTTTAAAGGATCTTTGAACTCATGGTTAAGGCCATGAATGAGATGGTCCCTGAGGACCCTTCATGACCCATCAGTTGATGACTTTAGAGCCATCAGACCTGATGCATTTTGTCAGCTGAGTCACACTCAACAATGTGTTTGTGGAGACAGGTGAAGGAGCCTTGGGTTAGAAACACCATATAAATTAGCTGCTTTAAATAATTGACCCACAGACTCCATCAGTGTTCCTGACAGGTTTGCTGTAATTTTCCTACCTCCTTAGCACCAGCTCTGAGAATCCTCCCAGGTTGGCCTCTATATGACATCTAATTATTTGGGGGAATATTTTTACTGTTGGGCAGCTTAGTTTGTGGCTGTGAGCTAAGATGGTCTCCCAAGCTTGCTACCTAGCGGCCCAAGTTATCACTAGGATATACATCCTACAGCTTACACTCAGTGAGAATTCAAAGAGCAGTGGACAGCGTTTCTCACTGTCAGTTTTATTAATAAGCTAGTTATAGATGTATTGACTGTTGGGGATGCTGGAGAAGCTCACCAGGAGCACTTCGGAAGATGCTGTGAGAAAATCCAAACAATGACCTTTGAAGACTTCCAGGAGAATCAGGGTAACTAACTGGAGAGACTGTTTCCTAGGGACTTCTCACTACTTCCAAGTTGGTCCTGCCTCCAGCCAGTCAGAGAGTTCCTCTCTGCTCTGAACACCTCCTTGGTCTGGTCACCAGTTCTTAACCAGGAGGTGGAATTCCAGAGTGTCCCTGAGACAGAATGGAAAATGGCTGGATGGTTATTCTCAGGGTCCTTGCTGATACTCCTCATGTGTTTTCTTTATGAATGGAGGCCACACACTGCAGCACTGGCATTTTCCATGACTTTGCCCATTACTAGAAACCATGACTAATTTAAATCATATCAAGTTGGGTGCAGATATCTCAAAAGTATATTACTACTTTGAAATGATGAGAACCCATTCAATTTTAGTGTTAACTGACTCAAGAAAGAAGCGTTTTTAGCTTATAAATATTTTGATAACTATAGTTCAACATAGTTTGTTTTTGTTGCAGCCCTTTATTCTATTTAAGTTGGTTTTATTTTTGGTCCTTTTTTGCATCTTAAACGTTATTCTGAGAAGGACCTACAGCATCCCTGTAGTGCTGAAGGGATCCAGATCATATCACTTTCAGTCACTCACCCGTCCACTTCAGCGCTGTTTGTTTCAGAATCACACAAGGGGTAGAATTTGTGGCTCACAAGGGTACCTGGATGGGAACCAAGAGATGTGAGAACGTTGTGTGCGCTAAGAGTTTAGACAAGTCATGTACCGTAAGAAGAAAGGCTCTTAATTTGTAAAATTCTAGAGCTGTTTTGCTGTGGATACCCCTTTACCAGACCATTAAATAAGAAAATAACCCAGGAGTATGGACAGGAGTTTGAATTAACATCGGCCATAAAGACTTCAAACTGAGCTCCTTGGAAATCTGGCTATCAGCATACTTGTTAGATTCTATTTCAGCAGCTCCTTTGAGTTCTGTAGAGGGGCAGGGTGGTCATAATAGAAAGCCACTTAACTCCAGGCCCCCGGTAGGTGGGAGAAGTGGTTTATCTTAGGGCTGAAATCGTGCTTTCTAAAATCAGCAGCCCTGCATTTAACCAGCTGTACCATCATGTGTGTTGTGTGGGTTAGCTTACTCAACAATGGAGTGCTCTACCTCTTAGGCATGCCTGGGTAGTCCTTAGTATCAAACAGATGGAGCTAATGCTGCTGTCCCATGCAGACAGCCTCTGCAGTAGCTGGGAAACTCATGACCAAGGAGCTTTACTGTGGATGGAAATAAATATCCGAGATAGTCAGCTAAGAAGAAGTTATGTTTCGACTAGAAGTTATGTTTCAGAACGTGAGCACTTGGCTCTCTCTGTGCTGCTTCTCCCGGTGAGAGCATGTGGCAGAGGAGGCTTGTTAATCTAATTGTGGCCAGGAGACAAAGAGATGGGAGGGCAGGGGGATGGAGTCCCAGGATTTCAAAGGCATGCTGCCAGCGACCTGATTCATTTATGCCAAGTCCCACCTGTCCAAGGTTCCACTGCCTCTCGATTGCCCCACAAGCTGGGGACCAGCATTTTCTCTGGAGAATGTTGAAGATGCAAAGGGCAGCAGATAGTGTGGAGACTGAGTCAGAAGCCTGGAGTTCCCTTCTTGCTGCTGCTGTCATCAGATCACCAGCCCCTGGTGACTCGGAGGGTTGGGAGGGCTCTGCCCTTCTGCCTTAGTTTCTGAGCAATAGTGTCTTGATGTGTGGTTGAGTGAGGGGTCAGTCATAGCAGTCAAAAATAGAGGGGTCAAATTCCAAACATGGAGGAGATGGATCCGAGGAGGCAGCAGGAGAAATTGGAGAATTTTACTTCCTCACCAGTGAAAATGAAGTTAGTGATTTTAATAGTTCCCAGAAAGAATCCCACTTCAGAGTTTGTCAAGGTGAGAGACCTCTTCCCATGGCTTCTTAGAAAAAAAGGAGATCCAGACTTGGAAAACAGAAGGAAATAAATGCAGTCACATGCCCTTTACCCCAATGACCTTCACAAGTTTCCAGACAAGACAGACCACTGGAGAACGGGCTAGGATGGGGGAAAAGGAGGAGGAGCCTGTCCTGGATGTGCTTGGCTTCGCTTTCTGTTTTAGTCATTGAGCAGAGCTGTTGAATGAACAGCTTTTCATCTCCCAGCCCCACTTTGTGCCAGAGGGCTGGTGAGCATGGATGTCCCAGATCCTTCGGAAGTGAGGATCTCAAGTGTTCACACAGTTGCTATGTCTCTAGCCAAGCAAGCTTTGTGCTTCCACTGATCCCACATCACACAAGTCCACTGATCCCACATCACACAAGTCCACTGATCCCACATCACACAAGTCAGCAGTTCCATCACACTTCACCCAGCCCAGCCACGTTCCTGTAGGTTTCTGTCTACGCAATCGTCTGACACTGAGTCTCAGAGAGTTATCTTTTCAAAGATGCTCTGTATCCTTCATCCTTCCACCCTGTTCTCAGCTTGCTTACTTGTGAATCTTCCACCCTTTCTGTCAATGTGTTTGTCTATTGCTGTGAAGAGACACCAGGACCACAGCGACTCTTATAAAGAAAGACACTTAATTGGGGTGGCTCAGTTACAGTTCAGAGTTTCAGTCCATTATCGTCATGGTGCAACATGGTGAACTACAGGCAGTACATGGTCCTCTCAGAAGTAGCTGAGAGTTCTACAACTTGCAAGGCAGCAGGACGTGGTCTGAGACTCTTGGCAGTATTTTGAGCATATATGAGACCTCAAAGCCCGCCTCCACAGCCACATATCTCCCCCCTCCAGTCAGACCACACCTACTCCAATAAGGCCACATCCCATAGTAGTGCCACTTCCTTTTGGACACCATTTTCTTTCAAATCACTTCTTTCTCATCCATGTCACCTTGCAATATTATGCCAATTCTCTGCTACTCCCACTTTTCTTATGGATCCTGGAACTGAGTATAGGTTTTATGAAGGGACTTAGTAAAAATGGGTGCAATTGGATGTCTCCCTAACATTCTGCCACATTAGCTTTATCTCTAAACAAAACAGGTGGATGTCCTCTGCAATGCCCAGCTGGTTTTTTTTAACCCGGCTCTCTGCTCTGTATGTATGCACTCCATCTCCTTACCAATATTTATGAATATTTGAAGTTACATGCAGAAAGCACCATTCCTGCTTTCGAGTTTACATTCTAAAAGGTATGTGTGGGGGGGGGAGGGGGTATTCAATACATTTTAAATGTCATTTTTGTTTGGTATTTTCTGTAAAGTACTAGAGAAATATCTGGCAGTGTGTGGGCTTTGGGTGTAACTCAGCTCCATAGTTATTTAGAGAAGAAGGGGAAGAATTTTTAAAGCAGACAGAGACAGATCGTTAAGAATGGCTAAAGTTGCCAGGGAGATAACACAATCTCATCCATGGAGAGACGCGTATCAGGAAAGAGGGTGAAGGGAAGTTTGTGGGGTGCAAGCCGAGAGAGCCGGTATCATAAACACTGATTGGACCCAGAAAGATCACGTGGTCTTTTCCCAAGAGCACTGCCATCAAATAGGAATGGTTGGTGACAGGGCAGATGGCTAAAAAGGAGGAAAGTCTTGTGCACTTGAAAACGCAGAAATAATAAAGAAGTTATTAAAAATATAGGAGTGATTCAGCAACACAGAACCTAAGTTATATCACCCAGTGTCACGGTGAGTCTAGAACGTTACAGCTTCCTATGTTAGAAAGTTCTATAGACCAAAGTTTTAAGTAGGACACCATCTTTTCCCACTTAGTTTTCCTTCTACCAGAAAAAGTAATAATAATAATAATAATAATCACTACATTTTTGTGGGGATGGTGAGAAGGGGGGATATATGACATGGTTGAGAATGGTAGTTACATTAGTATTGTCTGTTGTTATGATGCAATTTGCATTTAAACTTGGTACAAACCCATTAGCTGCCAAGAGGGAATGAGGAATCAATTTCCAAGAATGCACAATTTCCTCTAGAGAAGTCTCAAAACCAAAACAGAATTTACATGAAAAGCTGTAAAGAAAGCAGTTGGGAAGTGCGTTCATAAGAGTTTTATTACACTTACATAAATTTAATACATGTGTTCTTAACAATTAGTCTAGATTATCCATGAAAACTTCATAAAACGTTAAACAAAATTAGCCATCATCTCATGTTATTTCCTTGCTAAATATTTTCTGCTTGTGATTTATGAAATAAATTTTCAATGAAGTATGACATTCTAAGGAAAACATATAATATTTTATAAATAAAACCATACTACTCTGAGATACTATTTGACAACTAAACAATTCAGCAACTTGTTTCTTTTTAAAATTTTTGGTTACTTTAATACATTTTAATTTATTCTTTGAGAATTTTCATATATGTATACCACATATTTTGATGATATTTATCATTGCCTTCTTCAATTGTGGTTGGTGCTGATTTGCTGTGTCCTGGTCTAAGTCACCCACTGAAGGATGGAAGTCTACCAGGGACCAGATCCCTGAAGAAAACTGACACCACCACCCCCCCAGCAGCCATCAACTGTCCAGTAGTTTCTCATCTCCTCTATCCATGCTGGAATGTTGACTGGCTCGATCTTGTGCAAGTCCTATGTGGGAACAAACAGCCACTCTGAGTTCTTGTGTGCTGTGGACATATCATATCCAGAAAACAGTTTCAGATCTAATACATATTTTTATAGAAAAGGCATGTTAGGTAAGTATAAAAAAAATCACGAAAGCAGAAAAAGCTAAAATAACTCAGACACATGGTACTTAATTTACTTTTCACTGCTGTGCTTGACACATGGAATAATCGAGCAGTTCATTCTTACCACATCTTTACTTTTCTGTTTGTTCTCAGATTGTTTTAACTATTTAAACATATATAAAGCATGCAGAAAAAATAAGCAGCAGGTAACTTTACAAACAGTGCAACGTGAACTGTTTCTGCCTTGGTCGGGAGTAAATGGGCCACAGCTTTTTCTGAAGAATCACTTCTATGGCTGGGGGCAAAGATGTGTACACTGAGATGGACTGTTCACAGAAACACAAGATTCCAACATGTGTCATGGGATATTTATTTGTACCACAGTTCTGTAGATGATCCAAACCTTAAAGCACCTACAGTAACTATACCTGTGGCTGGAGCCAATTGGTCCTTTTATTATCTAATAGGGAATCTATTAGATCGGACAAAAATATTGACACTTGTGTATATCAAAAAGTATTAGGCTAGTTGCATGGAGGCACACTTCTCTAATCTGAGCACACAGGAGACCTAGACAGACAAATCTCTGTGAGTCCAAGGCCAATCTAGATGACATAGTAAGGTCCAGACCAACCATGACTACATATTAATACTCTATCTCAAGAAAAAAAAGTGCTATGCCAAATATTTATAACTTTCATAAAAATTCCACATACTCAGACTGGACATTTCAAGTTGGAAGCATCAACTCCCTAAATGTTAACTGGCTCCACTCCCCTAAGGTTAAGCATGGGAACCTTGTGAGAAATATAGAAATTTAAATAGAAGTAATGGAATCTGTAATAAATCATAAAAACTAATTGTAATAAATTATAAACAAAAGCTATTTGTAGAACAGCTCAGATGGCCTTCTACTGTGTAAATTTTAGAATGAAGCAGACAAAAGGTGGAAAGCTGGTTAAGGTCTTCCTTTTTCTTTGCTTCCATGTCACCTCTGTGAGTATCCAGTGTCTAAGTCGAGGTCTTTGTATGACTCATTGATTGATGTAGCAAGGTCAGCAATGGCTACATCAAAATCTGCCTTTACAAGAGAGCAAGCTTTGTGGAGTTCAGAATCAGATGAAGAACCACGGAAGGGCCGAGCCCAGTCTGGTAGAATCAGTTCTATATCCTCTGTGCTGTTCTAAAAACGACTTGGAAACCTTGTTCCCACAATCCCTTTCTCCTCATCACCAGCGGAAACCTCAGGCAGTAATGGCAGTAATCTCTCTTGACTTTCTAATAGAAACACTGGGGACTGAGAACTTTTCCAGACAGTTCATCATCACAAATATTCCAAGCTCACTCTCAAGTTCTTGTGTTCTTGAGGCATCTGCTGCTTTTTCTCAGTACTTAAGATGGTGCTCCAAAATGACTTCTGGCCTCCTCCAACATTTTTATAAGTATTAGATACTAAGAATATAGACTACGTCACAAGCACCTATATCATCTTCATATGGGACCATGTGTGCATCTGGGTCTTGTTCCAATTTCACTATATGTATTGCTGAACCAAACACAGTTGTTTTTTGTTTTCTTTTATTTTGTTCTCTTATGGTGCTCAGTTGTACAATTTTCCTTCCCTGAGCAGAGTGAAAGGTAGGAGAAGTCTAGGGATGGTAAGTGGGGTAGACTGGCACCTTTCCCAGTGAGAGTCACCAAAGACAGACACTACTCAGACTTAAACAGAATCCATTGTTAGGCTTAGCAAATCCCTTTAAGTTTGGAGAATTTATTGTACTAGTGATTGCCTGAAAGGTCTGTCTGTGCCATATGAAGCTTCAATGAGTCCTACTTAATCCCATTTGGGAAGGAGCTGAACATGTTCAGTCTTAGAGTTTGGGAGCCAACTCCCTGTGCAAAGAAAGATAGAGAAACAGCTCCATCTTCAAGGAGAGAAATTGCTCTCATCATCTGAAAACACACACAAATGCAGTGTGAGTTCCCAAGGCAAGGGAGTCTTCCCACCTGCAGAAGGGTGTGATATGAGTCACAAAGGAAGTAAAGAAAGAAGAAACAGGGAGGGGGAGAAAGGAAAAGGAAAAGGAAAATATCAGCAAGAACCAGGAGGAGGGAATGAGAATCCAGGCTGGAAAAGGATCCAGGCTTCTGATGAACTGCCTCCCTCTATGCATGGGAAGGTAGCCTGCCCAGACTCCAAGTTGGCTACCGTTAGGAGACAGGGTCAAAGCACCTATTTCCTGCCTTCCTCTCTTAGCAAACGTCATGGTTTATCTCAGAAGGGGTGTTGGAAGATGAGGCTTCAGAAACTGCCTTCCTCAATCTTCACAATGGCCACCAACAGAGAAATCACTGCCTACAGCCTTCATTGTCCAAGAGTTATGTCCGTCTTGCCCTCCCTTCTCCACTCTTCCTGGAATGTTCAACTTAAATCTTGCATCTCCGTTACCTGCATAACTGCTAGTGACCAGACTAGTCTTGCCTCGTAAGTCAATCCAAATGTCGGGGTTGGGGAGGGAGAGAGAGAGAGAGAGAGAGAGAGAGAGAGAGAGAGAGAGAGAGAGAGAGAGAG
>PVIH01000810.1:0-81258 GCA_004025045.1 Sigmodon hispidus | reverse complement strand
AGAGAAGAGGAGACTCCACTAAAGCATATGCTAGACATGCTGGATGAGCTTACTGCAGTTAAATCTTGCATCTGTCAGCAACCTTAGCTGCCCCTTCTGTGTCTATCTAACTTCCTAACGAGGCTTGCACATTAGTGGTGCCCGCCATGGTGCACATTTTAGTCACCTGGGGATTTTTAAAAAATTACCAATGCCTGTGCCTAACCCCTGTTGATTCCACATAGTTACAATAGGTTGAGCTCACAGTGTGTAATATACATAGTGAAAGCTATACCTGAATGGCCTGCAATAGCCAATGATTAAAGTTTCAGGATTCATGAAAATGAGTTATTAAAACAGCCATTGTTAAATTAAAGAATATAGCTTTCCTTTTGGCAGTGTACAGTGGCAAGATGGTGATGCAAATTTCCAGGAAGAGGAAATTGGTTGCTAATGGCATCTTTAAAGCTGACTGGATGAGTTTCTCACACAGGAGCTAGCTGAGGATGGATACTGTGAAGGTGAAGTCTGAGGTACAATGACTGGGACAGAGATCATCCATCATCGTAGGTACTAGGACACAGAATGTTCTCGGTGAGGTGGGGCAGTGGGTCTGGGAATTGGCTGCAGTAGTCCAGAAGTGTTTGTTTTCTCTGAGGACAAAGTAGCCCTTGAGGGCAACCACAAGAGGTCTTTGTGACTAGGCTGGCCTGATGTGCAGAGAGGTTGTTATGGTGTATTGTGGTTTATCATGGAGAGTTCAGCTGAGGGTTAAAAGATTATTATATCTGGGAAACTCTAAGGACTGATGGCTAAATCCATGTAGGTGGTCTGGTGAGCCATAGTAGAGACCCCATTTGCTATTAAGGTAATGCTGCATACACAATGTCCAGCTCAGCCAAAGTGTACCCAGGGTCACCATATGCCCTGGGACCCATGCAGTAAGACTGGTCTTAAGAAACCCTTGCCATATCATATGAACATTTTGGAAACCAAAGATGAGATCTTGCCCACCATTTTTATTTCAGAACAGAAGTTGAAACTACCTGCCACATATATATTTGTGTGTGTGTGTGTGTGGGAAGGAATCCCAAGGTGAGTCATTTCAGTCTGGCGTATCCAGTTGAGGTAGGACCAAGTCCCTCCCCCAAGTAGCAAAGCTGAAAAAGGTGTTTTCTGCTAGGCATGGGTTTTGAGAAGCCAGTTTGTGGACCTGGGATAGACTCTGGTCCTATTGCAAGAGGCTCGAGAAACTGACCACACCTTTCAACTGTTATCTGTATCCAGAGGGTCCAGAAGGTTCCATGAAGGTTCATCAGCTCTTACTTCATTCTGCGAGAGCTCCCAACAGCATGGGACTGCCTACTCCATGAGTCTCTCCATCATGATCACGATCCCTTTGCTCATGTAATCTCTCTTCCCTCTCTTCAGCTGGACCAGTAGCTCAGCCTGGTGTTTAGTTATGGATCTCTGCATCTGCCTCCATCAGCTGATGGATGAAGGTTCTATAATGGCAATTAGGGTGGTCATTCATATGATAACAGGGAAAGGCCAGTTTAGGCACCCTCTCCACTATTCCACTCCTAGCTGGGATCATCTTGTAGGTTGTTGGGCATTTCCTAGCACCAAGTTTCTCTCTGATCCCACAATGGCTCCCTGTATCAGGATATTCACTGCTTTGCTCACCCTCTCTGTTGTCCGTCCCCCCCCCCCCGACCTCCAATATCTCATTCTTTCATCATCTCTTCTCACCTCCTCTTGCTTTTCCCTCCCATCCCCCCATGATTGCAATTTTCTCAGGAGATCTTTTCTATTTTCCCTTCCCAGGGGGATCTATGAATGTCTCTCTTAACTTTCTCCTGTTACGTAGCTACTGGGAGGGTGGTGGTGGATTATAGCCTGGTTATCCTTTGCTTTACATCTAAAATCCACTTATGAGTGAGTGCATACCATGTCTGTCTTTCTGGGTCTGTGTTATCTCACTCAAGATGATACTCTTCAGATCTATCCATTTGCCTGCAAATTTCAGGATGTCATTTTTTTTTTTTTACTGCTGAATAGTACTACATTGTGTAAATGTACCACAATTTTTTTTAATTCATTCTTCAGTTGAGGGGCATCTAGATTGTTTTCAGGTTTTGACTGTTAAAATAATGCTGCTATGAACATAATTGAGCTAATACCCTTGGGGTAAGAATATGCATCCCTTGGGTATATGCACAGTAGTGATATTGCTGGATCATTGGGTAGATTGATTTCCAGTTGTCTGAAAAGCCACCATACTGATTTCCGAAGTGGCTGTAAAAGTTTACACTCCCACCAGCAATGGAGGAGTGCTTCCCTTGCTCCACATCCCCTCTAACATAGTTGTCATTTGTGTTTTTGATCTTAGCCATTCTGACAGGTGTAAGATGATATCTTAGAGTTGTTTTGACTTACATTTCTCTGGTAGCTAATGATGTTAAGCAATTCTTTAAGTGTCTTTCAGCCATTTGGAGTTCTGCTGTTGAGAATTCCCTACTTAGCTCTGTACCCCATTTTCCAATTGGGTCCTTTAGTTTTTTGACCTCTAGTTTCTTGAGTTCTCTAGTTATTTTAAATGTCAGTCCTATATATACACATATATACATACATATGCATATATGCACACACATATATATATATATACACATACCTATGGGAATAGAGCTTGACATAATTTTAAAAAAATTCTAATATGTATACACACACGCATGCATGTATGCAAGCACGTATATTTATGGATATATGTATATGTATGTGTGTGCAAATTCTGCCTTCTTCCCTTATCTTAGGAATCTGTGCCTATCTTCCTTCTATTCAGTGACCCATAGTTAACTTGGTGGGTCAGATGCATCATGCTACTCTTGTTAATGTATTTTTACTCCACAACATGTGGATAAAGCTCCTGCTAATCTTTCAACCTTAGCCAAACTACCCACCCTATGGGAAACTCTGCCTATTGCTTCTGTGAAGACTTTCAGAAGAGACAAATCTCAAATATGGCTCTTAAGGCAAAGAGAAAGGTTAAAAGGTTATATCTGGAGGGTTCTGATTGAGGGCTCCAGAACCAGGGGGAGATCAGCAACTGTAAGCATCTGAAATGAATTGACGATAGCTTTTGGAAAGTACAGCTGGTCTACAGAGCCAATCAGAGGCCAGGACAAGAGGGTCTTGAAGCCATCTTCAGAAGTCATCTGGTTTGTATCCTCAGCGCTGTGAGACACCACCATGGTATAAATTAGATATTATTAGAAGTCACTTCGAGCTGTACATATTGGCATACACAAATAACCTTGACACTTCAGAATAGAAGGAGGCAGATCTTTGTGAATTTGAAGGTAACCCAGTGTACATAGTATATTCCAGGCCATCCAGGTCATACAACTTCAATAATAAGATGAATAAGTTGTAGAAAACAAAATATATAAATGACAACTATGGTTAATAAAAGCACATAATTGGAATTTTCTACAAACAAATACTGTTTCTACCACACTCACAAAGGTAAAGTTATGTGAGAAATGGCTGAATTGTGACAACTGCTTCACGATGTATATGTTATCAAAACTTAAGATACACGCCTCAGTCTTATGTAGTGTTAATTAGACCTCCAAAAAGTTGGAATCATAAGAAACAGAATCATTGAGCATGATGGTTAGATTTGGTGGGGAAGTTGAGGGAAGAATGCAGAATCTAGGAGAATCAGGGAGAGCTGACTGGTTCGTGAGTCATCTTTGGGTTGGTAGGTTGGCCATGTCTATGACATCTTCAAGTGCAGGTGAGGGTTTGCATTGTTTATCTTTGGGTTCATCAGGATAGCTATTTGTAAAAACATCTCTGCCTAGTTTTATCGCTCCTTTTGGGGTTAGAGAGGTTGGCTGTGTATATTACACAACCAAGTATCAGACTTTTGGATGTAATCTCATATGGGAGAGATATAATAGAGAAACATCCTCAGGATCATTAGCTTCTGGGTAGCAACTGAAGCCACAGAATGACAGGAATTATGGCTGTTCATCATCTGGAAGGAATGACTGGAGTATGAGGAGGTTGGACTTCCTAGGGCATCTCATTTAATAAGCGTCAGTGTAGGGACAGACCAACAAGATGGAGTGTGTGAAAAGAAGGGGAGAGAAGCAGAAATTATGCAGTCATGGAGGTTCTAAAACAGTAGTATGAGATTAGTGGGCAATGAACAAATGCTCATGGCCTTACACAACCCAGAGAAGGAAGGTAAAGCCTTGGCTGCTGTATCTTTAAACACAGTGAGCCCAGGATGCAAATATCCTGAGATGCCAATGGACACACAAGGTGGAGGCCAGGAAATGCTGTTTTTGTGTGGTTAGGAAAAGGGCTTGTGGACCCAGTCATGCAGACCCCTTCCTAACGGGGAAGCAGAGGTGAGGGAGAATTGAGATCAAAGATTGGTTTCAACTGTGTCGTCTTCTCTGGTTTTTTGTTTCGTTTTGTTTTTTGACAGAAGCAAACTGTCTAAATTTTGAGTAGAGAGATTGTTAGCTTTCCCTCCGTGAATTCAGGAGAATGACCTTTTGAAATAATCAATGTCATATTTCATTTTATAGCCCCCTATGTTTAACCTGATAAACGTTTAGGATTGTTACAAGTGTTTCCTGGCTCAGCCTCATCTTATTGATAAATGCTTCTGCAGACTTCCCCGTTAGATAGCTGTCCACACTCTGGGCCTTTGTTTTTCTTTTCGTTGACAGATTTAAAAAAATAAAAATCTTCCTGTCACTATCCTCTGGGAGGCAGTATTTTCTGTATGTTCGTTCCTGCTCTGGCTACTCTGGCAATCAGCCATCATTCTCTTTAACTCTTGTAGGCTTGAGTCATTCTGTTCCGTCTGTCTTTGCTGGGCTAACTCCAATTTCTCTCTAATTCTTTCTTTTATTTCTCATTTATCAGCATGAATAGAAAACTGCCTACAGTGTCTCCAGTTCCCAGGCTGAGGATGTTAAAATGGCTTTTTAAAAAAAATGTATAAAAAATACTTCTAAAAATCATAGACTCTTAGAAGTTCATGACTATAAAGAAGATGAAAGGTCATCTGACCCTTTCTGTAATTTCTGAGCAGTTCTATTTTTAATCTATTTATCATCAACAGATCATCTTCTTTAAGAGTTTTTTCATAAAGGACTCCACACTCACAAGCCTTATAACTAAGACAACTGTATAATTTAGCACTTAAATGGGGATACTTGTAAGAATTAAGTAGCACACCAAGGTCAGCTGGTATCTCTGGGGACTGTCCTGATTTAGCTGGGACACACAGTCACCCTACCCATGATGGATGTGCTGTGTGACCCATAGAGTAGAGAGCCTCATTTTGGCTAGTGTTGGACATTTGGGGTTACTCTCCATAGCATAGGATTATCCTACTTACTAAGACCAAAAATGAGTGAGATACAGCCCTTATCTTAAAAGTTTGTTCAAGAAGATAAAATTTCCACAATTAAGTTTGGTACACTTTGATAGACTTTGTGGGGAAAAATGCACTGGAAACTTCTCTAGCTTGCTCTCTGCTGATGTGGTAAGCAAATTGGGAAGAAATGGGTTTACTTGGCTTAGACTTCCAGGTCACAGCCCATCACTGAGGGAAGCCAAGGGAGGAGCTCAAACAGGAACCTACAGGCAGAAACTGAAGGAGAGAGCCTAGGGGAGGTCTGCTTACCTGCTGGCTTTTAGCTACGTCTCCCATGTACCTGTCTGCCGAGGGCTAGTACCTCCTGCAGTGGCTGGACCCTCCAACATTCAAGTAGATAAAAACGCCCTACAAACATGTCCACATGCCAGTCTGATGGAGGAAAGTCTTCATTTTAGGTTCGCTGTAGGTGTGCTGGTTTGACAGTCAAGGTTACCTATCACAGGACCAAAGCAGAAGGGACTGGATTGGATGAGCTCAAGAGTAGAGGAGACTCCATGGAAATGAGGCTTTAAGAATGCTGTGGGTGGAGCTTTCCCCAGAGGCCTTCTGTCTGTGGTGTTCCTGAGAGGCAGTGGGGGACAAATATGGAGTGAGAGGACTTTCGGGCCCAGGGCTGTGCTTCTGAAACGTGTAACTTCAGGGAAGGCTTTTTAGCATCACAGACAGTCAGAAAACCGAGGAGAATGACAAGGGGCCAAGAGAGGAAAGGTCTAGAAGAGGGTGATCAGTGACACCAGAGGTGGTCCAGAAGGCTGTGGGCTCTCAGGCTGGGCAGGCACTTGGGGGTCTTACAGAACCAGTTCAGTTGGATTGGGCAGGAAGTGTGACTAACCTGTGATCAGGTTGAGTTCTAGGAAACATTGATGTGTAGGTGCCTTTTTCCAGTATTTGAGGTTAAGCCAAAGGAGGGAAATTAAAAGTAATTGTGAGCTCAGATTAATAAGAATTTCTATTTTCAGGCTAATGAAATTTGAAGAAAGTCCCTTTTTTACCATGAATAAAAAATAGCTACT
The DNA here is from genome assembly GCA_004025045.1 of Sigmodon hispidus. NCBI lineage: Eukaryota > Metazoa > Chordata > Mammalia > Rodentia > Cricetidae > Sigmodon > Sigmodon hispidus. Next base: position 74,799 of record PVIH01000810.1, on the reverse strand, counting down.
TGGAGTGTTGGCATATAGAACATGTCACTCTTTGCTACGACCCATGCTTAGCTGTTTGAGTTCAAACTAATTAAAATTAGATACAAGTTAAAATCCAGTTCCTACATAGTACTAGTCACCACCTAACAGGTGCTTTGCCACCTTCTGTCCAGCAGCTACCAGATTAGCTATTGCTGGGTCGCCTTCCTCAAGACCCCAGTATAGTCTACCTGCTTCTCAAATGTGCTCTTAGAATTGAGCATGCTATCCTTGTTTTCAAACTCAATTCTAAAGTGAAGCGAGCCAGGGGATTTTTTATCAGATTGTCTGAAGAGCTGTGATCTTCTTAAAGCGAACATTTCCCAGGATGCTGGCTTATAATAAAGTGTCCATGATAATGGAAGAAGAGCGACAGAAGTACATGAATTATTTCTAATACAGTCTTTTTATAGTTACTACAGTAACTGTTTCTATTGGATAATTAGCCTTTGTATATCCTTAATTTCTCTCTCTCTCTCTCTCTCTCTCTCTCTCTCTCTCTCTCTCTCTCTCTCTCTTTTAAAGCTGTGTGTTCATTAGGAAAATTTGGCAATCGTAGTTCAGTCTCTTCTAGGAAGCTACTACGGGCCCTGCTAGCTTTCCAGCTGTCTGGACCCATTTAAGAAGGTCTTGTTATTGGTAGGAAGAAAAGCATCCAGTTTCCCAGGACCTTGGATGTATCTGTTTGTTGGCAGTAGATTTCTGAGAGACCGTCACTTGTTGGCCAAAAGCATACTTTTCATTCCTTCCTAATCCAGCATTCTCAATCATCCCTCACTGGAAATTTGTCTTTGGGTGATTTTATGTCTCCTAGAGATTTATGTTTTTAAAGGTATAATCTTTTTTCATTGTTCTTTGTACAGAAGTATCTAATGTCCATGGCACAGGCATTTGGGTGCAATATTCTGTCTTCTGCTTGGATACCAGCCCTTACCTGTGAGCACCTTGGCTGAATGTCTTAGGGCTTGTTTTATGACAACTAGAAGAAATTTCTGAAGAGACATCTGGCCTTTGTTATATTACTTAAATTCCTGAGACGATCTACATGTTTAAGCATCTGTGGCATTAGCCAATCACTAGCTTCCATAAGCACTTTGGTAGTAGGGCAATGGAGTATTTTCACTGTCCAGGCACTGACCAATAGCTAGATCTCAGCAGAAGCTTACCCCAATAGCTTTCCTGAGTTAATAGTTCATGCAGTCAGTGCCCCATATCACAGCCAGAATCTCAGACTGCAACTTTAGCTTCCTTGGAAACCTGGGTTTATTAGGAGCAGCAAGGCCCCCAGACACTGCTATGCTGCCAGGCAGACAATAGAAATCCAACCTGGCTGAGGAAGCCTCTTTGAATGCTGCCTGAGGTGAGAAGGGACAAGCAGCATGGGGTGATTGCTAGCTCTGGCTATGGACAATGGGCCTGTCTTCAACCAGACTGGCCCCTCTGTGTCTCCTCCAGAGAGAGCCTTGCACCCAGCAGTCCCTTGTATAGAGAGACAACTACCCACTTAGGTTTCCACACTGCTGTCAGCCAGCTGCCTGCATAATCTTGAGCAGGCTGTGGGAAGAAAGAGCTTTGGATTCTGGAAGCCCAGATTTCACCCTTACCCCTTACATGGTCCAGAGCAAACCACTGAACTTCTATGAACCTGTTTCTGGTTTATATGAGAGGAGAGGAGATATTATTTCTCAGGGTTGTTACAGAATTCAGTGATGCATGTTAAATGCTTGAAACAGATGCTCTGACAGTACTCAGTTCCCTCTTCTCTCATTTTTAAATCCTTTTGGGCAGTGATTTTCTTGCCTACTAAGGCAGATGATTAACGCCCTTTGGAGAGTGGCTGCATCTCTAAATTGACTGCATAGGAAGACAGGGAGAGAAGCTGTCAGTTCTCCAAGAATTCAAGGGTCAGCCAGTTGTGGTCCAGGTTGGAAGCCAGGGCTCTGCAGTCCAGTCTTCACATCTCTCTGCTTCTAATGAGGCTGCTCACATGTGTACCTCCCATCTCAGGAGAAAACCTGGACTTGGCCATGATAAACACCACGTTAGAATCTACAGTCTATGGAAAAAAATTGTTCTTAACAAAAGAAAAAAATTTTCATTCTTGATACTTAGGAAAGAGGCAGGATGTATGTGAGATGCTACAGGGAAACCTTTACATTGTACTCACTTAAGACTTACAAAAGGCCTCCCGGTGGAAAAATAGCCATTTTCTTTCCTTGGCAAACTGGAGTCATCTCATTTACTAAATGAGTAAATTGAAGAGTTTTCAATGCCAGGACACCCTGGGTTCTGGAGACTTCTCCTCTGGAGTCTAGAGATGCCTAGCAGGAGAGTGAATGGAGCCTAGTGGAAAGGACCATAGAAATGGAGAAGAACATGTCACAGTCCAGCCAGTCTGCACTGGTGAGTGATAGAATGTGTATCCTACATAACTAGTCTATGAGCCTTAGATCCCAGGGCAAGGCTTGCTCACCAATGTTCCACATTCTCAATCTGCCCACCAGTGTTCACATTGTCAACCAGCCTCTTTCTGTGTATCTTCTGATTTCTTAGTATTCTAATGACATTTTCATGTGAAATTTTCCAGCTTTATTGAGCTCAGTAAAGGAAAAATGACTTTTTAGTTACAAGCATTGAAGACAGCAGGAATCATTGTGCCCTTAATGGACAGAGGTCGAAGTTACAATGAAAGAGAGATTTGTCTAGGATGAGCTGTGTCTTTCACGTGACCTGAAACGTCCCCTGTGTTCCTCCCAGAGAAGGGACCTCAGGGCACCTTCATTAAACCTATGATTTAGAAAATGCAGGCAATGGGTAGGGTGTTGATTTCACTTTCTCCACAGCATTTACATTAGCAGAGGCCTGAGCCACAGACAGTTTTGCTGCCCACTGCTGCTACCACTGAGAGCTTATGGTATATACGGCACCCGTACCTCTCAGAGAACTCTGTCTTCAGAGACTAATAAGTCAAGGTCTATGATGAGTAGATCCTAGCACTCAGTAGAGCCCAGGGACCAGGATTATGGCAGTGTGCTCTCCTGACACTGAACTTCAGCAGTATATGGCTGGCCAGTTGAAGGTATGTTAATGATACCTTCTGTATAGTTCTGGCCTTTGAGTTAAATATCCTACTTGAAACATAGGGCCCTATGGAAGGGTGCTGTGGCTGAGTGAGGGCTACTTCCTGGGGTTCTGTCTTTGTTGAACTGTGTATGCCTCAGCGTCTGTGTTCCCAGTTTTCTGAGAGGCAGAGTAGTGGGTGATGAGAAGCATTACCTTGGGAAATAATGAAATACAGGCAGCCAAATTATTCCTCCATGTATCATAGCTAAGATTCCTAGTCTGAAGTGGTTGTGGTTTATCTCTCTGATATTCCTACTTTCCCCCAATGTCTGGCTCTGGGTTTCATTGATTCATACGATAAGAGGGGGGATTATTTTCTCTCTTTCTGTGGTTTGGAAACAGAAATACCATGCAGAGCCAGCAGTGGTTTGTACAGGATGGGGTCTCTGGCCTAGAAAATGTTCTGGGCCTGGAGTTGACTTAAATGTGTCTTGCTTCCTGGGGCTCATGGGCCTCTGATACACAGCTCCCAAAACCTAGAGCTCCTATGTGCCGGGCAAGTTGTTGCCACTAGGACTAGCCCTGTCACCACCTATTAAATTTTCTAGGGACCTAGCAGCCTTAGCCTTCTGCTGACCCAGAGCTCTGGTGTGGACTGGGCCTCCCGACTATTTAATGTCTCATTAGTGGTTTTCTGAAGGCAGAAGTCCAAGTTTGACTAAACCATTCCATTCAGAAGTACAGGAACACTTAATAAAAACAAAGTGTTGAAGGATCACCATTCCAGGAATCTGGTCCTCGGGAAGTTCCAGCTGGAGGCCTGGGAAGGCTGCTACCAATGTTTCAGCCCCCTTCCCAGTCGGTGCACTTTTGTGTCACATAGCTGTCCAACTTAGTGGTATCTCATAACTATTTTGATATCTATAAGTGTGCTGGCTAGTGTTATGTCAGCTTGATACAGGCTGGAGTGACTTGAGAGATGGGAACACCTCAATTGAGAAAATGCATCTATAAGACTGGGCTGTAGAGAAGCCTGTAGAGTATTTTCTTAATTAATAATTAATGGATGAGGGCCCAGTCCCATTGAGGGTGGGCTGCCTCTGGGCTAGTGGTCCTGGATTCTCTAAAAAAGCAGGCTGAGCAAGCCCTGAAGAACAAAGGTAGTAAGCACCCTCTAGGGTCTCTGCATCAGGTCCTGTCCTGTCTGAGTTCCTGTCCTGACTTCCTTCAGTGATGAACAGTGATATGGAAGCATAAGCCAGGTAAATCTTTTCCTCCCCAACTTGCTTCTGGCCGTGGTGTTTCATCACAGCAATGGAGACCCTAATTAGGACAGTGGGCCTCTTTGAATATGAGATGCAAGCTCTAGACTTTCCCTACAAGAACATGCATATAATCCTGGCCTTGAAACTGCAAGTCAGTCACACACCAGCTTGTAGGATTAGCAATCGATCTGGACTGAGAACGGATGGATGCTGAACCGTATTTTTTTCTGACATAGACATAGATATGTCGAATGTCACCACCAAGAATAGCAAAAACAGGCTGAGTTTTTCTGCTTTTGGAGTTTGCATAGAATGTCTAGGAGTTTGAATCTAAATCACTGCACCCACTTAAGACTTAATGGGTGTATATGAGCTCAGTCATCACATGACTACTGTAACCATGGTCATTCGTGGCAGCTGTGCAGAGACAAAGGCATTTTGAGGTTAGTGACAAGTCAGGTTAGTTACAGTGTGGCCCAGGAGTGATTTTGAGCTTGTGACGACACCAGGAGCAGCACAGCATGATGGGGAACTCACAAACTTTAGAAGGAATTAACCTGAATTCAGAGGCTCATTGCTATTGATTGATTCCCCATAGTGCTTGGCAAGTCAAGCGTCTATAGCTCTGGATACTGGAAACTCAGGTGTACAACATGTTTGGCTTGACTAAGAGCTGAATAAACTGAGTAGTGAGTGTTGGTAGACACGGGAGTTATAAAACCACCATGGAAACACACCACAGTTTGGGATAGGATCGTGTTGGCTGCGGTTGTCCAGCTGGTTTCTGAACCTCAAGCTTTCAATGTTCAGGGTTTAGGAGGAGGGGAAGACCTGGGAAGGACAGCAGCATTAGAATGTGTGGCAGACGGTCCTGTGAACAGTGTGCCTTGTCCTGCAGGTATCCTAATGTGACAGGGAAGGCATTGAGGTCTGGGGGCCAAAAGAGATAGTGTGATTATTAATCTTTCTTTTAACTTTTATTTATACATGCAGGAGGACATAAGGAATGTGCATGCGGGTACCATGAGGTCAGAGAACAACGTTCAGTATTCTGAGTTGTGAGCTAAGATTGTCAGGATTTTTGGCAAGGGTCTGTTTCTCCTGCACTACCTCACCTGCCCATGGTGGTTAGCCCTAATTGATAGCTGATGGGCTGAAAGTTCCCCAGGAGATTATTAGTTAGCGTACTTTGGGGTATATATGAGAGTGTTTCTGGAGGTGAAAAGATTGGATCATGAGAATTCTGATCTAATTAAGGCTTAATCCATTGAAGGACTCAGACTTTGAATAAATTATTGGGGTGTTGGAGCTTTGTTCATAGAGCCTTAGAAGAAAGTGGGTCAGTGAGGTTGTGTCTTTAGGAGCTTCATCTTGCCATAGTCCCTTCCTCCCCCCATTCCTGTCTGCTTTCTGTCTTCTGTGGTGTGAGGTGCTATGTCACTCTCCCCACCATGATAGCCCCAAGCCCCTCTTCCTGTGAGCAAATAGCTTTTCCTCTCTGTTTCTGTCAGACATTTGGGCATAGTGACACAGTTGGACTATTACAGTAAGAGGCCTCTCACCCTGGCCCCTTGAGACTGCTGTTCCTAAATCTCCATATCTGCTCAGGGGATTGGGTGGGCTCAGGACAGATTAGTGGGACAGGGAAGAAGAAGAGAGCTGTTTGGCCTCTTCCAAAGTAGGAAGACTTTACTTTTATGCTTTAAAATATTGAAACATTATTTTAAAGTCACCATTTCTGTCTTTTAAATGACATTGCCAAGTAGTCAAGCTCTACTTAGAGCTGATGCCCACTTCATACACTGCCTCTGTTGCCTCCCTAGGGAACCCACACCACCTTCTGTGAGTCTGCCGTCCTAAGTTTTACTTCATGAAGTTTGTTTTATAAAAGCAATAGTTTTTGTTGGGTTGTTTGATAATCTCTAAATATAAACCTAACACTCTGACAAAGCTTTTCCAAACCCAGGCTCTGCACTGGGGTTTGAAGAGAGTATTATATTCGAGGTTATCTTGTTTTAATTGTACAGAGTCAGGAGAGAGTGTTGGGGACCCTGGAGTTACAGATGATGGTGAGCCTCCATGTGGGTGCTGGGAACTGAACTCAAATCTTCAAAAGCAGCAGGTGTCCTTAACCCCTAAATTATCTCTCCAACCCCAGACTTTTTTATGTGTTTTATTCCAGGTCGAATTATGTAGTAACCCTGACTAGCCTGGATTGACTGTGTAAACCAGGCTGGCCTCAGACTTACAGAGACCTGCAGGCCTCTGCCTCATGAGTTTAAAGGTATATGCCACCATGCCCTGCCCCTTAGTCCAATTTAATGTGTTTTTATTATCATAATATCAATTGTTTTCTCTCTGTGGTCTCTTGGCCAGTCTCATTCCTCTTTCCTGTCAGCTTTCACTACCCTTTCCTTGTCTGTATGCTTACTATTTTATTTATAATATCATGTGTGGAGTTTCTTTTTGCATCCTGTCTATGTGATTGCATGGTCTACTCCCTGAACTTTATCTTTACATCTTAATATTCTGTCTTCTACATGATCTATTCTACCAATAAAACTTTCCCACTGGGTTTTCAGATTGGGTTATTTAGGTTTTCAACTCTATCTTTATTTCATTTAGGTTTTCTTTAGTGCTTCTGTCTATTGAATTCTCATTCATTATTTCATTCATGTGTACACATGTGTGTGTGTCTGTGTGTGTGTATTTTCTTGCACTTCAGTCAGTTCATTTCCAGCTTACACGACTCAGGTGTAAGCTTCTTGAATTGTTTGATCATGCTTATGATTGTACCTTTAAATTCTGTGTCCTGAAGCTCACCTAGGTCATTTTTTTTTATAGGATAGTGGTCTTTGGAGAGGGACATATTTTCTTGACTTCTCATATTGTTTTTTTTCCCATGGGATCTAGCTATATGGACTTGTTTTATTACTTGTGTGTTTGCCTATGTTGAATGGAAGCTAGGTTCTGTTTTTGCCGTTGTCCAAGCTTGGTTGATTTCAGAGCAAATAAGAAGAGTTTATAAGTCAGTCCTTCAGATGTTTGGAAGTTAGATTTGATGGGAGAGACTGTGGTTCCAACCTTCACTGGGGAAAGTACATGAATGCAGCTCCTGGCTGACTCTAAGTATGGAAAAACAGCCTAGGACAAGGAAATCAAATAAAGAATACCAGTGTGACCCCTGGCTGGCCTTGGATGTGGAGAAACAGCCCAGGGCAAGAGCCAGGGCAGACTTATGAAGAGAGGGCACACTCTGGTAGTGTTTGTGAGTCTACCTGCAGGCCCTGGGGCAGACCCCAACAGAACACTTGGTCACAGATCTGGGACAAGGATCTGGGACAACTCACCCAGGGAACTCTTATGACTGCTGTCTAGGTCTCCAGGGTCTGGGGCAGACTCCATGAGATCTCTTCACAAATGTGACTTCTAGCTCTGTCTAGGACTGGGAGTGTCTTAAAGCTCCATCATCTGTAGGAACTGCTTGGCTCCAGGATCTGTTGAGGCACAGAATCTGAAAATAAAGGAAACAGACAGGGGGCAGACTGTGAATGAGAATGTCTTGGGGAAATGAGAGGAATGGGAATGAATTGTGTCTTGACATTTTTGTTGTATATAGCAGAATTTTTATGAGTAATTCTGAACATGTTATCCTGGCACCCAGAGGGATACCAGTCATATCACCTTGAAAACCGATTAGACTAGGGATTAAATGCACTTGGCATGGCCCTGACAGGCACTGGAGAAGGGAGCTGCGAGCACCTATAGCTGTGCAGGAGAAGGTGCCTTTGCCCGGGAGTGACTGCTTTTCTAAACACGGATGTCCTGCTGCTTTCCCAGGTAGAGCCAGGCTTGTGCTGTATGAGGAACAGACAACTCCTTAGCTCGGAGCCCGAGGTGCCACTATTTGACACATTTGAACACATCACTTAACCTCTCGGACCTTCACTCTTACTAAGGAGGGAATGAAAGATCGGAGGGTCTAATCCAGGGTCTACTGGGAAAACAAGGAAGAGGAATACGCTCTGAGAAAGGAAGTGGAGAGTCCTTGCCAGGAGTTGGCAGCCCACTGCGGGGCATTTCAGAAGGACTTCTTGCCCTACCTGACAGCACTGCTTCCTGAAAAACAGCCGAGCTCAACAGCACCATCTTCTTCCCTCTCTATCTTAAAAGCCCCAGAGCTTGTATAACGTTCCCTTTGTTTCGGAGTTGATCATCAATAAGCCCACATTATTGAGGACAAACAAGGGCCAGAGGTTAAGTCAGGGACTGCCCAGCCTCAAATGTCCAATGGTTTCTCCACAGGACCTCTTGGACCCACTCTGTGCCTCCCTTGCTTCTCCTTGTGACTTGGCCAGGAATTCTAGTCCACCCAGCTATAGCTCAGGGTCTGGAGAGGATAGATGAGGTTAGGGAGCCAAGAGGTGTCACAGATACCCACATAGCAGTAGTGACAGAGATTCTGTCACTGTCACAGACCTGAGGAAACAGCAGCTTCTGTGTCTTCAGATCCTTTCTCCAAGCTCCTTCTGTTTTACCCAGGAGCTGCTGTGAAGTGTTCTCAGTTTCTTAATTACTCAGAATAGGCTGTTCTTTGCTAGCTGAACCCGACTTTTCTGTCTCCTAGCTGTTTGGATTTAATGCCAGCATCTGTTTTTATGCATCAGGGGTTCAGTCCCCCACTTAGTCAGGTATTTAAGAGATTTAGGTAGTCTTGTAGGAGTCACAGCCCATTAAAAACAAAACAACAAAACACCCTTCCTTAAGGTGAATATCAGGGCAGAGGTGAGGGAAGAGTCCTGAGTCTGCTTTGGGTCTTTTTACCCAGGAGAGAGATGAGGTTAAGCTATTTGACCATGTGTAGTCCAGTGTAGCTTTGCTTAGCTTCAGAAAAAGGAGCACAGCTTTGTATTCCATCACATTCTCCTATGGTACAAGCTAACTCTCGGTGAGGAATGCAGCTCTGAGGACGGCAAAGCAAGCCACCAATCTCAGATGGTACCTATGCAGCAGGTGGGATGTGGCCCATAACAGACCTGTGCTCTGTCACATGATTAAACACGTAAGGCCTGGAGCCGCTGGGACTGGGATTGAGGATGGCTCCACTAGTCACTGTATTTTTTTGTTTGCCTTGGTCTTGCTGGCTGTCATATCCTCCTCTGTAATCCAGGAACCTTTGTAGGGCTGCTGTGATACTGAACAGCGTGGTGCAGATAAAGTGCTTAGCCCAACATCATTGTCTCTGACCTCTGTTACCTAAGGTCAGTGCCCAGGCTGACCCTCCCAAGACAGCAACAGTGACCCATCACTCAGAATGCAAGGCTGAATTTGCATCCCACATGACACATATGTGTCTCCATAGCTAGCTAATTGTTCCTCTCTCTCTCTCTCTCTCTCTCTCTCTCTCTCTCTCTCTCTCTCTCTCGTGTGGTGTGTGTGTGTGTGTGTGTGTGTGTGTGTGTGTGTGTGTGTGTGTGTGTGTGTGTTTCTCATTCCTGGAAAGGATGTAATGCTCATTTTGCTTCGTTGTAAGAATCACTGAGTTAATGTCTGCAAATAAGTATCAACCTATGTGCCTGACATACAATCACTCTGAATCTTTGCTAAATAAAAATGTTCCGGGCTTTTCAGGTGAAACCTCTCCTGTTTCTGGTGTTCAGAGGATAATAATGAAGCAAGAATGGAGTGCTGTGTGCAGTGTGGCTGGCAGGGAGCATCAGTTTGAAGGGGCAACTCCATGTGCTTCTACAGATTGATGTGGCTGGTGCTCTAGCTGCCAGAGGTGGTATCTTGGAGAGGAACACAGGACAGATTACAGACTGAGTGGCTATGGAAAGCAAAGGGCAGGCTTACTTTCTTGGGTCTCTATCATCTGGTGCTGTGTGATCCTAAGCCAGACATTCACCCCCTCTGGTTCCTAATGTCATCTCCACAAAGTGAGAACTGTAATGCTGGCCCTGCTGGCTCCCCATAGGAAATGCACTTATAGACCTTAAGGTGCCCATGGAGACAGGCTGCAGGATACTAGCAAGGCCTTCACTCACCAGCAGCAAGGTATGCCCAGCTTTCTTCTTCCTTTGCTGACAGCCAGCCTGGGGCATAGCCTGGTGCCAGTGAAAACCTCCTCAGTCCTACCCCCAGCCTCCTGTTACAGGAAGGCTTAGTACTGTAGCCACCAGAACATCTCTGTCACTCTGAGGTTCTTCTTGGGGGAAGGTCATGATTTAGATCATTGGCAGCGATAAGACCTTATGAACAATAGACTAGTTGCTCCCCTGTGAGAGCCTGTGCAAGGAGCAAGGCTTTCTTTGGGTTTTGTTCCTGTTTCAAGGTAAGCATTAAAGAATTCAGCCACATCCTGACAGAACTTAGAATGCCATCATGGGGAAGGGAAGGGGCAGTAAGGTATATGGGAAGCAGCTCAGAGATATGTGGAGCTAGGATAAAGGCCTGTGGGACTACAGGCTTCCCAGGATCCCCTGAGGTCAGCCCCTTCTTCCAAAGTGAAGACAGAGCAGATCCAGCTCCAAAGACCCAGACTGTGCTCTTTCTGACCACGCTCTTTGCCTGATGGCTAACTGGCCCTGGACCATTGATATACAGTCCCCACACTGCCTTGTGTGCCTCTCTGCCTCTGAGACTCAAGGTCTGGGCTGCCATCCCAAGGCTGCTTTTCCTTCTCCGGCTTTTTTTCCTCTTTAATTAAACTTTCTTGATGAGGTGACAGCTTTCATCATTTCTGGCAGCTGCTGAGAGACAAGATAATTTATAGCTGTATCTGTACTATATGATTAAGAAGGCAATGGTAAATAACAGACAAGAAGACGCTCTGGCAGTCTGAAGGGCCCTCCCCCTCCCCTCCCACCCCGTCCCACAGATTCCAAGAGAGCCCCAGGTGGACTTCTGCTGCCTCCTCAAGAGCACAAAAACAGGTGTCTCTCCCTGCTCCCAGATAGCAGAAATGACTGCTTATAGACACGCCATGGCACTCAGACATTTTCACTGTCCCAGAAATTCCTCCCAGCTGAGGGCTCAGTTCTTCCTTCCAGGCTATGGGAGAGCGTCTGCATTTTCATGTGCTGTTATCCAGGGCTCAGTTTGGACAGAGAATTTCCCTCTCAGTGAACAGGACTGTGTTCAGTGTCACTCACATAAACATGCCTTGACAATGATTATTCCACATACATGGTGGACCCCTTAAGCTGTGCCAAAGGACTCCCCGTCTTGAGAGAAGAATTGAGGGAAACACGTTTCATGAAGAAAGATGGATTAAGACTGATGTCCCACAAACACTTTTGAGAGAAACCCATACCCCATGTTCTCTTGCTACGGACAAAAACATTCTGTGTGTCTTTCTTCTCTAGAACTCCCCAACCAAGTCACAAATGACCCATTCAGCAGGCACAGGGTGATGAGAACCCAGTGTAAGCATTATTATCGCCTTAAGGCAAGGCCAGAGCAGTGACAGAGGGCACAGTCTTGTTCACTGGAGGGGACATTCCGTCTTTGTAGAACGCTGCTTAGTATCACTTGCTCCTCTGAGCACAGACCGGGCCCATGCCTAGGAAGTAAGAACTATGGTAGTGAATGAATGATGGGGCTTCACTGTAGATGGAGCAGACAGATGCAGAGACTATATCTGCATCTGCCTACTTCTGGCAGATTTTTGGTCATGTACGAGGGAAAAGTAATTTGCAATTTCCTCTGCAGATCATCTGTGGCTCTGGTTTCACGCTTTAGCTTGTGGAAGGCTCAGCATGAGTGACTGGAGAGGCTCAGGGAAAGAGAGCACTGTGGGACTTATAAGGGAGACCTTGGCCCAGTGCTAAGAACATAGATTTGATTGTGTGACTGCTCCATTTCTAATTGAAAAGTACCCTGCCTCTGTTTTCCCACCTTCCAAACAAGGCTTTCTGGTTGATTCTTCAGAGGTGAACTGAGATAGTCACTGTAAGAAATCAGACAGAACTGGGAAAGGAATGCAGATCATTTCTACTGACCCAAATCATTTTACATCTTAATTTTTGAAAGTTATGAATTAATACAAAATTTTGAGAAAACAGAAGGGCCCTTGTGGCCTTTCCTTGGTTTCTCCAGTAGACACTTCTGACGGAGTTGTGGTGTAGGATGAAAGCCAGAACATGGACACTGAAATGTGTGTGTGGTCATTTCTCATTCATCTTGTGTGGATTGTGAGCATCATAGACCATCATCATAGACTGTCCCTTTGCTCCAGATGAGGACCCACTGGGCCCAATCACTCATCTCTACCCCCCTCCTCCCTAGCTCCTGGCAGATATAGTTTGTGCTCCATCTCTATAAATTTATCATCCTATCAATGTTGTATAAATGGCCATTTTTTCCTTTCTACAGATTATGAGAACATTTTCCAGAACCCCATTTTTATTTATATCTAGTATCTCTGTATATAATTCTAAATGTTATATATACATCTTTTGTCATATTTATTGGTATGGTGGTATTGCTTTTCCCCCACTCGGATGAAATGCAGCTCTTTTATCTTTCACCCCCTCCATGTATAATGTAATTCCCTTGGCTAGCTCCTCCACATGCATGAAACACACATTAGAGTTGTGGGTTTTGCTTCAGTCCTCACACTTGATTGAGGAAATTCAAGGGGGCTTAAACGATATTTATTGTATTTTTCTTTTGTTTAAAGGAATTATCTCTTTCTACTTAGAGAATTTAGCTATTCTTTTAGGGTGGGTCTTTGGGCAATGGGTTCTTCCCTGAGTTTTGTTTATCTGTGTAAGCACTTTTTTGTTTCTCCATTATTTATAGAAAACATTGCTCCTGGGCACAGCACTCTCGTGGCTGGTTCTTTCCGTTTGGTGCTTGAACAGTGTTACACTAACACTTCCTTCTGAAAAGCCATGATTCCTTAGGAGGGACTTGCTGTCCTTCCTATCCTTCCGTCTAAGGTGCCATTTCCCTTAAGAAACTTGGCCTTTGGGACTTTGCACTAGCTGCAGTTAACGATGTGCCCTAATGTTGATTTCCTTTAGATTTATCCTGTTTCAAGTTTACTCAGCTTCTTGAATTGTTTACATTTGTCTTTTGTTAGATCTAAGACATTTTCAGCCATTGTTTATTTGGGTGGTTTTATTTTTCTTCTGATCTGTAACTAGGATGATGCATATGGTAGGTCTTCCATTATGATGTCATAGGTTTCTTGAGTTCAGTTCACTTTTAAACTATGTTTTCTTTATGTTGCTTGGGTTTTATTGTTTGTTTGTTTTATGCCATGTCTCCCCACCTCAGCTGTTATGATGAAATAACAAAAGGGTTTATGAGCTCATAGTTCCGGATCACAGTCTACCAGGGCGAGGAAGTCCCAACAGTGGAAGCCTGAGGTGACTGGCCACAGACCTGCCTGCAGTCAGAAGAAGGTTTAGCTCATGTTCTCATTTATACAGCCCAATTCCCATCCAAAATTAAAATGAATTTTCCCACATTGGTTATTGTCATTCACACAGCCCTCATAAATATGCCCAGAGGCCCACCTCCCAGGCAGTTCTCAGTTAATGAAGTAACACTTCCCTGTGGGTCATTTCTGTTGCACCTCCATGCTCACAATCCCTCTGTGTCCTCCACTTCCCCTCTCTCCTGTCCTGTGTCTTCTCATGTTCTGTGTTGTCTTTTTCAGCACTGAAACCCCTGTTTGCTTTTCAGAGACTTTGTCTTTTTCAGAATTCCCTGCTTCACTGTGGCTCTGTTTGAAGTGTGCTAATATTTGTGTGCCAACGTATTTTTATGATAGCTGCTTGAGTTTATCATTGTTGGATAATTCTACAACCTGGGTCACTTCATGTTGGAGCTGTGGCTTGCTTTTCTCAATTAGACAGACACTTTCCTGATTCCTGGTATAATCGATGGTTTTTATTTAAATCTGGATATTCTGAATTTTAACGTATTATTTCATCCTGATCATTATTTTAAACCAGTTACAGCTGCTTCTTTTGACCCTAACACAGTAGGAAAGAAACATGCTTCCATTGTGTTATTGCCAAATGGAGATGTAAGCCTGGTTTCCCATTGGGGTAGAGTTCCTCAGCACTGCTATTCTTCTTGCTTGTATTCCCACAGGCCTCTAGTGGCACCACCCTGAAAGAAGAAGACAGAGGAAATCCCACTGTTCCATAATCCAGGAAAGTCTCATTACCACTGGTCAACTAGGAAAATCTTAACTCCTCTCAGGATTCAAGTCTTGTTTTTTTTGCAAAGCCTCCAGGGAGTCTTGGGTGCCTCATTACACCCAGTGGGAAAGAATAAATACCCTAACTCTCTGCTAATCTTGATCCCACCCTACAAGAGGGCTTGGGTGCTTCATTATAGCTTGGTTAGAGCAAAAGTCTAGAATGCTCTATTCAGCCTGTGCTATGGAGGATAGGGGTGGAGCCACTTGTTAATGGCTGGACTGAAATGACTATTGTCTAAATGTTTCTGTCTTGGTTTAATTAAAAGTAGGTGAAGATATATGATATAGTTCCATAGTAAAACATCTGCCTAGTATGTATGAAGCCCTGTATTTAATTCTCAATGCCACCAAAATTTGAAAAACTAACAATCAAAATAAGGTGAAGGACTTGAAGAGGTTTATTTCCAAACAAAATGTACAAATGGTCAAGATGCCATGAAGAGATGCCGGTCAAAAGCATAGTAAAACATCACCTCCTGCCCATTAGGACAGCTACAATGGAAGGAAAATAGGCAGCATTAGAGATAATGTGCAGAGCTGTTGTTCATTACTAATAGAAATTTGCAGAAGTTTGGGTTCTATGGCAAGACTTTTATTAGAGGGTATTGCTGTAATTAATTACATCTGATGTATTATATGATGAGTTAATATTTATTAAGGGGAGAGAATGGACTTATAAAAAGTGATTTTAAGAGAAACGAACTCCACATGGGAACGCTCAGCTTCCTCCTAGAGAATGCAGGGACCAAAAAGGAAAGCTGGAGTCTTTTGATACCTACCTAAGTACAATCAAAGAGTGATTCTACATAGTGAAGGCACCCAACTCATAGAGACAGAAATGCAATGTTACCCTTTCAGAGGTTCCAAGCTTTAGTTGAGGGTGAAGGAACTTTTCAGATGGGTAATAACAATGGCAGCATAACAATACACATTATGTAATGTTACAGAATCAGACACTTAAAAATGGTTAAAATAGCAAATAGATTAGTTAGCCTTCAGTAATTGTGACACAGTGTTTAAGGTAATGTATCAAGGGAAAGGTTTGTTTGAACTTCTGGTTTCAGTCCATGGCCACTTGACTCCATGTTTCAGGTTTAATACATCATGATACATTATGGTGGGGGAGCTTGGAGGAGGCCTGTTCACCTTGACAGAAGTCAAAAAGGAAAGAGAGAATGGTGGAAAGCAGAAAAGATGGAATTATTCCCTTCAAAGACACCCCTTCACCCCATGACCTGACTTCCTTCTCCTAAACCCCACCCTCTTGTGGTGGGATTCAGATGTCACCCAAGGAAGTGCAGATGATCTCAAGAATCCAGACCCAATGGGGCGTGGCCAGAATCGTTCAACAGCTAGGGACCCAGACTCCAGCTTCCCTTTTTGGTCCCTGCGTTCTCCAGTAGGAAACTGAGAGTCTCCATGTGGAGTTCTTTTTCTCTTAAAATCACTTCTTATAAGTCCATTCTCTCCCCTTAATAAATATTAACTCATCATATAATACATCAGATGTAATTAATTACAGCAATACCCTCTATTAAAAGTCTCACTCTTCACAGTAGCACAGTAGGTCTTTGGGGACAGTCAAGATTCAAACTATAGAAGTACAAATACCAAAACTGAAAAAGCAAAACAAAACTTCTGGGGTGATGGCACACACTGTAATTCCTGCACTTAGATGACTGAGGCAGGGTCATCACGAGCTTGAGTCTGAGCTGCATACTGAGAGTCTATCTGGAAAAAAAGATGACAAAAGAATAAGCCAAACCACAGCAGTAAATTTTGTTATGTTTTATGATGATTTTTAAGAAAATGTTTCTCCTGATAAGTGTTCTCTTTCCTGCTTCTTTTGCTGAGGAATGGAATTTTTAATTGGGCTTGGTTTTGTGCATGCACTGTGTTTCTGGTTTGATGGAAGACTCAGTAATGCAGTGGAATAATTCTTCTATACACTGTGTGAATATACACTGCTATGATTGGTTTAGTAAACAAGCTGACTGGCCAATAGCTGAACAGGATAAAGTTAAGTGGGACAGCCAAACTGGGAATGATTTGCGGAGTAAGGGCAGAGACAGGCGTCACCAGTACATACAGAGGGAGCAGGAGATGAATGTGCCATGCTAATAAAGGTTCCGCCACATGGCAGAGCACAAACAAGAAGTAAGGATCAATTTAACTTGTAGGAGTTAGTATAAGTGTGAGTTATTGGCCTAATATTTACAATTAATACAAACCTCTGTATGGTAATTTGGAAGTGGCTCCCAGGATGAAAAACTTTTCCTACATATGGTGCTCAAACATTGGGCCAAAATTTCCAAATAAAACCTGACAAAAGCATACAAAAGTGATTCTAAACACACAAAAATGAAGCCAGACACACCTTTCTAGTATCACAGTCTGATGTCAGCCTCAATGCATAGATGTATCTCCCAATAGCTGCCTGGGAAAGAGAATTGGCCACCAGCTGCCCTGAGCTAAGTGGTGTGGTGGATTTATGCAGTCTCTTACATGGGCCTCAGGACACAGGGGCTTTTCCCAGTTGCTGCCAGCAGACCTGAGAGCCTGGCCAGCATGCTGCATGGGAAGTTTAAGGGTTTTGCTCATGCAGACAAAAAAGGTTACAGATGTATAATAAGGACAGATTCAGGCAAAAGAGCTTCTAAGCAGTTTACAGTGTGTTTAAAAATATACATAGACTTGGGGGAGAGAAAAGAAAAAGCATATTTAGTCATAGATTTAAAAATATAGTTTTAAAATAATAAAATAAAGTTCATAAAAGGAGAGTAAAGCAACATAAAAGAAATAACCCATGTAAAGATTTGGAAATGCACAGAGAATATGGATTATGTATGTTATCGTGTTGTCTTTAAATATTTTAGTTGCCAAGAGACACTGGATTCTAAAAACTAATAGATTTAACTAATTTATATATTTTTTTAAATATCTTGACTTCAAAACTTAAGTCAAAAGGTATGTGATCCGATAGTTCTTGTGGTGACTTTATCAGATTTTGGATGACAGTCATGGGTTGCTGTAATGCAAGGAGTCTGGTGGGAGATCTGGCTTCAAGTCCCCGTTTGGTGACAAAGCTCATTCTCAGGGCTGATGGGAAGCGAGGCTACTTTAGCTCAGCTCTCTGGCCTCCTCTTGCAGACACTTGTGCTCTCGGACTGGTCACCTCTTGTGTTGTCGAAGACAGTTGGAGCAGGAGATTATAACAAAGGCAGTGCTCCCTATGGATATTTACCATAGTGTATGGCCATGTGTCTAGAATTTTCCTTTAGATTCTCATTTCAGGTTTTGCCCATAATTTTTAATTTGCTTTGGCAGTTGTGCTGAGAAAATTACAGAGGTTATCAGTGACTTCTGGGTATGATTCCATTGGAAGTCAAATGCTTCATTCCAGGGCTTGCCTCTCACAGCTTCCTTTGAGGTCTTGTGCCCTCTTTCCAGACACTGGAGTGCTCCCACGTTTCCTCCATGGCTGTGCTACTTGAGCAAGCAAGCACTGGAAAGTCCTCAGATGTGCAGCACAGGATTGCTATTGAGGGAGAGGACAGAGGGAAACCTGGCAAGGGAGGAAGGAGCATGTGGGGTGGGAGGACATGGGACGGACAGAGGGGTGTGAGCAGGGAGCTTTGGGAGATGGGACCCTGAACTGGAGGTGTTTCTGGTAGTGTAGATCCTTCCTCCAGTCAGCTACAGGCCTCAACAGACTGGCACCCTGCTGCTCACAGAGGCTCTGCCTTGCATTTGTCTGCCAGCCTCAAATGGCTGCATTATGCATTCTGTGTCTAGTAGGCTCAGCCAGAGGGGTAGGTCACTCTCCAGAGCAGTTACTTGCATACAGGGACCACAGAATCTCTATCCTGTCACCTGCTGCAGGGCACATCATCAGAGCCCCACCACTCTCTTCCTGGAAAGAGTCTCAAGCTGAGTACCAAGCCTCCTGTGTTTCACTCCAAGATGTTTCATTTCAGGAATCACTTACCATAAGAGATCTTCAAGAAATAGGCCTTAGTGAGGACCTCCGTGTGCAATATGGCTTTTGTCTCTAAAGGGCCATGATTTCTGTGAATCCTTTTGTGCAAAGGAAGCCAAAACCAAATGTTTAAAGTGAGCTGGCAAAAATATGCCTAGGGTGAAAACCATCTGGACCATGTTTATGTGAGTGTATGTGTGAGTGTGAGTATGAATGTGAATGGTGTGTGAGTGTATGTGTGAGTATGTGCATATATGTGAATGTGTATCTGTGTGTGAAGGTTTGTAAGACTGTGTCTGTGTATATAAGTATGTGTATATAAGTGTGTGAATGTGTTCATCTGAACATTCATTTGTGATTGTGTGATTATATGTTTTTATATAAAGTTATGTATGGACTTATGTGTGTGTAAGTGTGTACATATGAATGCCTATGAATATGTACATTTATAAATATGTGTAAGTCTGTGAGTATGTGTGTAAATGTGTCTATATGAGTATATCTGTAAGTCTGTGTATGTGTATATGTGCAAATGTGTATGACTGTGTTTGTGTTTATGAGTGTATGTGTATATATGTGAGTGTGTATGTGTGTGTATTTTCCACAAGGTGCCCCCAGCTCTCAGGATGGCTTCCTTCCTTCATTTATCCTTATACTTTCTACTGTGGTATGGATTGTTGTTCATCTATGTCCTCCTACGGCACTTTGCAAACAAGATAACAGTTCCTTTTCAATGCCTGCCAGTACAAATGGCGCCGTCACAGTCCCTCTCCAGACTCCTGGGATATGTGTGCTGTGTGCTTCTAACTGCACGAAGCCCACCTCTTCCCAACCTCCTCATCTCTGTGGGACTCAGGAACAGCCAGCACTTGGAAGAGGGAGAGAAGGATTAGAGGAGGTGTGCCTTGCCTCTCCCATGCCCGGGAGTATGATCAGGCAGTCAGTCAAGTGAGCAACCTTGTTCTGAGTTGTTATGGGAAAAGTGACCAGACAGAACTCCCAGGAAAACTGAAGGTGGGACCTTTTGGAGTGAGGCACTGGAGGGCTGGAGGCTGCAGATGAGTACTTACTCTCCCGTTTCCCACAAACCACATGCATTACCATAGAGACCTGCTTCCCTCCAGGAGCTTGGCTGGCGGAGTGGACTCTGAACACAGATGTTAAAAATACTGAAGAGGCCATGTCTGTGAGGCAGAGGCAGGCTGCTCTCTATGAGTTTGAGGGTCATTCTACTCTGCATAGTTAGAGATCCAGGCCACCCAGGGCTACATAGTGAGATTCTGCGTCAAACAAAGGAACAGACAAACAAATCCCACGGACCAGAACAAGGGAAGTAGCTCTTCTTTGCTCCCTTGTCTCACGCTGCCCCCCTCCCCTGTCCCCAGCCCTGCCCCATGATACAGAAGCTTTACTGGTGACTGGGGTCTGGGTCAATTATTCCAAAGTTTTGTGCTTCTTAGCCAAAGAATTAAAAATAAAGGCTTGTTCAAAATTACAAAGAAAACCAGATGATTTTATTTGGAGCAAAGGTATAGTATACCTTAAAGAGTGATGTACTGTCCGGATTGACATGAGTGAGATACTTGGGGGGGGGGAGGTAATGGATCTAAGGAAACAAGGTCCTAGTCACTAAGGGACAGAGTTTGGATCATTCTTTGTTCTGATTGACAGATCAGGTTATTTAATCATTTCTGTACTTGCCCATGTTCTTTCCCATAATACATGTGATTTTAATCATATGAATGTCCAATTAAGTATAGACATAAGATGGTAAATAGAAGATTCTCTCTATAAGGTTACTAGAGGATAGAGTTTTGTCTTACTGTGCATGCATCCAAAACTAGTTCAGGCCAGATCAGTTCTTCTTTTCTGCATTCCCAAACAGTGGGAATACACTTGAATAGAAACAGTCTAAAATCACCTATGACTGAGGATGGAGGGGTGGAAAATGTGTATCCCCACACAGGTGTGGGTTGGGGAAGCCGCTCTGTGGATGCAGGGTACATGATGTGAAGAGGGATGTGTGCATAGCATGCGCAGGTGAAGGGACTTGGATGCCAGATGCATTATTATAAGGGCAGTGCATAATTGAAAGCCAGACAGGGCCCCAGGGTGCTACACTGTTCGCTATGCTTCCCTGACTCAGCAGTCTCTGGAGGGGCCTTCTGGCTGCTTCAGGAGGCAACCATGGCTTCTTCCTCTCAAATCATTGCCCTGTAAGTCCCTGAGCACACTGAAGGGAATTCTAGTGAGAATAAGATTGCAGAGACCTTGACAATGGCAGGGGCATTAACCCAGTGAGCAATTCCCCCTAGCCCCTCTTGTGATCGGTTTCTCTGTCTCTGAATCTACCCTCAACAGGAATGCCTAGGGTAGGGAAGGAACCACTGTGTCTATTTCCTTCATCTGTGTGTGTGTGGGGGGGGTAATGGAAAGCTTGGCGGGTCACATGCATCCCCAGTCTTCCCTGGGACTCTCCCTGGGAGCCAGAAAAGTCTCTTCTGTGGCCCAGTGCTACCATCTCCTTGCAGCTTGGTTCTGATTTGTGGCTCAGGTGCCCACACTGCTGCCCAGATCCTCTTTAATTCTGACTGATGCTGTAGGCCAGAGGCATGCCCCATGCTATTGCAACCAGACAGGCGGTCTTACTTCCTGCAGGTTTTTCTCAGTCCTCAGGCCCAGGGAGAAAGTGAGTAAGCTCCTAAGATCTCAGATGGTAGCCCAGGCCCCGGTGTAACCTGCGACTCCCTCTGCCAGGTTTGTTGGGTACAGGGTGTTTGGGTAGCTTGCAACACCTGTGCACATCAGACTCAGCACTTAACAAGAAATGAGACAGCCTGGACTGATTCATGGAAATGACCTGTCAGTAAAGGGAGCAAGAGGCGGCTGCCAAGGAGTTGGGCTCCTGCCTCCCTCTTGATGATGTTCTGACTGCCATAAACCTTCTGTGCATCCTTTTCCTCTTTTTTGGTGTCAGTAGCCACTGCTTACAACCACATGCTAGGCTATGCGTTTCTTATGTTTGGGGAATGCTAATAAAACAGATCACAAGTATGGAATTCTCTCCTGCCCAGCCAGACGGGTAGCAGATGAAACCAACTGGTGCCCGTGCTGTGGTTCCAGTGAACACCAGCCTGGCACAGGTATTACCCTCCCACCTTACCCAGCCATGTGAAGTACCAACATGATCCTCTAGTGATCATTGCTACAGGGTTATACAGCTGGCTAATGTCATCATCAGCTGCTGCTTGCAAACAACGACAAACACTGGGCTCCCTGACATTTGTCCTTGAACACTTAAGCAGGTGTTTCTCAGCAGGGCAAAAGTTCTATTAGCCTCACACCTGATGAAACTTTGGAGAATATTTTGGAATGTGGAACTTGGGAGGGTGCCATGGAGGCAAACACCCAAAAGGAACCGTGAATCAGGATGGGATCTCTTTAAGGCATGTGTCTCTAGGACTCTTGTACTGTGTGAAAGTCTCTCATGCTAGGCTCTTGGAGAATTAGGTCGGATGCTGAGGTGTGTGCTGCCCCCCATCACTGAGTGCTATTTTTTTGAGGCCTGGCAGCAGGTGCAGATGTGGTTGCTCACACCTTGCTTTCCAGGAAGAAAAGTGTGAACGCAAGGGTCTACCGTGAGGCAAGCTCTCTGACTGCATGTCTTCAAGCCAATGGCCTCGGCACACATTCTGCTTAGAAATTCGGAGGAGGACTGGAGAGATTGCTCAGCCATTGAAGGCTAGGCTCACAACCAAAAATATAAGAAATTCGGAGGAGAAGCCAGTAAGGGGCAGATAAAGGAAGTCAAATTCTGGCCTGATCTTAGTAGTTTGCCCAGCTTAGTCTGACCATTTTCAGTGCCTATAGAATGTCCAACAAATTATTTCAACCAGAGAGTGACTAACTATCTGGAGGGATATATAACAGAGCTATTTAACAGGTACTTATAAAATGGATTTGATACTTTTGCAAGCTGCTGGGACCTGAAGGAGGGTATGAGATTGGAGAGGAGTCCAGCTTCAGAACCCTGGGTTCTCTTGTTGGTGAGGAGCTGGCAATGCTGCTCCACAAGAATCACTAAGAGTATGAACCTGCAGGGAAGCGTGGAAGGCAGACCACTTAGTCGAGTCCAGATCAAGGGATGAAGGTGAAATGATGTATGAGCTAGAGAAATATGATCATCAAATCAATGAGCTCTTTGATGGAGCTCAGTGTGCCTGTAACTCCCCAGTCCCCAACTGCCCTCCAAGTTTCTTTCCTAATTTTTGCGGAAATTGCCATACCAATTATTGCTTCTGTTAAAAGAAAAATAAATGTGTGCTGAAGTAAAAGGATTAGTTTATTGCACCAATTTGTTGTCAGCGAGGCTGCTGGAGCCAAACCCAATAGTCTTGAGACCACTTGGCCCACTAATGCTAAAGTTCGTGGTGGCTTTAGCTGGACACCCCTCTGTGGGATAATGCGCTTGTACACTCTAAAGATTTGTTAACTTGTATTGGTTTACTCTAATTGGCCAGAGGGTGGATGGTAAGTAGAGGTGGGTAGCCAGACTAGGAGAATTCTGGGAAGAGGAACGAAAGAGCAACAGATGTCAGCCAGACACAGAGGATGGAAGATGAGAATGCTGCACTGAGCAAAGGTACCAAGCCACGTGGCTAAAAATAGGAAATAATGGGTTAATTTAAGTGAAAGAGCTAGTTAATAATGAACCTGAACTGCTGGTCCAGCAATTACTATAAAAATAAGCCTCAGAGTCAGTTATTTCATAAGTGGCTGTAGAACTGCCAGGCAGGACAGAAAAACTTTCTACTACACCACACACATACACACACACACACACACACACACACACACACACATACACACACGCGCACGCTACCTGTTCCTCAACTCAATATTGCCACCCAGCTCCCTTGCCCCTCCAATCTCTGTGTTTACCATGTTCCTTTCACACAGAAATCCCTCTCTGGCTATCTTAGTCATGGGAACCTGTCATCCATTGAGGTCCGGCCCTCCGTGTGTCTGCCCCTCCCCACTGAGGACCTGCTTTTCTCCCTCTGTCCTGGTCACCACTTTGTCTGCTCATTATTTACACACAATTTCTTCTATTATGGGGACTACAAAGGCCTCCACAGCCAAAATTCTTAAATTTTCAGATATCCTCTGTTGGTTTTTTGAGGACAAGAGGGCCCATGTTTGCATAGCCACACCCAGGGACATAACAGCGGCTCTACTCCATCCCAGGTAAACGCTGGCCTTAGGAATGCTTACATCCTCTCCTTGAGTATCTCCTCACTCACAACAGCACCTAGCATGAAGCAGTGTCAAAAGAATGGCCCTCAAAGTGAGGACATCGCACACTGACATCTCAGATCCATCCTACATTAGCCGTAGGGCCTGGGATCAAAACCTTGAATTCTCTGAGCTGTACTTTCATTGCCAATAAAGCAGGGCCAACACAGTCACCTCTAGCTATGAGAACATAGTGTCAGTCACCTGGCTACTTTGATTCTCAGCATTTTGTCACTTTGAGTATTCCTCTTAAAAAGCTGACTACCTCCCTAGCGTGGCCTCCCTTCAGGTCCTTCACAGTTCCAACCTTGACTGTGAGAGTTTTCCTATGATGATCTAAAGGTTATGTGTCATGAGCCATAGGCAGAGCACCAGCTCCCTGGGATGAACAGATTTTGATCATGGTATTTAGTGGGCAGTCTGTGGGTTTTGAGGGTTGACAGAAAAGACCTTGGGAAGATTTGCACTGTTGGCCTTATGCATAGGCCAGGGCCTCCCAGCCACTGGTCTTGGGAAATCCAGTGTCTTTTGAGATGTGAACAGCTATTCTGAGATAAAACTTCGGATGTCCTAAAGCTTATACCCCAGCCGTTACAGGACAAGACATATGAGAGTCTACAGAGACTCTGAGAAGTCCTGTAGCAAAGACACCTTTTATCTTAATATAAGCCGGGATTTTCCAAATGTGTTTTACTTCTTACCAAATGTGGGCAGACCTGAACGACAGATGTAACCTCAAGCCAGAGGAAAGTCTGATGGCAGGAGTGACTCTGATTTCTGGTTACAGACTTACTTTCTTCAAAGACAATGTTTTTCCCAGAGACATGAGTATAGTGCGCATCCTCTGGAGTTGCTTTCTGGGCTTCTGGAGTCAGATGTTGGCCAGTGCTGTGCCAACCAGGCCTTTGTCTCAAAGCATGCAGTGCCATAAACTTAAGATCTCAGTGAGTATACATGGACTCCTCTGACGCAGCTCTGCCCCTCTGCAGGGCAAGTCCCAGGACACTGTGAATGTGGAGACTTGAACTGCAAGTTCAACCCATTGTGTTTTCTGCACTTTCTCTTAGGTTTTGCTCTTCCTGGCTGTTCTCCTTTGCATCTTCAGATTTCCCTTGGGGATTTGGCTTGTCATTTTGTCCTCTGTTCTGTTTCTTCTTCTTAGATGAGAGTTGCTCACTGTGGTAGCAAAGCCATAGCTCCATTATGCTGTCCAGGTTCCCAGTGTGGCCCTGGCCCTTATCACGACCCTCTAGTGCCTTCAAGGTGGACTTCTATTCTGAATGGGGTCACTACAGTGGGACTAGTCGCCTTTCTTGCATGTGGAAAGTTACTCTAATCCTGGAACATCCAGGGACAGAAAAACAAGTGGGAACAGCAGCAGCAGCAGCTCTGCCTTGGTGGCATGCTGTGCAGGGGTCAGCAGGAGAGGATACTTTGGGGCCCCTCCCACCCTCACCTTGGATAGTCTGTGTGAGCATGCTTGGTCTTGCTGGGCACAGTTGCTTGCTGCCAGTGCTTCATATACCCCCACCACCATGGTTTTTTCCTTTCCTTTTCTAGCCAGCAGATCTCTCTTGCAGGCCTTTCTTAGTCAGCCTGCAGAGTCCTGGCAGTCTCTTCCTCAGACTCACCTTTACCTACCACCCTCTCCTGGTGATCTTCATGCCCACGGTGGCCTTCCCTTCCTGACCTCTTGGAGGAGTGAGAGCAAGCTTGCAGAGAACTTGGCAGGAGGGGGGCATCCCCATGTGCAGGACTTAGTAAGACCCTCCCCCCCATTGTCTTAGTGAACAAATTGCTTTGAAGGCCACTGAGCTCCTAACACAGCTCACTGCTGGTTTCGAAATGCCTTGTTTATCCTGTCCCTTAATGCCCAGTTGTTGCTGAATCCAAGTTCAGTAAAAGCAAGACCTTTGCTCCTTGCTCTCTCTCCCTTCTCTTGCCTACCAATGTGCCCGGGGCCGAGAAGGTGTGAAGCACACCATTGAAGTCCGCTGGCAGAGGACAGAGGAAAGGAAGAGAAATAGGAGAGATGGGATCAGCTTGGAGATTCACGAGATGAGCGCTAACCCTCAGTGGCTTCCTCACAGCCACACAAGCTAGTCTCTGTTGCTTCCGCTGGATAAGTAAGCTTAAGGCATGGCTTTGATGGGGGCATGCAGTCTTTCTCTCTGGAAACAGGCTCACAAGTGCTATGCTCGGATCCATCCAAGCCTGAAATCCAGCCATGGCAACTGAGACTCAACCCCTGAACCAGGGGTTGTCATCACTATAGAAGTGAGTACTTGGATCTACTGCAGGTGTCACCATTATGTGTAAGATTTCATTAGTATCACAAGCCTGTGACAAATGAGTGCTCAGAGATGGAGAGCCTGGGGCTAGGACAGCGTGCCTAGGGCTTCTCACTAGGAATCCAGCCTCCTCCACACTCCACTGCTGCTAACTAAGCTTTCATGCATAGATGCTCCTTTTGACTTATGGGTACCTTTTCCTTTTGATAATGTGTCCATATGCACATCACACAGACATGGCTTTTTGCTGATTAGTATGGTGCTGAGGTCACCTTACAGGATGTTGGACATGAAGCCTTCAGGCAGTAAGAAAGCTCAAGCCATTCTGATGTGGAGCATCCTTTGGGAGTGACCCTCCTTGTAGCCAGTAGCTACACCTGTCAATCTTACCCAGTGCTTTCCTAGGACAGTGAACTTCAAAACCTGGCCAGGCACTCTCTGTTGCTGACCTTGGCCTCCAGGTCCCCAGTGCTTTAGAAACCTGTGTCTGGGCCAGAAGTCTCCTCCTTGACTGCCATTACAGTCCTGTAGGTGTGCTTTTAAAATGATGTCCTAAGTGATTGCCATCTCTGGGACAGGCCTGGCACTCTGTTCCCCAGGAGGTCAATACTGATGGCCTCTTGCAGCCTCTCACAGCAAGGAGCCCTGGATTTCCATGCCCCTGTCTTCATAGCATGTACTGTGGCTGAGAGATAGTCCACCAGTTGAGAAGGGGAAGGTGAGGATGCTCTTAATCAGAGATGAGCAACCTATACTCCCTTTCAGGAGTCTAATTCGGTTACAAATCACTTCTCCTTGAGAGAGTCCTTGAAAAGGGAGTGGTGTCAATGTCAAGGACTCCAGGAATTGACTGCAGAGTTATTTTGAGCAGACTTGTCACTACACCCTGCTTTCCCTGTAAATGGCCACCTTTCCTGCTTGCAATGCAGGCTCCAAGACTGTAGGCTTTATTCTGGCATACCCAGGCCTGAGAAGTCTACTCTGGGGCAGGCTGACTTGCTAAGGGGACTTCAGCAGTGATTCACACAGGGACGATCCTGCCCTCCTTGGACTTGTAGGCCGTGAGGAAGTAGATATTGTAATAATTGTTTTCACCATCTCTTAACCTAAAGACCTGCATCTCTCCTGAGTATGTCATCCCACCAACTTCTTGCAGCATTGAACCCTAAGGCCAAGGAGGTTTTGATAGGATTAGATGTGCCTTGATTTGAGAGCCTTTTATAAAGTTCTGTAGTGTTATAAGATCCAAGGACAGAGCCACAGGGTTAGCCATAGAGCTCAGGCAGTGGTGACACACAGCTTTAATCCCAGCACTAGGAAGGCTGAAACAGGAAGTGATATGGCTGGGCAGAGAGAGGACCATAAAGGAGAGGAGACAGGAGCTCACCCCTTGTGCTTCTCTTTGCTTCCCCTATCTAGTCTGAGGATTCGGGAGGACAGGATCTAACCCTTTCAGCCTGAGGATTCAGTAGTGGTGAGAAGTGACCGCGGTTTGTTCCTCTGTTTCTCTGGTCTTTCAGCTTTTCTGTAATATCTGGCTCCGGGGCTTTAGTATAAGAGCAATTAGGATTCATACAACAAAGTTCCCACAGTATTGTGAGTGGCTGCCACATGATGCTGGCACCTTTCTGCCTCTGGGAAGGACTTTCCCTATCTCAGATGGTACAAAGATGAATGTGTGATGTTAATTCAGTTACTCCCAGGGAGAGGGACCACTGGGATTTATTTTGCAGTTAGACAGAAGTGGCTAACTTGGTCCACCCTGAGAGCAGGTTTGGGGGCTGGAGTAAGGCCAGGGAGCTCCGGCAAACACGTTTTGCCAGCATCACATTTGCCTTGTTAGTTCAGTGCTTTGTGGAGGAGGCCAGAATTTGACTACTGAGGTTAAGAGCGGAGGACTATGGGAAAGAAAGTAAACAGCTTCCTGGAGCCAAGACAATCCCAGAAGGGCACAGGATGATTTCTCCTAGAAGGAGACCCACCCATGGAAGTGACCACTGCCTTCATGGAGCTGATGCCCTGAGCAGCTGGCCGACTGGGTAGCAGGGGTAATGGAAGTTCTTCTGCCTGGTGTTAAAAAGTGTTGCCCTTAGAGGCTCTTCTGCTTACTCCAGAGGAAACATGCTAATTTCCCAGCTCCAGCCACTAAAAGGGTCTTATTTCCACCTCCTGGGTCCTGCTGGCTGCAAGCCTACAAATACTTAGAACGAACCTAGTATAGAATATCTACTATAACATCAGCCCTTGGCAACAGTGAGGGATGAAGTCGTGCATATGATTGGTTAGGAAATGCAAGCCAATAGCCTGGTAACATATATTAGTCATAGTTCTCTAAAGAAACAGAAATAGTGTGGACATATTTATAACTCTTTGTCAATTGATCAATAGATAGATAGATAGGCAGACAGACAGATGTGGGAATTTATTGCATTGGCTTACTACAGAATATATTATAAGTAGCTCAACAATGGCCATCTCACATCGGAGAGACTCTGATTCAATAGTTGTTCAGTACATTAAGCCTGGGTGTCACCACAGCTGTAAGCTGACCCTAGAGGACTGGAAGTTTCCTGGAAAGTTGCTGGGCATCAGTCTCTGTAATCACAGAGAAGTTGGTTCTGATATTAATGAAGGAATGCCAAAGCTGTGGGATAGATGGACTTGCCAGCAAGAGCAGCAGGCAATCCTTAATCCACATCCTTTAACCAGGGCTGCCACCAGGTGCAACCAGATTTAGGGTGGGTCTTCCTGCCTCAAATAATGTGATCAAGAAAAATCACAGCAATGCCCAGCAGCTTGGGCTTCACTTGTTCCTAGATGTAGTCAAGTTGAGAACTATGATTAGCAATCACAGGGCCCACTTCATGGCTTCCTGCCATCCCAGACATACTGGAAATCCTTGTCTCTACCAGGGAGACTCTAGGGCACAAGCAAGGACCACACAACCTGGCATTTTCCTCCAGGTACATCATTGTCTGTCAGCGAATTTTGATTTGGATGCTCAAAGAATAATACTTGCATTTGGTAGGAACCCATGTTGTAGAACAGTACAGAACCCATGTACTGTTACATCTAACCCATGTAACAGTGGTCCTCTGTTAATAATGGCTTCAGTATGGGGATGAAAGGTGTATATTGCCTTGTCTCTGAAGAGATTTCACTTTCACCTCCTTTGGAGAGAAGCAGGCAGTTAGACTCAGGGCAGGGTCTGCATCATAGGTACATCCTAGTAGATGCCACAGCCAGAGCATATCTGTTCAAGCCTCACTTCCTGTCTCCGTGTTTCTCACGAACTCCAGCTTGACCTGTACTTGGCCTGTGCTCTGAATGTTGCCAAGATTGTCCTACTGGGTCATTCTGGCTAAGGCTTTGTGCTTCTATTTGTCAAGATAATGTAGCTGACATAGTAACTTTTGCTAGGCAAAATGGTGTGGATACCATTTGACAGGAGAATGAGTATCTGAAGAGGAAAAGCCAAAGAGTCACAAAGGGAATTGAGCTGAGAGCTCACTATTCCAATTCTCCTTCCTTCCCTCTCCCAAGAGGGCTTCTCTGCCCTCCTTTCTGTGAATGTTTTCTCCCATCAGTTGCCACTGTTAATTTATGTGAGCGATTGGCCAAGGGAGGCACAGCCTGTCCTTTGCCCTAGCTGTGAGGCTGGAGGCAGTGGGAGGGAAGGAGGGCTGGTTGTGGACCTTCAGAGCCGGCGTCCTGATGGAGGGGCACTACTCCTTGCTGGGCTGTGCTCTGCCTGCCTGAGGGCTCTTCTCTCACACAGGGGCTGGTTGTCTCAGTCCTGAATCAGGTCATCGGGACCAAGGTATTTAAGTCCCTTTAAGTGTGTCCTCTGAGCAAAGGACAAGATTGGAGTTTGTCTTGCTTGCAGGGACTCTGAAAGCAAGTTTCTGGAATATTCTTAAGTACTCTAAAATCTTGGATCATGGCTTATTGATGGGCAGACATACTTGGCAGGCATCAGCATTTTTGAGAGTTGAGCAGAACAGGTCTGGTCTGGGCTGGGTTCTAATCCTACCTCCCTCTTTTCTTTCAGCGACTTAATCTATCTGAGCCATTTTTTCCTATCTAGAAAATGTCAATTTCCTACAGAAGTTGTAAGGACTACATGATACTCCACATTTGATGTTTTGTATATAGTTCTGGATGTCCTGGCAGCTGCACGACCTCTCACCCAGGCATGAACTGAGCATCCTGTGGTCAGGCCACATGGATATGGTTGTAAATGGCCATAAAATTAAGGTGGCCAATAGAGTTGAAGTTTATGTCAGCAGTAAGGCTTGTCATGGCTGGTCTAGTAGCTGTGGGTTGTCATTAAAGACTTCTTATTAATACAGTTCTCATACTCCCAATCCAGAGAATAAGAAAACTTAAACTTAACCAAAAAGCATGTTGTAATTGATTTTTTATGCTGATTGGTATTGCAGCCATTTTTACTGAATAATCTGCCCTGTTTTCTTAATAGTTGGATAACTTATGAAAACATTGTTTCATACATTAGACGGGAAAAAAAAAAGAAAGGCAGACAGGCATGCCCAGTACTCTGAGATCAAGCTATCAGAGATGCTAAGGGTGGGAGCCTTGCGTATTCTAGGCCTGACTGGGAAACTTAATGAGCCTCTTTCTCAAGGTAAACTAGAGCAAGGGCTGTGGGAGAGTTCAGTCTTAGAGCCCTTGCATGGTGTGCACAGTCCTCAGTACTGCATTCATGATGCTAAGAGAAAATAAAAGCTAATTAGAAGGGCCATGGATGCATCTCAGTGTGTGCACCTCAGATAAGGTGTGAGGTCATGAGTTTCATCCCCAGCGACAAAAGGAAATAAGAAAAACAAAAAAACAAATCAGAAGCAGTGCCAGTCAGGGCTTTCTATAAGTAGCCTTTTAGACTATTGGTTAAATCTCTTTGTTTCAAGGAACCAATGGGATTCCTCATAGGACACAACCATCTGAAAGGCCTCCAAGATGGAAGACAGTGGACAGGACAGCCCAGTAGCATGGCACAGAGGCTGAGAGCCACTGCTACTGTGTGGGCCCCTGTTTCATTGATCCACATTCCTGGCTTCCCCTGACATGATTGTGATCATGATCCTTTGCACTAAGTGGTAGCATGGTGAGCCTGGCAAAGAGCAGAATGCCCTGGTGAGCCTGGCAGAGAGCAGAATGCCCTTTTTGGGTCCTCTGCTCCTGGAGCTCCATCATAACAAGAACTTGATTTTAAAATCTTGCCGTGTAGAAATAAAGTGGCTGTAAGTTTTCAAAACCAGAAATCTAAAGCAGCCTATTTAATTATTGGGCAGATCAAGTGACTCTTCCTTTTAAAATACCTGCACACATTTATAATTGACTAATTAAATAAATATAGGCCCAATTATTCAGCAAAAAGAAAGAGATCAGAGAAAAAGACAGGCAGCAGAGCAGACCCGGGAAGTACTGGTCATCCCAGCCAGTGGACTGAGGGAAAAGGTAGACAGTTTTCTGCTTCTGCAGACCTCCTATCAGCCATTGGTCTACCTTCATCTTTTCTTACTCAGATACTGTTGGCTCTTTGCCATTGAGAGCCCCATCAGCATCTGAAGGGATGATCATGGCAAGATTGTTTTCAAATTAGCTTCATGGCACTTGTTCCCTAGAAGAACCAAGACATGTCTTGCTTGAATGTTGACCATATTTTTCAGTTTTTCTGCTTTGTACCTATGTCCCCACACAACTGTGTGACTGACCGGACATAGATGATATGAAGAACAAACAGTCATTAACTTCCGTCAGTGTTGGGAGATGGTAAGGAGTCTGAGGTCCTGTCATACGTCAGCAAGTAAAGCAGAGTTACTGGGTCATCTCCTAATTGAGATGAGCACTGGGCAGAAGTTAAGATGTTGGGTTTCAGACCTTTCCTTTCTTGTCATGGGTGGGACATGGGACCAGGTTATTTGTAAGTCTCTTTCAAATTTAGGATTCTAATAGAAACTTTCCTTGTGGGGAATTGATGAGGTGATATCTGAGGTTCCTCTCAACTCCCAGATTGTGTGAGCCTATGATACTTAGGAAGCCCTTTTGGCCACAAAGTAGAAGTCTACTTCGGGACAGATGCCACTTGGAATTTACATGATGCACTTTACAGTTTACAAAACATTTTTATGTCTGTAGCCCCAGTCATGTGACTCAAGATTTATTTCTTTATTTTCATTTTATAGATGAAATTACAACTAAGATTAAATTATAGAACTTAGCTAGATGTCAGAAATGTATGCATTTGACCTTGTACTAATAATCTGTGTGATTTGAGCAAGTTACCCTTATGAGTAATAATATACTTGAGTGATAACATACTTGCTTGCTTTGGGTTTGGGTGTTTATTTGGTTTTCTAGAGTATTCATACAGGGGTCAGAGGGCAGTGATTGGTGGCTAGTTTTCACTTGCCAAATTGCCACAACCTGAGAAAAGTGTCTTCTTTTAATTAAAAAATTTCATATGTATATGTGTAAGCCTTCATGAGTTTGTCAGCTCTCTGTGTGTACAGGAACCCACAGAGACCAGAAGAGGGTATTAGATCTCTTGGAACTAGAATTACAGGTGGTTGTAGGAATCAAACCCGGGTCCTCTGGAAGAACAAAGGGTCTGGTAATTCTGTTGTGAGGTGTAAGTGAAATAATTCATGCCGTGTGTTCTGGGGACACTGGTAGAGCCATAGGATGAATTGACAGATGGTAGATATGGTCATGGCAGTAGTGAGTATGGAAATTGGTAGACCCAACAGGGGAATGGCTCTTCTTGGAGTCTTCATTGTAAAGCTTCTTAGACACTGTGGCACCAGACTGAAGGCACCTTCTCTGAAAGATATTTGTGTCACAAGCTGCTGTTCTCCTGAGAAAAACAAAGAGATGCCTGAGGAGGTACTTCATTCTGCATGCCCATCACAGGCTCCGCCAGTGTTGAAGTGTGAGGTGGTAGGGGTGAAGGAGGGGAGCACATGCAGGGAGGAGGGGAATGAAAGCAGGCTGCAAGGACCTCGTGGAACCCCAACATCTTCCTCTTCCTCTTTTGCTCCCTGACCATGGGGGTGAGAAGAAGGGCATGGGAAGCTCAAAGCAATGGGTTCCCTGGCCATGGAGCAGGACATGTAAAATTATGAGTCCAAATGACCTTTTTCTCTTTATAAGTCAACTAGCTCAGAGATTTCAATACAGTACCACCAGAAAGCTGACAGTGAGCAATGAAAGAATGTTAGCTTGAAGGCTAAAACCCCTCCTTCTTTCTGGGTCATTCCAGCAACAGCAGCAGCAAGGTATTTGGGACACTGTGCTTGGGGGCTGTGGTTGGATGAATGGACCAAGCTCATATCTGTCTTACTCCCTGTCTTTGTGCTTCTCTCCCAGCTGCCACCAAATCAAATGCCCATGTTCCTTTGGTGACTCTTGCTCATTATATAATCCCATCTTGGTCAGGAGTTTCCCTCAGTAGCAAGAGCCCACGTTCATTGCCAGTGACACAGGCCAGAGTGCTAAGCATCTCCATTGTTGGAGTCTCCTCAAATTTTAGACAGTTTTTATAAAAAATACCTCAATGAGCTGAGTTCCTAAGACAAGGTGCCCACCACTCTCTGGGTGAAGGGTGAGCATGAGAAGGCCAAAGGAGACAGAAGGAAAGGCTGCAGCAGTGGAAGGCTAGGACAAAGGGACACGGACAGGAAGAGGATCAGAAGCTCTGCAGACATGAGAACGGGGCTGTCTTCATGGGGCATGCCACACGCTCTTCCATTGCTGCTGCCTTGTCTAAAAGTAGGTCAACTGAGAGGTGTCAAAAGACTAAGAGAAGAAAAGTAATGGTAGGCCAGATCAAACCAAAAGTGGAACAATGGTTATATTTGAGCAGAGCAACTCCTGGGCAGTTGTCAGGTCAAGAGATCAAGGCCAGAGAAACCATGCCCCCAAATAAAAGCAGGAAGCTTTTATTGGCTGTAAGTGAGGGGTGATGAAAAGAACAAAGATAAAGCATGAGTCATGTGACTAGGCCACAACCATAAAAGTGTTATGTAAATTGTGAAGCACATTATGTAAATACCAGGCAGCATCTGTCCCAAAGTAGATCTCCATTTTGTTGTAGAGGCCATGGCTGAGGGGCAGGGAGGGCAAGCACTTATACTGGTAGAGGGTCTTGGCTGCTGGCTCTTTGCAGTTATTCTGCACCCCAGGGAATGCAGGGCCCCTTACCTAGGTGACTAAGTAAGAAGGAGTGAGTCCCATCTAGGGTCAAGTATCAGAGCTCCCCTGCAAGAGACAGGCCTAGAGTCATCAGACTGATGGAAACATCTGCCCCAGAGTAACACATGCATGAGTGTGCGCGCGCACACACACACAAACACACACACATACACACACACACACACACACACACACACACTCACTGTTTACCTTCCCATGATGCTCTGATTCCGAGGAGCTAAATGACATAAATGACAACCTAGAGAAAGCTGAAGAAATGTATAAGGCACCACGAGGAGAAGGTATGATCATAATGTTGAAACAATTTGAGAGCACAAAAGAAATAAGCACACATACCAGGATTATAGCCTTGATATCAGAGCATTGGTCATCCTTCTTTTTCAGGGGGTTTGTCTCAGAACTATATATTATCATAAAACAACAACAATGACAAAACAAAAACAAAAAACCAAGCACTGCACACACAGACACACAAGCAAGCCCTTAGAAAAACCTGCTCAACTGACGGTGCTGCCTGAGTAGGCACAGAGCTCAGGATGGAGGATGGAGAGAGGGCCAGCAAACACCTCACTCTCGGCCACAAAAGAAAAGTGAAGCCAGAGGCGGAGACCCTCAGGGCCTCTGCCTTTTCTCTAGGCCTTAACCTTAGCGGCTAGCTTCCTCAGGCAGGCTTTAAATGCCTTCCTCCTTCTCAGCCCTGGCTCAGCTCTCCTCATTTGCAATGCTAAGCTTTTTATCTGTCTTTCCCTCAAAGTTCAAAGTTAACTTGAAAGACCTTAGTGAGGACTGGAAGGCCCTGGGAGCCTGCATTAGCCAAGGCCAGTACCTGGGACAAATGGAGGTCACCCGAATAAAAAGGGGACATTTCTGGAGAGGTCAAGAAATTCCTAACAGATTTGAAAAACCAGTGATTTTGCAAGTAAGGTTTTACTTGCTCTAAGCTGGAGTGCTTCTCTAATTTTCTAGGGTATTTACAAGGGATTGGGGTTAGGAAATGACTGTGAGGGTCAGTTTTTAGCTGTCAGACCACCATGACCTAGGCTTATCTGAGAAGAGATGCTCCCCGTCCCGTACAGATCTGTTTATCTTTATTATATGTGTATGAATGCTTTGCCTGCATGTATGTTTATTCAGCACGTGTGCAGTGTCTAAGGACACCAGAAGAGGGCATCAGATTCCCCAGGATTGGAGTTAACAGATGCTTGTGAACTGCCCTGTGGGTTCTGGAAACTGAACCAGGATTCTAAGAACATCAAGGCTCTTAACTGCTGAACCATTTGTCCAGCCCCAAGAGTCTTTTTTAAAATGTTAAATGTGTGTGTATATGTACAAGTCTGCACGAGTTTATGTGCACTGTGAGTGTGTAGGACCCACAGAGGCCAGAAAAGGACATCAGATTCCCTGGAACTTATGTTCCAGGTGGTTGTGAGCCACCACACAGGTGCAGGGCACCAAACTCAGGTCCTCTGCAAGAGCAGGAAGCACTCTTAACCACTGAGCTATCTTTGCAACCCATGAAAAGCATCTTAATGAGGACTCATCTAGATCAAGTTGACCTGTGGTCATGCCTATGGGTGACTGACTTGATGTAGGAAGACCCCGCCCACTGTGGGTGGTACTATTTCCTAGGCTGTTGCACCTGATGAGTAATGAGACAGGAGAAAGCTGGACGAGAGCCAGTTGGATGCCAGGGGGTATTTATTTCTCTGCTTTTGACTGAGGATGTGATGTGAATACTCTCTGAAGCTTCTGCTTTGGCTTCCCTGAAGTGGTGGAGTCTAACCTGGAATCTAACCCAGATAATCCTTTTCCTCTACATTGCTTTTTATCAGGATATTTTTTACCATAGCCACAGAAATGAAATCAGAACAATGACCATTCCCATGTTTTTACACTCCTTTGTGGGGAGACTAGGATATGAACACACACCTGATGGAAACACTTTGGAGGAAAGACTGAAGCTGAGGCATGGATGAGACTGAGGAGAAGCGACCCAGGAGACTTGTGTGCAGGTCTCTGTGGGGTCTCCACAGAGAAAAACATACCAACTCGGTGAAGTGGAGTCTGCATGTAAGACAAGTCTTTTGTCTAATTGAGGAGGCAACGTGTAATAAACCATGTAAAGTTAACACTGAGAAATAAATAGCAAGAAATACCACATGGTGACCAGTATACAATCAAGGCCAACAATGTGACATGGAATGTTGAATCTTTAAGAATGGAAAGTCTCACACTAGAAATAACAGATATTATAGGCCAGAGACTGGAGAAGGGATAATTTATATAAAGCATTAGGCCCTGGGGAGCCCTATTTCTATTTGAACGGTCTATGAAAGTCACAGCTAGAAAGATGGTGTTTTGTCCCCTCACACACATATGGCTTTAAACAACTACTCTTCTGGCTCTCGTCTAAGTTGGTCATTGGGATTGGGCTCTCTTGTATGGTTTTGCTGGCCTTAGGCTGGTAGCATAGGAGTTCAAAATCACCCTGGGCTACACAGTGATTCTCATCGAGTGGGCGTTTCTTCCCTCTCGTCTTTAAGCTGAGCTGGCTCTGTCATTTATTTTTTGCCCAAGAGAACACTGCAGAAGTCACAGGAAAAGCTGTTGTGAGCTCCTCACTTTTTAATTACGACCTGTTTGAACCCTGCCTGAAGAAGACTCTCCTAAGATCAACCTGTGCTTTACTGGGACACTGCCTACAGAGTAGAGCCCACATCCCTGCCCTGGGTATTTGAAGCCCTCCATAAAGTATTTTTCTAGCCTCTGCCATCGATTTCCTTAATACTCCTCCAATCTGATGGGTTAGCCTGCTTCACTGAGGCTGCTGCATAGGGCAGGGGCAGAGCATAAGGAAGAGGGGGTAAAAAGGGGCCAGCAAAATACCAGCCATGAATTATTCTTGGCCACAGAAGAAAAGCAAGTGTAAGGGTCAGACCCAGGGCAGCAGCGGACACCCGTGCCCTGTAAGGGATGGGCCTGAAACCATCAGACCCAGGGCAGCAGCAGCAGCCATCCGTGCCCTGTAAGGGACAGGCCTGGAACTATCAGACCCAGGGCAGCAGCGGACACCCGTGCCCTGTAAGGGATGGGCCTGAAACCATCAGACCCAGGGCAGCAGCAGCAGCCATCCGTGCCCTGTAAGGGACAGGCCTGGAACTATCAGACCCAGGGCAGCAGCGGACACCCGTGCCCTGTAAGGGATGGGCCTGAAACCATCAGACCCAGGGCAGCAGCAGCCATCCGTGCCCTGTAAAGGACGGGCCTGGTACTATCAGACCCAGGGCAGCAGCGGACACCCGTGCCCTGTAAGAGACAGGCCTGGAACTTTCAGGTTGATAGAAACTTCAGACCCAGAGCAGGGAGGGACTGATCTCAGACGCCACACAATCTCACATACATGTCCCTTCCCATGCCACTCTGATGTTGCAGGATTACTGTGTGTGTCATAGAAAAAGCTGAAGAAAGGGAAAGATGTTGAAACATTGTGTGGGGAAGGTATGATCACAGTTTTGAAACAAAACATACCAAAAAATAAAAATTAATCATACATACTGGAGTGATAGCCATGGTAGGGGGTTATTGCCCTTTTCCCCTAGATTTGTCACAGAACTGTCTTAATATATAATTTCCCACTGTCATTTTCAAAGAAAATCCATCAAGCAGCTGTAACGTGCTGGTTCGGATGAACTTGTCTCCCAACCCTCCCGTTTGTCAGCTTTCCTTCCACAGCTCAGTTCCTACCCCACCTCCTCCTTTCCTCCTTTCTCTCTTTCTCTGGTGTGTGTGTCTGTCTGTCTGTCTGTCTGTCTGTCTGTCTGTCTGAGGGGCACTTTGTGATATGGCATGCATGCAGAGGTCAAAGGGCAGCCTCTCATGCCTATCCCCGTCTCCCACCTTGTCTCCGACAGGGCTGTTGTTGTCCGTCACTCTGTTTATCAGCATCAGTAGACTGTAAATCAATAGACAGTTCCTGGGGCTGCCTCTGGCTACCATCTCATGACGGGAGTCAAGGGTCACATACGCTGCTATGTCCAGCCTCCTGTGGGTTCTGAAGATCTGAACACAGTCCTCATGTCTGTGTAGCAAGCCCTTTAACCACTGAAACATCTCCCCAGCATTGTCTTGCTCTATTTCTTAGAAATATTGATTTTACCCTCCCCACAATAGCAGAATGCTATGCTCCCGACAGCATGCACTTCCCTGGAGACTCTGAGGTGAGATTCAAGTGCCACAGGCATCTGGTGAGATAGATGCAGAGTAGTAAGCCATCCAGCCCCAGGACTGTCTTGGAGAGGAGCCCAGCTCTCCACAGTGTAGCAAAGTCCCAGCCAGAGGGCCAACCATCCAACACATACCCATGTGTTACCTGCCTTTCTCTGCTCTAACATGGGTCCCATTAGTGTGTCCCCAAGTGGCAGGACATGGAATGGCTCTGTAAAATTAGAGATGTCCCCAACCTGCAGTAGTGGTAACTTCAAAGTGGAAGGCAGGAAGTGTTTAATCTCATGCTGGTGCCTCCTCTATGGACTGTGTAGATGCTAGACTGCAGAGGGACTGCAGCTTCACGGGGTGGTGGCTTTGTGTTTGTTTCTTAGGCGTACTGTTAACAAAGTACCATAAAAAGGAGTACTTCAGACAAAGGATTCTTTTATATCCTGGAGGCCAGAGTCTGGAATGAAGTTGTGGATAGGGATGCTGTCAAGGGACACTGTCCTGAACTTTCCTTTTGCTTTGGCTATGGCCAGAAACCTTGGCTTGCCTTGTGACAGCACCAGACCTCCAGCCTCTGCCACTGTCAGCATGAGGCTTCTCAGGCTCCAACCCTGACATGACCTCACACTGTCCAGTCGTATCTACAGAGGCTATTTCCAGATAAGGTTTCATCTTGAGGTTCTGAGCAAGGGGGATGCTATACCAACCTGCAGAGGCCTAGATTCTGTAACAAGAGACTAGGAAGGAGCTATGCTTGCTGGGCTGGTAAAGTGAAACTGAGCCCTGTATTCAGTCAGTACCCATCATGCTGCTTTGGAGACAAAGCTTGGAAT
Organism: Sigmodon hispidus; assembly: GCA_004025045.1. Lineage (NCBI taxonomy): Eukaryota > Metazoa > Chordata > Mammalia > Rodentia > Cricetidae > Sigmodon > Sigmodon hispidus. Next base: position 35,386 of record PVIH01000810.1, on the reverse strand, counting down.
CAGAGAACTAGGTATAAACCTCTCTATCATGGAGCAGCAGTCTTTATTGGAGGCTCACATTGGAAGACAGATACCCTTTCCTTCCTTGTAGGATTGAGAGTGACGAAATATACTAATGCACATAAAGTACCCCCCCAGCCTCCAAGTGACACCCACATTCTGAATCATCCTGTGCTCCCCATTTGCAGGGGGTGACTCTGTGTGTCATGTTAAAAAACTTACAGGAGGCTCTCAAGCCCTTTGTTCATCCTCAGGAACCACATACGACCCACCTCAGCTCGTCTTAGGTCGTGGCGGTGCCATTCCTGCCAAGGTCTGAGATGTGAGCCCCACCATTAGCCTCGTGGTTCAGATTTCAGCCTATGAACTGGGGGTGGGGTAGACACAAACACCCAGATGGTAACAAGGAGTGTCCCTAACTTGTCGTGGATCTGTTGTTAAGGTTCATCCAGAGTGAGCAAGAAAGATCATTCCTAACGAAATGTCTTACCTGAGGATCAGAAGGTAGTTAGCCTACCCCCACTTGTTCATCTCTTGTCCAATCCAGGGGAGCCAGGAAGGCATTGGACCACTGCTGCGCTGTCTCTGTCTCTCTCTGTCTCTCTCTGTCTCTCTCTGTCTCTTTCTCTCTGTCTCTGTCTCTCTCTGTCTCTTTCTCTCTCTGTCTCTCTCTCTCTCTCTCTCTCTCTCTCTCTCTCTCTCTCTCTCTCTCACACACACACACACACACACACACACTTGAGCAGTCCCATTCTATTTAGTGAGGACTTGGTGCTTTATATTCCTGGGTCTGTATTGGTCACATTGTATGGGTGTCAGTCCCCAGGACAGACAGGCCTTTCTGTGTCCCTCACAGCCCTCAATATAAAGCTGTATACACAGGGCATAGTCAGCATGCTGCCCTTGCTGGCTGCTGGCCCACCAGCGCCTCTTACCTATAGGCTGCTTGATGCTGATTCTCTTCAGTGCATCAGCCCCACACTGCCACTCAGTGGGCACCCCACACATGGAGCCCAGGCTTTTGTCTTCTATTCTCCATCTCAGGTGCCAAGAAGGGTCATGGGTGGGGAATACATAGGAGAATAAGAGAATACTGGAGCTGAAAGTAGCCATGGAGATTATTGACATTTCTCAAGCTTGGGAGCTTGCCAGAAGTTCCGATAGCCAAATCCTGAAGACTGGTTCAGTAGATCTTGGATAGAGGCCCAGAGCATGTCTAGGTGTCTGAGAGCCAAGTCTAGGAGCTACGGATAGATCAGCCTTTTCATTTCATGGATGAGAAAAATCAGATCCGTAGAGGTTGGTGACCTCTTCCAGGTCACCAGGTGACATCAGTGAGACTAAAATTAGAAGCAGAGTTCTAACTTTGAGAACAGTGCTGTTACACTGCTATATCCTAGCCACTACCTTGCTGTGATTCCAGAGGGAGAAACAATCAGAGGCTATGTGGAACCCAGCAATTTAGTGTGCTCTGCCATGCTGTAAGGGTCAGTACAGCATGGTGGGCAGGGCAGATCTGGCTTCAACATGGGGCAAAGATATGTATATAAAGATACATGCAAAGCCCTGGGCCCAGGATCTGGCAGGAAGCATGAACCAGGAGCTAGGAGTCCAGGCAGGCTGAGCCAGGTTTTGTGTCAACATTCCACCTCCCTACTATGACAGTGACCAGGGAAACCATAGCAAATAGCACTGCAGTGGCCTTTCTGCTGTTCCACCATGAAGAATCTGTGACATGATGCTTAGAAAACCTCAGTGTGATTACTGGGATCTCTAGTCCATGGCCCCTGGAGTTCCACGTCCTAAGATTTCCTGCTATTGAATTCATCTTCACCTGGGGAGACAACCCAAAGCTTCACCTCCCCCTGCTGAGGTCTCCGAAGGAAGAGATCATGAGTCACCTTTACTAAACACCCCATTTGAGGGCATGTCCCCACAGTTTAATGCTTTCTGTTTTATATCACCATAATTAAACTGATCAGCAAGACATACAGGCCCATTTTTACAGGGTAAAGGAGACACCAACAAAAAGCCAAAGTTATGACTGTTTATAGCTAACAAGGAACACTTTTAAAATTAGATTGCCTTTGGGATAGTCAGGCAGCTATCTAGCCAGGGCTCCTCGGTGGCCTGTAGGCTGTGTAGAGTTTGCCTGCTCTCCCAGCTACTTATGCCTTCTTTAGTGACCATCACTATTCCATTCCTGGAACCCTGTAGGCATCTCCCTATTCAGTCAAGGACATCCAAACATTACTTCACCTGTTATCTTTCTGAAACACTTACTATCTTTCAGTCCCAGGCCATCATCACTTTATCACTGTGGTTCTCTCTCTCTCTTCTCTCTCCCTCCCACTCTTCCCTTCTCCCTCCCTCCCTTCTCACTGATATTTGAACACAGGGCCCCCACCACTGAGTTACAATCTGAGCCATGGGTCTTAAACCCAGGTGCAATATCCTTATTATAAAATTTTGACTCTGTGCTATCACTCAGAACCTGCTGCCGTGTAAGCCTAGCATTATTTAGCACATATTGTAGGCTATAATAAGTACAAAATACAAGTAGCTATTTTGTTGTTGGTGATCACTGTCATGATCATCATTATGGTATTTGCACATATTCATATATTACTCACCAAATACATCTACCATTTTGTTCTAATGTGAAAACTAAGGCAAAGTGCTCTGCCTTCTGTGTCTCCTGGAGAACCTTATTGCTATCCAATGTCATACACGTCAGCCACCAGCCATAGCAAGTCCACCCTTTCTCTTGTCCTTTCTCCTGGTGTCTGCAGTGACCGTGGAAGAGCTGTTCACATGTGGCCCTGCATGGCCATTTGTCTTCATGATGTTCATCGCTCAGTCCCCTATGGGCTATGAGCCCATAGGACAGAGGTAGCATATTAGAGGCTTTCCTTCCCTAATTGATATGTAATATTTGTGCATATTTATGGGCTGCAACAGTGGAGCTGTGAGCATGTCTATAAGGCACCAACTAAGTATAATTAGCATTTAGCTCCTCAAATGCTTTTACTTGGGTGAGTCAGGATCCCTAGTCTCTGCTTTGAGTGTCTCTGTTGTACATGCGATGGACCATACTCACTGTGCTTTAGTGACTGCTCTGTGTGTTTAGTTAGAGAACACAGTCTCTGTGCTGTCATGTAGAACACCAGAACTAGTTGCTCCTATGTTATTATGTTTTGGTTCCTATTACCAGGCTATACTCTTTGTCTCTACCCCTAGTCTCTGGTAATTATTCGAGTCTTTTCTACAGGAAAGACTTGATGTCCACATGTGAGTGAGGACATACAGCACTGACAGGTGTTATTCTTTGTGTCTATGTCTCTGCGGTGGAGGTCCCCGTTCCTTGTTCTCCATATTGACAATGATGGGGTTCCTTGTTTAATTCACATGGTGAGGGTGGAGAAGGGTTGTCTAAGAAGGAAGCCATCTTTCACTGTGCCTAGATACACACCAAGTGCTGACTGGAACAGCTTGGGAGAGGAAAGCACGCTGTCTGCTGTGAGGAGCTTCAGGCATGAGAAGAAGATCAGGTCTGGGACATAAACCTGAGTGACTCACTGTCCTTCATGGTGGAGAGTCGTGCATATTCTTGGCCCTGCACAAAGCATTGTGGGAACAGAGTATTCTGTAACATAGCTCCAGAGTACAGAGTACTCAGAGCACTCAGTTTCTAAATCAAGCCAAGTTCAAGCAATCTTGACATACAGGCTGTAGAGCCCGATATTAGTATGCTAAATAAGCAGACAGACAGACTGTACAAAGGCTAGGGTGAGCATGAAAGAGGTCACCAGGCCTGGAGAAAGAAGGACCATCCTCTCCTAGCGGGTAAATACACTTGGCCCCTAGAGAAGAGAGAGCCTTACAAGCCAGGGGCCCTGGGGCCTTAGTGGAAGCAGGAAGGTAGGAAATAAGTCTCTTAATTGGTATGGTGGCCCTGGAAGTTGACAAGGGACAGCAGTTTTGGAGAAGAGAATGGGGACTAGGGATCTCTGTTAAAAGTACGGCACTCAGGGCAGAGTGATGTGACATTCCTGCTCCAAAGTTTCTTTATCCTTTGAAGGTAAGCAAATACTCAGATAGGCACCAGGTCTGTGTCTTGCATTCTTTATTTTTAAGGTTTATGGTGGGATAACAGAGGGCCTCTGTGGCCCAGCCTCGCTGTTTGGAGGACTGCAGTGAGTACCAGCCTCCTGCACCAAGTACCTGCTTCCTGTAGCATGCTCTCCACTGTTAGGTATATGCTGCAGTGCCAGCTGACCTCAGAGTTCTGAAGCCTGCCCTCTGATGGCCATCCAGGCCACACTAGAGGTCTGTCTAGTCAGACCATGATCTGAGACACTCTTCTCGTACCAGGCTTATGCACTCTTCTTTTTTCTGGTGTGTGAGCATGACCTGGATTTTAATGTGACGTGGATTGTGTGGGATGGATGGTAGAAAATGCAGGTCCAGAACAGCTTCCAGTGAGGACAGGGTCTCAGTGAAAGAGCCCCAGAGTATGGCAGCATCAGAATGAATTTACTACTTAGCAACTCACGTTAGGCTCGAGGTCTTTCCATGCTGTGTTCTTATCCCCCTCAGCTCACTACCCCTGCCCTCACCTAATCATGGTCCCATCATGTCCCATCTTTTCATACAGACATGAATGTGAGCAGCACCAGAGGATCATTCAGAAAACTTTTCTTCCCAGCACATTTGTTAGATTGGGCCACATGCCATAGGAGGTGGCGACAAAGAATGGAATCCCATGAGAAATGAGACTGGTGGTTGGTTTGTAGCCAGCTATACCCAACACAGGGTGGTGGGGCTGACTGATCGTGGGAAAAGACTATGGGGTCTGTAAAATAGCAGTGGTGACTTCCATTGTCTTATGTCCAAACACTATCCATGGATTGAGTGTCCTGAGCTAGGGGACTCTGTCACAGGATTATTTACATTTCTGGGTGTCACACAGAAACCAGTCCTTCCACCCCAGGACACATCTCATTCTCACAAAAGTGCTAGAGCCCTAGGGTAGTGGAGAGGAAAGCTGATGGGTTCGGCTTTCTCTGTAAACACCCAAAATGAAAAAAGAAAATCAAATGTTGTCTTAGTTCTGTCTCTCATTTAGCTATGTCTTGTTGTGGAAGATGCTGTAGCCTGCTTTGATGAGCTTATGTCACCACGGAGATGATGTCTGCACCCCTCACACAGAGTAGCTATTAGGGTTAGGACTGAAGAATTTGGCCTCAGACTGTTGCTAATTGCAGTTCAGATGGAGGAGATGTTTCTACCAAGGATGGTAATGGTGGAAGAGATCACATGGGGCAGTGTGGCTGTGATGGTGGTTGGAAGTGATGATGGAGGAGATGAAGGTGATGGTGGGGATGTGATATAAACAGAAAAGGGAAGAAAAGTACTTCTTCCTTTTCCACACGGGGCAATGTGACTCAGCATACTGACAAACAGATGCAAGAGGGCTGACTGGGAGCTGAAGTTCCACCCTGAGAGTCCCCACGGTGATGATGATCAAACTCCTCCAGACACGGGACCTCCACCTTTAACCCTCCTCAGTCCCCTCATTCATACCAAGGGACAGTGGGTTTCCAGAGATGCAGGAAACATGCACAGCTAAGGGTTGGGAGTCTGTGGAACCAGAATGAAACCTATCCCTGTGGATCTAAGGGCTGAGGAAGGAGACGCACCTGAGGGTTCAGAATGAATCGAATGAAGCAACAGAACTGTCTTCATGTGGTTTTGATAATAGAAAGCACATGTGGGACCTGGTGCCCCTTGGTTTTAGTTGAAATAAAAATTGAAAGGGGACCAGGAACATGCCACCACCTAGAAGGGAAGACAGCTGATGTGAGGAGGAAGAAGTAGAGATGCAGGCATCAGGCACTGCCCTCAGCAGTGTCCCTAAGGATGAAGAAAGAAAGGTCCAGGGCCTCTGGGAGAATACTCGGGACCATTAGAACAGAGATGATGAGTCCACTCAGCCATGATGTGTTGCACACTTTCTGTGTACCAGCTACAGTGAATGCAAGCTTGCAAGACTTTACCTCTCAAAGTGACAGCTCTGATTTCTCATTCTCAAGGAAACTCAAGGACATGGCTAATTATTCCCATTTCACTACCAGAGAGGCTGGGCCTTAAACAATTTGTGTAGCTTGTATTTTGATCCCAGGTATGCATGAATCCAGAAACATTTCTCCTCTAATCCTTTGCCTGTCATGTAAAGGCACCTCAGAGCCATGGGTGACAAAGACACTTATTTCTGCCAGGTAGATGCTGATTCCCCAGAGTGGAGAAGAACAGAGAAGCCACGTGCATCATAAAGTGTGCTGTCATAGCACTGTGTGCAAAAGTTGCTCCAGGCCCCAGAAGGGCTCCTTCAGCCCCTTGAGGCAAGGGAGGCAGGTAGGGGCCATTGAGCTCAACCTCAGGATGAGAAAGAGGCTACAGGTGATGAAGGAGGGTGGAGGAATGGAAGAGGGAGTCTTTCACTAGCCAATCCGGTTTGGGAGTCATAAGCTTTCGGGCTGGCTGGAGCAATGAATGGTGGTCAGGGATGTGGCCAGATAGTGATGGATCCTGGTGCTACACTCAGAAAACTGTGATCACTTGAAGGGCATGAGGAACTAATGAAGGTGTCTGGGCAATGAAATTAGCTGTATAGCTGTAAACCAGAGGAAAAGATGCTTTAATATCTGTGGTAGTTTGGATGTAACAGGCTCCCATAATCTCATAGGGAGTGGCACTATTAGGAGGTGTGGCTTTGTTGGAGTGTGTCTAGCCTTGTTGGAGGAAGTGCGTCACTGTGGAGGAGGGCTTTGAGGTTCCTTATACTCAGGATACCGCCAAGTGTGTCAGTTGACTTCCTTTTGCCTGCAAGATGTAAGGCTCTCAGCTACTCCTCCAGCACCATGTCTGTCTGCATGCTGCCATGCTCCACATCATGATGACAATGGACTGAACCTCTGACACTGTAAGCGAGCCATCCCAGTTAGAGTTGCTGTGGTCATGGTGTTATGTTTTATTTCACAGCAGTAAAACCCTAGCTAAGACAGTATCTAACTAGCCAATGATTGGACCCAGAATGGGGTTAACAGTGGGATGGGCAGAGAATCATCCTGTTGCTCTGGCTAGGTCTTGCTCACCGCAAATGAAGGTAGGCATGTAGTATAGTGCTAAAGGCTTCGACTGCACTCTCCTCTAATGTGGAAAATTACACACCAGCCTGCACTCACTAAGCCAATGACAATTGTCTCTATGTGATCCGGCCCCTAACTGGCAATATTTATCACCCATTGCCCCAAAGAAAGGGTCATTTCTTTTTCACCTAAAAGAGTAAATGATTGCAGCAGATTGCTGTGAGATCAGTGTCCCTGGGTGGGGAGGCTCAGTGAGAAGAGAAGAAACTGCCTTGGGTGACTTTCAGGTTTCTTTTTGTCTCCAAGACAAAGACAACAATGTACAGAGATCCATGGTTCAAATGCTGGACACCAAGCAGGAATGGAGGAGCCTGATTCACACATAGAAAGCCATGTTTCCAAGGCAGGGTGGGGCTGGGAGCTGGTGAGCAGGTCTCGTGCCCTACACTCTGTTGGAGACCCTGTGCATCCTGCTACTCAGGGACACTGACGTAAGACAGGACCCTATGGAAGGAGATGTGCATGAGGGAATTAATTACTCATCTTTGCATAAAAGACAAGTTCAAGGAAATGTACTACATAGGATGTGAGGGTGCATAGAACTACGATAAGCCAGATACATTAGCATACTTACTGCAAACTCATCCAAGTACTCTTGCCTCTTGCCCTCAATAAATAGTATTTTTTCTTTTTAAGTCTGTTTTTACTCTTAGGACATTAAGTGTTTTGTTTGTTTTACATTTCCCTTTGCCCTTTACAGTAATGTCCTGAGAAGGCCCGATTGTTAGAAACCCCACACACTTTCTAAATGAGGCTCAACCTCCAATCTCCCCACTTTCATTTTTTGAAATGTGGACTCCCCACCCACATCCAGACGAGTTCTAATCCACCTCTGAGGAATGCACCCCAGTCAAGGTGGAACACACACAGCCTTAATTCTTACCTCAGGACTTCAAATGACCAGTATGGCTAGGAAGCACTCAGTATCCTAAAGAATGCTTCTTTTCCATTTTACGGTGGCAAAAAGACAGCATAAAACTTGCTGTTCTGACCATAGATACGTGTCTGACTCTGTGTATCGTCCAAGCTGAAACTTTACATTCATTAAGCATGGATCCATCTTCTTTTCCCTCCACCGATACTTTGGTGTGTTTTCTGAATCTGTGAATCTACTAAGTATTTTCTGTAAGTAGAACCACATAATATTTCCTCTCTTGTGATTGGCTTCTTACATTTTAACTGACAACCCTTGTGGTAGCATTTATGAAAGGTTCATTCCTTTTTAAAACTAAATAATATTCCAGGATATGCATTTTTCATTTTCTGTTTATTCCTTACTCTGGGCATGAGAGGAAAGCTTCTTCTTACTGCATTTTGGGCACCAGTGGGAACCCTGGATGAGATGTAGATTTTGCTGTAGTATCTGTGTTGCTCACATCACTGACCATGCATGGAGGTGACTCTTCATCTACTAAAGGACAGCAATAGTTGCAATGTAGCTCCTTATCTGAACTACATAACCACCCAGATGGGGCCTTGTCTGCTGTCCAGAGAACAATGAGCATGTGCGTCTTAATTCTTGTGGTTTCATGTATTCCACAACCCATCAATATCCTGAGAAAGCAGTCATGCAGACTCAGGCAGAACAGACCTCAGGAAAGATTTAGTGACGTAGAATGACCGTATGAGAGAAGACCAAAGGTGTTTGGCTTCTTGGTGTCTTGGCTGGAGAACAGAGAGAAGGCTGTGCTTAGAGGTTGGGGTGAATGGTGCTTACATTATGAAGCAATCTGGAATATGGCATACTGTGTGAGATGGAGTTATTGTGCTCATTGTCTGTGTACTTTGTCCTGAGATGAAATTGTGCAACTGAGCTCATCAGTTCTGCTTGGGGCAGACTTCTTGGCAGCTTTGATAAATACACAGATATAAATTTGCATTGATATCCACGGGTTCTCTGGTGTGAGTTCTTAACTTTGGGTGGTGGCATGTACCACCTAGATCTTTCAGGTATGTGTGTTTACGCATATGATCAGCCTGTCTAGTCACTCATGGTTGTCCCCATTCTTTAAGACTGCTCTGATCTGGTTTACCCTCATGAATGTGTTCCCTAGCATACAAAGAACAATGATTTCACTAATGACAGATATCTGCCATTCTCTGGGACCCATCTGGTCTCAGCCAGATCTGAGCTTGCCATCCTTATGCACTACTGGATTTTGGAGAGACAGAAGGTGAGGTTTCAAGTTATAAGAAAGGGCACAGAGCAGATTTCCCTCTTTTGGATCATATCCCAGATGGACACCAACATATTAAGTTGACAAAAGTCTTCTAGACTGTTCAGTAAGAGGGAGGCCCTTACGTTCTGTACATGCTTTCTGTTTACATCAGACTGGTCCCTTGGACTCCATTCCCCTGGGTCAGGACCTTTGGGAACCAGTACTGTGCAAGTATAGCCCTGCTAACATTAAGAATCCTACTGTCCTGGCCTCCCTTGCCATGTCTCTGTGCTTCCCCAGCCCAGGCTGTCCAGGGCTCAGTGCAGAAATGTGGATTTTCTCCTCATTTTACATATGATAAAACAGAGTCAGACAAGTGAAGTGATTTGTCTAAAGACACAAACCACTCAGTTCTGGAATCAAAAGAGTTGATTGATTATTACTATTGAAACATTCCCCCACTGTGTCCCTGGAGAGCCTACAATGTAGCTGAATGGATAAGCCAAGCAAAATGAGAGATAAATGGAAAAAGGAAGAAATTCTATACATATTTGTGTTGCATTCTATGAAGTGTTTGGAAACTGTCATTTTCCTTAATCCATGGCCCTTTCCACTCAGTCCACCTGAATATTTCAGACTTGAATGCAACCACGTGCCTCCACTTGTCAGTAGACCAGCTAGGAAATGGCCAAAGAGAAAAGGAAGGGAGGGTACGATTGAAAGGGAAGGGTGAGGGAAATGATATTGGGTTGCAAAAGAAAGTGATAGAAAGAAGACAGCCATCATGCTGCACCCAGGCAGGGAGGACCCAGCCTGTCAGAGCAACAGTCAAGAGTTCCCAGGAAGCCCAGAGAAGCTGTGTTCTAGCCTCTCTTCCATGTGTCCTCCACCCAGAACAAGACAGAGATTTCAGTCTGCTCTAGCTGGCTTCTGACATTTCTTAAGTTCCAGGATCAGAAAAGCATGGGTCATGTTCAGAATCCAGACACACACAGTCCTCCAGCATTGGAACGGAGGCCTTGAGAGAGCGGTAAGGGATTGTATGTGTATTCAGAGCCCAGAGACATCGAATGCTCTTTGACACATTTGATTGCTGCTCATCCTCTGTGGGACCTTAGATGTTTCTGTGGCAGTTCAGTATACACTGAACGGATCATCCAGCTGGCTGCAATGTTTGCCCAATCTCACAGGCTGTGACATGGCTGGGCCCCAGGCTTGTGACTAAAAGGCTCATCATCCCTAGACTCATGTCCAGACCTCCTTTTACTAGTTCTTGAACTCTATGCATTTTGTTATCATTTTATGGTAGTGAATTTATAAATAGGAACATCACACAGCTAGATAAAGGTAACCTAACAAACATGTGCCCAGCCACACACTGTGCATCCCAGAGAATGTCTGTTCTGAAGCCATAGACCTCTGCTTAGGGTTTCACACTTTCATGATCAATTACATTTTTGTGTACTAATTCTCCTCAGAGAAAGACAGGGTGTGTGTGTGTGTGTCTGTGTGGAGTTCAAACAAACAAAGACCAATTAGCCTCATGTCCTCTCCTCTTTCATGATTGTGTCCTCCGCCTGCATTCTGTCCTCCACATCACCAAATGCCACCCTTTCTTGCTCTCTTAAATACTACACTGTTCCCACACTTGCCACTTTGTATCTCATTGTGCAGGCTTGGTTGGCCTGAAATTCTTTATACACACCAGTCTGGCTTAGATCAGAGATTTGCCTGACTCTGCCTCCCAAGTTCTGGGATTAAAAGTGTGGACCCCTTTCGGTTCTACCTCAGATCTTTAGACAATTTACCACGAGGGCTTTAGCCCTATTAGAAAATATAGGGACCAATGAGAAAAGTTTCTGTGACTCCTAAGAGGCAACATGAGCTGAACAGACCTTTGGACCGAATGAACATCAGGAAGCCTGCGTTCCCATCCTTGTATTTGTCTTGTTTCTCCTTGGCCTCGGTCTATTTTCAGGGTCACAGAGGAGTTTAATTAGACCACTGATAAGCCACTCTATGGCTTTAAGCAGGTCCCTGTCACGTCTGCCAGGACGTGCAATGCTTTTCTATCTTCACTGCCCTGGATTGCCCTCCAGACTCTCTCTTCCTAGCCTGTGGCCTCCCTGTCACCTGAACTCTGCACCAAGCTCTGCCTCTGCAGGGCTCATCACCAGTATGGCCAGTCCTGTCCAATCTGTAGCTTCTGCATGGGTCCTGCCTTCAGTGCTCAGCCATGTCCACAGCCCCCTAACTATCTTGCTCTTGCCTTGTTTTCCTATGGGTCTGTTCCTAACACACTGATTATAACTGCTTGAATTTTCTCCTTGGCTCTCTCTCCCTTCAGTTTCTTTTCTCCTGGAATGTCTGGCCTCCAAGCCACACTCTGCATTCTCGCTTCCCCGCCTTCTTCATTCTTGCAGAGGACTTTGTTTTTTCACAGACTGCTGCATGCACGTGCATGCACACACACACACACACACGCTGCTCTATTGTACCAGAGCACTGAGGTCAGTTGCAGAGCCTCATCCCCACCCCAAAGAATCTCCAGCATCCAGTACACATAAACATGTTCATGACAGTAAGTGAGAAGGTTTGACTCAATGTTAATGGCCCGGAACAAAGAAAGGCTTTATCTGGGACAACTTACACAGGCCAATGCTCAGTACAGAAGGCAGCTCTCCCATCCTCTATCTCACAGTCTCATGGAGCAGAGAGGTATGTCACACCCAGCATGTGCAAACCTGTGATGTGCATCTGCACCACAGTGGAGGGCCCACCTCCCTGTGATGATCTCTTTTCATGCCAGGAAAGTGGTCTGTGCATGTGGGATAAACAGACTTCTTGGTGCCAGGTAGTGTGGATCAAGAGTTCCAAGTGTTTATTAAAGCTGTCTAGGAATTCGGGTTTCCCAGAATGTAGGACCCTAGGCGTCTTTGGGATATTGATGCAGTTCTCCCTAGGGGTAAGATCTGAACCTGGGTGCTGTCTCTTCCAGCTCAGCCATGCAACATGCTCAGCTCAACATGGCTGAGCATGTTGCTTAGACAGCTGAGAGGAAACTCCAGTGTCAATTTTTGGCAATTGATTTGATTGTATCATAGTGATCATGAATGATTGAGTGAGATGGATAGACAGATGACAGAGTGGAGGGAAGCCTGGACATAAATAAGCATGGATACATGTTTAGATATGTGTATGGATGGACAATGAATGGGTATGTGGCTAGATACATACATGGGTGAATGGAATGGAATGGATGAATAAGCAGAAAAGTACATGCATAGTAGATGGATATGTGGGTGGACAAGTAAATAAAAACAGAGTATTTTTGAGCATGTGAAAACACATGGAACCTAGCAGTGCCTACCCACCTTGTATTTGTTCCCTTAAATTTTCTTCTCATCACACCTCTAACTGAGTGAGATTCTGGTGAGGGTTGGAGTGAGCATGGATGGGAATGGACTTGTCAACAAGTGCTAAAATGCAAACTCTGAACTATTCTAGGGAAGAGTGTGGAGATGGACTGATCGCTTCTCCCACCATCTCCAGGGTATAGGAACCTGCTTTTCCCTTCAATATGTGGAGCTCTGTTCTAACCTAGTACCCCCTGATGTGAAGATGTTGACACCACCACCATGCAGGGTAGATTGGTCCTACCGACTAGAACAAGGCAGCCCCATCTGCAGGACAAAATAGCACCTTTCTGATGCTAAAATAAGTCAGAAGTAAAGGACTAAGGTGCTGACTATACCTGATGGACCCATCCACTCCATCCCTCCCTGTTTTTAGTGCCTATTTGAGGGCTTCAACAGCAAATGGATTGATAGTTCTTAGACTTCGAGGTTTCTCATACACCTCTGGAATTGTATAGATCACCTATTCGTAGGTACTATATCCAGGCACTGTACTCTCACAGGGCTGAGTGGGGCGTAGAATCTATAGTTCTTAACATCGAAGCTTCAAATTCTTTTGCCCAGTATTACTCACAGTGAACGTGATGCTCCCTAAATGTCTAGGGTTAGGAGAAGTAACAAGAATCACTGGCCATCTGTTCTGGCCTTGTTTCCCACGGGGCCCCCAAATCCCGTCTCAGAGTACCCCTCACAGAAGGCCTGCATGAGAGGTGGCAGGCCTCCATGGACTGTGGTACTCTCTGGTGTGTGGTCTGTATGTGTATGGGTCCAGAGGTCTTCAATGAACTAGCCTAGTAGAGGAGTGGGGAATGGATGCTAAGAACCTGAGCTGAGTGCCTCCTAGAGGCTGTGAACTGGCCCAGTCTGCATTGTGACTTGGGATAGACTGTGCCTGGTGTCTTATGGCTCCAGGGAAAGGCAGCCTGACATTCCTGCAAGGATGAGCAGAGAAGTATGAGGCACCCACCCAGTCCCCACCAGATAGTGCCACCAAGGCTCTGTACCAGGTTGAGGGAAACAGTGGTTAGGGAGGAGAAGATGTGAACACCAGCAGTGGGCTCAGTTGAGTGTGGATGGAAGAGCTGAATGCTGAGCACCAATCATTTTTTCTAGGTAATAGGAGAAAGTAGGCAGTTCTGCCTCGTGAGAAAAAAAATCAGGGATTATATTCACCTCAAAGTACCTGTTCAACCCATCCTAGAGTGTGTCTTTGGACAGAGAGCTATTCCCACAGGAGAGATCGAGGATGGTTGGATCCGCATATCACCTCTGTTTGGGCTACTGTTGACATCCTCAGTTTTGGGGAGAGGATGATGTTTTACATTTACTTTGGATGTCAGCTAGTTCCCACACCAAACCCAGCCTGCTGCTCTTGGGACTTGTTAACAGAATCATGGCACAGTATTGCTGGGCCTTGGCTCACCTGCTTCTTAGCAGCCCCTCCTGTCCTGGTATTTTCCCCTGGAGATCAAGACTATATGAGTTCTCACTTTAGAAAGCACAATAAAATGTTAGCTGGTTAAAGGAGCCTTTGGGGGTGGAAGGAAGAATGTGAGATTTTTCATTGTCTTCACTTACATTTTAACAACGGCAACAAGAAAATTTGTTACTCTCCGTGATCTAAGCTCTGGTGTTGGAGTGGACTGTGGATTTGCTCAGTTGGCTTGCAGGCTACGTGCTCAGCCCTCGTCCTCCCGTGCTCACCACTCCTGACCACAGCATTGCACTCTGGAAAGCATATCACAGGGCAGTGTACTTTGCTGGAACCACACTGAGCACACAGGCTATGGCAGGCTGAAGCCCTGTGCTGAGTGTGAGGGCACAGGAACTCTGCTGTGTCTGAACTCCCTAATTCCCTGATCCTAATGATTTACATTTCTCTCTTTCCTTTTTTTTGTTTCCTAGGAACGAGTGGAATATCTGTTTCTCATAATTTTTACCGTGGAAGCATTTTTAAAAGTAATTGCCTATGGACTTCTCTTTCACCCCAACGCTTACCTCCGCAATGGTTGGAATTTACTAGATTTTATAATTGTGGTTGTAGGGTAAGTGCAGAAGTTTTGTTCCTCTTCCTAAACTTACCTACCCATGCCTCTTTCCTCTGTATTCCTACCTCTAATTTGATCTAACTGAAGTTGCTTTCAGGCACCATCAAAGGATCTGTTAAAAATCACTTTGAGTTCAGACTGTCTCACAAGAGAGAAATTAGAAACTTATCACCCTTCCCACATGACAGTGTATAAGTGCATATGCATGCATAAACTGAGACATCCATGTATACACACAAACACAGAGATGTTTGTATTTGCACACATGTGCATGTGTAAATGCACACACACACACACACACACACACACACACACACACACACAGATGATCCTGAATATACTTAATTGGACAGTATTCTGTTTGCAGAAAAAGAGATCCTTTCACTTTTTAACCCACATCCGACCACTGCTCTACTATGTCTCTGAATCATTTATTACTGAGCCTGCTAAAACATTCTGTCTATGATTTTGAGACATGTTGAGGACATGCTACAGATGGTGGTCCACAGCACACACATTCATACCACCCATCTCTCCTCACCTCCAGGGAAGGCTTTGTGCTGCGGCTCCAGAAAACAAGATGTTTGAGACAATTGAAAAAGTGAAGGTGATGGATGGCCAAACCAAGACCAGATACTCCCTTCCTCAAACATGCTATTCTGCAATAGTGTGTTGGGAATCTAAGTAAAACTTGCAAGCCAGTAAGAATAAGAAACTAAGAGCTCAGCCCTAAACAAGACATCTAGATCACCATCACTATCACCACCACCACCACCGCTCAAGGAACATTGTAGAAGAGGGGAAGAATGAATTTGAGGGTCAGAAGAGGCGCTGTAAAGCCCTGTCCTGTGGACATGCCATGCCTTTATCACTCATTGCGGCTCTCAGTATCCGTATAAGAGCAAGCAGATACCGGGTAGATGGTGCACAGGCCCCTTGCCTTACCAGCAAACTGCAGAGAGAAGGAGAATTCTTTGTTAAGGGAGTGGGCCCAGATAAGTTTTCCATGTTTTGGTGGATAGGCACATACTACTACACATATGGGTAGTACTGACTGACTGTGGTGTATAAATAAAAAAAAACCATAAAATTGTGAAGGAGATGTATTAGAGGAATATGGGAGAGCTAGAAGGGGGTTTCATTGTATAAGTGTATAAAATTCTCCAAATTTAAATTATAAAAGTATAAAGACAAATAAAAACTCATATAAATCTTAAGTTTAAAAACTTGGAATCCATGATTTTTATCAAGAAGTTAGTAAATTCTCCAGAGAAAAAGGACCAGTTTCTTTCTTGACTAAAAGAAATACGTTCTGGGCCATTGTCAGCTTTATCCTTCCCAGAAGCCAATGATACTGGGAGTGTTTGGGGAGCTCTGATCTCTCTCTGGTTCCTAAATGACTCCAGGCTTCCCTCTTTGGGGAGGCAGAAAGTAAAGGTAGCAATGAAGTCTCTTAAGAGAAAACCCATCGTGGTTAAGAGAGTAAACCTCTGGCATGAGCAGAGATAGAGCATTCCAATGGGACCAGGCCAACCTCCTGGCCAAGGGAGCACCCCACACATACCCAGGAGGCAGGCTCACCTTAAACCATGCTAATGAAGTAGATGGAATAATGAATTCCTTGTACTAGAGGCCTAGCTTGGGCATGCTGGATCAGCCATGGCATGCTGGATCAGCCATTACTGAACAGGCATGCTCTTCCTTTTGCAATTTCCTTCTACAAGATAGGCTAGAAAAATATGCCCTTTTAATTAGTTTGAAGAAAAAGAATGTTGAAAAAAAAATGAGGAGAGGGGGTTTGTAAGAAACATTTACTCTGAGTCTTTTCTATCCAATACTATATGACTTGTGTTTTATGATAAAGAATTCAGATTTTTTTTTAATTTTCCCCAGCTTGTAAAACTATAATGCAAATGTTTTTATTACACACACATACACACACACATTGTTTACACAAAAGACCTGCCACATTCTTGATTAAATGCCTGACCCCTCCCATGTTCCTTTTCCGTGCACTCTTCCTTTAAGATCCCCCTTCGCTGAGGTCAGACCCCAGACAATGTGAAAAGATACAGTCACCAGCTGCATTAGAATGAACACCAGTTACCCCTTCTGTCTCTCTGTGTTTTGCTTTTCAGAGCTCACCCTCTTGACCAGGAGTAAAGTATTGCCTTGTTCAGACACTTGAAAAAATGAAGAGAAGTTAGCAACTTCCCAAAAAGATTCTCCATAAAATACCTGTTCCTAACAGGCCTACGTAAATGAGTGAGGCATGCCGTATTAAGACAGTGATCAAATTCCAGCTCTACTCCAGTATTTTGAAAACAGAGCTACCTTTACGATAGCTTCCATCCAACCACATCCCAGCTCCTATGAGTCACTTCCAGGGCAGCCCCTTGCCAATGAGTTTTCCTGAGTATGGCAAGCTCCAGTGCCAAGTGCAGGATGTCGGGAGGCTCTTATCCCTCAAGGTTATATTTGGTGAATCCTTTGTGCTGTCCTTATGGAGAGCTAGACCTAGGTGACTTCCCCAGAGCACCTATTGCTCATGATTTTGAGGAGCACCTAATCATGTGTCACTGTAGGTAATAACCCAAGAGCAAAGAAGCTTTTCATGGTTATTTTCTTGTCCATGGCCATCCAGACAGCTCCTGCTGGTTGAGATTTTTTTTCATTTCACATGGTTTGGCCAATGAATGGTGCGCTTTGGCCACATGAATACTGGGCATACTCAAGAGAAACGAGGAGCCCTGAGGTCATTGGTTATCAGCCAGGTCTAGGTCTGGTTCGGAGATTGGGTAAGGACATCCTTAGGTGAGGGATTTCACTGGTTTGACTCCTGCCAGAGTAAACTAAGGCCTGGATGAGCTGAACAGACCTTAGCAGCTATGTCAGAGGTGAACTGTTCCCAATCCTCTACACCTTTTGGAAATTTGACATCTTTCTCAAGATCTAAGTGTCGTGGGAACTCATGACACAGCAGAAATGAGCCAATGCTTCTGGGCACAGTGGAGGCTCTGTGACCTGCAGGGACCATTTACCTTAGGCAGACACTATATTTCTTGTCATGCTTGTGGAAGTGTTCTATAGATGCATTTTTCTTTGAGCCACTAGCATGTGCACACACACAAAACCAACATGGAAACTTACTTTAATTATAAAAGCTTGGCCTATAGCTTAGGCTTGTCCCATTAGCTCTTATAACTTAAATTAACACACTTATATTAATCTACATTTTTGCCTCATGTCTTTTTACCTCTCTTTCATCTTCTGTTTCCTCTCTGCATCCTCTGGCATCTCTTGAATGCCTAGATTCATCTCCTCCTCTCTCTTTACCCAGAAGTCCCACCTAATCCCTTCCTGCCTAGCTGTTGGCCACTTGGCTCTTTATTAAACCAGTCAGAATGAGCCTTGGCAGAAACACATCTTCACAGTGTACAAAAAGCTTATTCCGCAACAGTGTTGAGTGTCATTAGATGTGCTCTGCCCATTCCTGGCCTTGGCTGGATCATGGGAAGTGGAGACTAGTGAAGGACCTCAAACAGGAGCCTTAGAGTGGGGTCAGCACTTTCCTGACCCAGTCACAGGAAGTAGAGCATCACTGGCTCGCTGGCCAACACTTGTCTATTAATACCTTGTTGGGCCCTGTTTCCCCTTCCCTAAATATTACCCCTTGCTGTTATAACTCAGGTAACTTTTCACAGGGTCGGCCCATAGTCTTCTCCCTTCCTGGTGTCTGGGCTGAGATATGAGGAATCCAGACTTGGAGATTCTTTCAAACAACACTTGCTCAGCTTGTAGCCTACTGTTAATGACTTTGGAGTATCCCTCATTGATCTCACACAATGCCATATTTAGCAGCTATATTTCCTCTCCTGGGGCATTAACCCTATGAGTTTTACATTGAATTGAAGTCCTAGCTTATCTTTCTAACTAGAAAAATATTCCCTGTCCCCAGAGGATGTGAGTTACCATTTCTTTTTAGACATGCCTCCTTTTAGCTCCTTTACAGTAGTAAATGGATTCTCCTTTGCCTATCTTTTGAGAAATCTTTCCCCCAGTACCTTCCTCCTACAATTCATAGGGGACTCTGACTACAGCCAAGTGTCCCTTCATATGTCTGATTGCTGTTCTGGTGGCAAGAGATATTTCCTTGCCAAAGTGGAGTGGTTTCTGGTCCGATGGGAAGAAGGGGTGACTGAATGAATATAGAAGAGACTTCAGAGCCCTCTCTGTGAGCCACCTACTTCTGAACAGCCCAGGAAATAAGGGCTCCTCAATGGGTCCCGTTC
Organism: Sigmodon hispidus; assembly: GCA_004025045.1. NCBI lineage: Eukaryota > Metazoa > Chordata > Mammalia > Rodentia > Cricetidae > Sigmodon > Sigmodon hispidus. The sequence continues at coordinate 16,260 of PVIH01000810.1, read as the reverse complement.
AAGAGATTCTAGCCAGCCACATAGCCTAGCGGCTCTGTATCAGATTCTCATGGTTCTCTGGAATATTCCTCTCTTAAAATCTCTAATTCCTGGCTATAGAACTACCTGCCATGTCCCCAGCCAAGCAGGACATTGGAATCAAGCCTCAAGGAATCAGGGACACAGCTTTTGATCTAGGTGGTATACAGTAGCCAAGAACACCTCTTACAACATGTTTGAGTTTTCTACCCTTCTACATTAAGACCCCTACTAAAGTGTTCCAAGCTGGAGGGGACAGGACTAAGGAGAAGAAAGCCGTAGACATCTGCTCCCTTCCCGGAACACTATTTTGTGAAAACCCTATCCTCCAGTAAGTCTGTTGCTTTCTTCCATACACACTGTGAACAAAATCTGGCTTAAATCTGGAATGTTGTTTAGCCAACCTGCAAACTGGCCTCTGATTCTTTGGGTTTCAGGAATCTAGATTTCAGTGGAAAGAACTTTCCCTTGTGGACCCACTCTCCTAATCCTAGTAAATTTGCTCAATACTCAGGACATGTAAATGCAGCACACAGAGACTCAGGGCATGTGAGTGCAGCTCACAGGCACTCAGATTGCCCAGCCAAGTTAAGGAAATGGGAGACTTTAGATCTGGTCTTTCCGAGGCTGCCAAACTTCTTTTTTCCTTTTTTGGGTATATGAGTTGGCATTTTGTAAATGCTACGTAAAGCTTCTTTTAACCAGAACTCTTATCAAAGTTTTATCCCAAGGTACCCCAAGAAGTGTATAGCTCAGAGCCCAGGGCATTCAGCCATGACCCTGCTGTCAGAGCTGTCCCTGCCCCTGAGGATTTTCACAGGAGACACTTTAAAAACTCTTATCCAGACCATGACCCTGTGCCCTGGCCCTGCCTGGCCTTGAACTTCTGCAAAGTGGCGCCTCTGACTATACCGGGCCTTGTTCTCTGGGCAGGTTTCCTGGTTCAGGAGTCACTTAAGGGGCCCATTGCTAAAGATCTAAAGCTGCCCTGGACATCACTTGGCTGGCTGTGACAGTGGATCCAATTCTAATTCAGGGTTTCTTCAGTAACCCAGACTCATGAATGTGGACACATCACCCAGCATACTTTGCTGACAGTGATAGCCTTTCTAAATTCTAGATAAACCTGCTCAAGCTCTTCTCCCTATTTCTCTTTATTGACACCGCAACCTAGCATTCTGGACCATCCCCAATTACATATCCTCCTGGCTAAGCACTTTCTTGCATCTCCTCTTGTCTTGCTGAGATTACCCACTCCCGACACACCTACCTATCCCAGGGGTCTGCAGACATTGTCTGGAAAGGATCGGATGTAAGAGTGAGCATGAGAACTATGCGATGTCTGTCCTTACTTCCCTGGCCTGTCTGTACCAGGAGACTGGCAGTATGTAAATGGCAGTGTAGAGCTGCATTTTGGTTAAACTTTATTTGTGAGCAGGTGGCACACCCCTACCCTAAACCCAAAACTTTGTGTCTGATTACCCCCTTCCCTATCTGACTCTCCCCCATGCACTGCCTCCCCATGATCCCTCAGGCGCAGAGGCTTCTCTCTACTGGGAGTGAGTTCCTTTTTCTACCTTCAGATTAGGCCTCCTTACCTTTGTTATATGTGTCATCAGACTCTGTGCCCTCCTTGTCGTAACCCTCTGTTCCCCTTGAGTCCCTCTTCCTTGTCCAAGAAGACACAAGCCACCCTAGAACTCGCCATCCTGTCTCTCACTTCCCAAGCGTTTTCCTCAGGAGTCCTGGCCCCCATCCCATCTCAGCTTCCGTCCTCTGTCTCTAGCTAGTTTCTCTGTCATGACCAATATCATACTCTCCCCGTGTTAGTGCCACATCGCATGCTGCTCCTAACCTCACCTCTCCACTTCCTCCCTCAAACACCATGACCTTGATAGTTCTTCCCCCCTGTTCTGTGTTTACCCTTTTCTTCTCCCCTCCTCTCCTTTTTACCGGACACTCAGGGCAACTCTCCATCACTACAGCCACAATAGCATGGACCCTTGGCTTACCCACTCTTGTCTTTCCTTGACTTGTTCACCTGGAGAAAAACACCCGCCAAGATCCCATCCTGAGCACAGAAATACACAAAACTGAGGACAGTTCCACGTCCCACTCATGGCCACCAATGTCAATGGCCTTTGGTGGTACCCAGAAATCCTTCCTCAGGCCCCTGCTCCTACTCCATCCCTCTTCACTCTCTTGGCTGACTCTTCTGTAGCTTTACTACCCTCTTCCAGCTCTTCCAGTGTACCCTTCCCTTCAGATTTCCATCTGGTATCCTGGCCAGACTTTCCCCCAAGAAAAAACACAAACAGAAGAGGGATTTCCTATGTCTCCACACCATATCTGTGACCTTATAATGTACTTCTCTAGGTCTCTGAGAGAAAAGTGAGCACCCAGCAGGGCTTCTTCCTCTCCACCAGACGGTGTGTTGTTAGCTTTTGTTCAACTGAACTTTGCCCCATGTAAAGCCAACATCCTCAGGGTACCACAAAACCATCCCTTTCTGCCTTCTGAAGGATGTAGATCCTGCCCATTCCGCATCACCGGCTTTGTCATCAGACAATGCCCATCTCACACAAAACTCTAACATCATGCCCACTTTTGTTATTCTCTGCTCACATTTGCAGGACATTCCAAAGAGTTGCTTTCTACTAACATTTAGTCATATGCAGCCACAGCAACTGAGTGGTGCCATACATGTAAAAGCATACAACATATTTCAAAAATTGAATAGAAGCAAAGGATGACAAATGCCTCATTGTTCTTACTTCATATTGAAATACTCTATTTTGATGCTTTGGGTCTGGATAAAAATGTGTCTCCATCATTAATTTCACCTCTTTTTATTTATTCACACAGCCACTGGAAAGGTTGCTCATTTGGTTCACGTTTGGGCTTATGTGTCTTTCTTTTGAGCAAGCCTTGCTATTCTTGCTGACTCCAGCTTTTGCTATTCCTTCCCTGGCCTCTCTACTAGGTCTTCCCCGCTTACTCTCCAAATCAGATGTTCTCTAGATCTCAGTGGTGTTGGTTGTACTAAATGAAGTGGTTAGTTTCCCATATGCATCTTAAGCTCTGGGCAGTTGACAGTGGCCATCTCACTCTCCACAGTCACCATGGAGCATCCAGTCTCTTGTCTACAAACTGCTCCTCATCTGTCTCCTTTGTTCTCTGATTGCCTCCATAGTATGGAAGGCCCCTGTGATCCAGTTCTCACACAGCTTCCAGACCTCATGTTGCCCAACCCTATTTATACCCTGTACCTATCCTAGACCTTCTGAACATCCAGACCTAGGACACGAGCTCAGAAAACCATCAGACATACAACAGTCACCCCAGACTTGAAGAAGGTGGTAGTAGAATGTGGATGCCTGTACCACCACATCTCACCTCCCCATTACTCCAGCCCAGGCTGTTGACATCACATCTCATTCTTGTCACTTCACACTTACCAACTAGTCCAACAGCCAGACCAACTAGCTCCATCCTGAAACTAAATCCAGTCTCTGATGCTCACCATCTCCCAAATGCCCACCTGGCCTGAGTCCCAGCCTCTCTCCCTGGGCCACTGCGGCATTCAACCCTGTCCCTGCCCATTGCCAGTGTCATTGGACTGACTCAGACTTTACCCAGACTGTTCCTGTGGGCCCCTCCTTCCTACCCAATTTCATCTTCCCCCCTAATTGCACTGGCAGTTTGCTGGCCCCTAACATCTCACCACGCATTTCCCAGGATCACTGTCCCAACTTCTCTGCCTGGAGTGGTCCCCAGTAGCTGCACAGGCTACACATTCATTTTCTTTGGGCCTTTTCTAAAATATCACCAGAGCAGAGTTCCTTTCTGAGCTGGCCCCTATTCAAAGGCTGGTCTCTTGCCCTTGTCACTACAGACCCCTCCTCTTTCCAAGCATCACACTCTGCAAGGTCAAGTGACCTGTCAGCTCAAATCCTGACTGCCCCTAGAGATGTGAGCTCTCTCAAGGGACAGAATACATCTCTTCTGCTCCAACTTACGTATCTGGTACAGTACCTGCACACAGTAAGGGCTTGTGTTTGTTGAAGATGCACTGTCATAAGCGCATTGTCAGAGCAGAAATCTGTGCATTTCAGCGTTGGGCCTTCACATGTTGCTGGGTCCTGCCTGAAGCTCTCCCATTGGCTCCTTCAGCCAATTCAGCCACTTAGTCAGCATGTGGCTCCTTGGTGGCAATTTCCTGCACGAGTGAGGTGAATTTCTATGGTTTTTTGTTCCCTGGAACAAATCACACCAAGGTGTTGTCAAGGTGGAAGAGTCGGCAGGGAGACATGGCTTCTAGCACATGACAGTGAAGCTGGGTACCACAGTAGTGATGACAGGACCCAAGACAAAAAGTAGACCTCCCTGCTCCATCCCTGTGCATTGGCAGCTGTGCCAGGACCGTGGCTCATCCAGACCAAGTACACCAACACACTCTTGACAGCAAAGAGCTGCCCCTCACATCACTTAGTACCCTCTGTGGAAAGTGTCCCCCTCCTGTGTATGTGTGATACACCTGATGATGAACTAGCAACCTGTAGCCTTTCCTGGGCCTCCAGTGGCCACACCTGTGACAGACTCCAGCAGTCTAGGCTGTGTTTTTGGACTGGAGCCCAGCTGAGCAACCAGCTGGGGTCCTGATGATTGCTTTCCCCTCTCTTCTAGGCTTTTTAGTGCAATTTTAGAACAAGCAACCAAAGCTGACGGGGCCAATGCTCTGGGAGGGAAAGGAGCCGGATTCGATGTGAAGGCGCTGAGGGCTTTCCGTGTGCTTCGTCCCCTGCGACTGGTGTCTGGAGTCCCAAGTAAGTAAAGCCCTCTTCCTCTCTACAATGTTCTTTTCATAACCGCCCTCTCCCTTTGCAGAATTGCCAGAAGCACTTTGCGAAGGTTCCCGTTTTTTTATGAATAGAAAGTTTTATGTGTGTGTGTATATATAATTTATTATTTAGTGATTTTACACCATGCACTTCATCAAATTCAGTTATCAGTCTTCTCAGATTCATACCCACTCTTATGATTTCCCCATTTACAGAAAAAAAAAAAGCCCATTCATGCTGCTCATTTACTTATTGGGGCGTTTTCTTATAGACAAATCTCTGATTTAAAGTTGAGGTTCTGTTGCAAATGCAGCAAACACATAAAACCCGGCTTCTGCAGAAACCCAGAGAAAATTTCCAGTAGTCATACAGCCAAAGGGAGACAGCCTGCATTGAGACGGGGCCCCTTGGACGATGGCAGCTTGCACGCCAGGATAGACGTGTTCATATTTACAGAAGAGGAGCCTGGGCCACAGAAGGCCTAGTCTGTCTTAGCTCATGAGATTAATTCTGCTCTCTGTATTTTCCCCAAAGAATGTCAAGAAAGCATCACTGGACACTCTGAAAGCTCAGTCACCAGCCATTTCTTCTTTTCACACCCACAGGGAGTGCACACAGAGACCTTATACCTGAGGTTTAAGAGGTTTCTGCTAAGGACTGGGGCTGAGTTCTCAGAACTGAGTATGGGGAGACTTGGTGCTCTCCTAGATATCCCGTGGATGCTTCCTCTCTCCTGGGGTAGAGGCTCTGAGCTCAGGAGCTTCAGGCACCTCTTGACCTCAGCAAAACCTGAACAACCTGCTCTTGGGGATGTAGCCTCCATACTATGGAGTCCGCAGGGTTCTTCTTTCTCATCCTGTTCAGTCTGTGGATCTCGGAGGAAATCTGGGCTTGTTGGCTGAGATTGTATGTCTCGGGTCAATACATATGTGCATCCCTCCTCTGTGACCTCACCTCCTTCTACCCTTCCTGAGCTTCTGGCTTCATCAGCCTTGGCGCCATCCCTGTAGAACCCCAAACTCTCTGCCAAGGCAGGTGCCACTACTTCTTCCAGCTGTGGCCTTGACTCAGACACCTCCTCACCTGCCTGCTCACACTCTCTAGTCTCCCCTGACAGATCGTCTCCTTCAAGCTTGTCACTGCTGCCCTGTGTCAGGCATTTTCTTTACTTTCTGTGTCCCATGCCAAATCACTGTCTTAATGGTCTCACATCAATGGTCACTTGTACTATAGAAATTATGTTTGTACTCATTTGTCATCCGTTATTGCCAGAGTCACAGTTTACAATGTCTTTTCACACAACCATATCCGTAGTATCTACAATGGTAGATAGATATTGTAAAAGTGTGGACATCATTTCAGACCCTCATGCTGAGTGCCATACAGAATGGCAGCTAAGACTGTCTGACTTCCCAGATGCTACTAATGCTATATGTGTACGCACTACATTTATCAGTCCAGAGTCAGAACTTTGCTTTGCAATGGCTCCCCCATGGCAATTGTGTAAGCTGCAGTCATTGATGTGTTATGTGATGTCTAGGGTGGAAGTTTCTTAGTAATAAAACTTAACTCTTTTTTATTAACTTGTTTCATAAACAAGCTAATCCTTGTTTATGAAACTTATAACTCTAAACTTCATGTGTGAGAGGCCCCCAAACATGCTGCTACTTTCTTAAATCTGTACTGTCACTGGAATTTTGACTGAAATTATGCTGGGAGAATGACTGTGAGTCATCAGCAGCTTCTTCCAGACTTCACCTTATGGGAGAAGTTGCTGGCCAAGATACAGACATGAGTCTATGCTAAGTATATTCTCAAAGGCTTTATAGTAGGAAAAAATATTCATAAAAATGATATGTAGAATAAAAATGAAAAAATAAAAAAAATGTTTAGGTAAGGAGTAAGGAGTGCCATGATGAGTAAGCTTTGGGGATTCCGTACTTCCAGGAGCAGGGACTAAGTGTCCTTAGAGACTTGCCTGCAGCCCTGGTACTCTGTGTCCACCCCAGTCAGCCCGTCTCACTTCAAAAAGCCTTCCTAGAGGAGGTAGAATTTACAATGGATCTCAATGAACAAACAAGGACAGTATGGTCCTGGAGATGTACACAGGAGGAATTAAGAGCTGATTAGAGTAAAAACCCAGACAGACTCCCAATGACAATGAAATTCTATGTAATTGGGAGATGTGGTTATTTTGCTTTTAGAAACTTTTCTATAATAAAGTTCCTTTTCTCATGGACTCCACTCTATTCCAGAAGAGCAGAAAAATAAGCCATTCATCTAAGAAGCATGACACAACATGTGTGAATAATGAACATTAAGAGCTATGATCCAAACTTTACAATGTATACGCAGTGGGTGCTTGCTTATGAAACAATAAGCAAGCCCCTTTATATGTATCTCTCACATGTCTTTCTGGAGACAACCTTTCAAGGGTGGACTGAATCAAGGAAAGCCACATATAGAAATATGGAATGATCCTTCAGGGTCATGAGACCTTTGTTAAAACCTGGAGAACCCTTGCTCTGATGGACAAAAGAACTGAAGGGCTGTCTCCATTCAGGAGGGGCACTAGCCATGCTCCCTCCCCATGATCATCTGGGAGCTGGCTACTACACCAGGCAATGGGGTATGCTAGGGATGATGAGCCTTGGAGTTTATTGTGAAGAGGTAAGGATGGACTTTAAGGGTCCATATGTGTTTCTGTTACCAAGACAGACCAGTCCTAGCCAGCTCATAAATCCATGTGTGGACCAGACATTTACTACATATAAGAAGGAAGTACTGAGAACCTGGTGAGAAGTGAGACGGGCTGACTGGGGTGGGCACAGAGTACCAGGGCTGCAGGAAAGTCTCTAAGGACACTGCTGTCCTCTGCACTAGCAAAGCTCCAGGGACTGCAGTGCAGAGAGCAGTAACTGGCACGGTTCTAAGGGTGTCAGCACGCGGGGAGGGTCATGAACCTATCCAGGACTAAGGTGGCACCCTCAGACCAAAGCAGACTGATGCAAGACACCACATTCCTTTTTCTCCCATTGTTAGAAGAATGAAACTTCATTGTGGTTTAGGTCTTCAAAGTTCCCCAAGACCAATGTGCTAAATGCTAGAACTCAGCCTATCGACCTATTTAAAAATGGTAGATTTTTAGGAGATAAAATGCTCATACATATGGGAGAAAATAAATAAATCATACAAAAGTATTTAAGATACCTGCTAGAAAGGAGAGTGATTTATCTCTGTGCTCGGTTCCCAAGATGAGGCACACTTAGCCTGCACCTGTCTGTGACTGTGGTACCCAGTGCCCACTTCACTCTGTTTCCTATTCTCTCCCCTTCCCCTCCTAGGGATCAGTAGCCATAGGGTAGCCATACTGATGAGTGAGCCAGTGCTCCTCATGATCATCCTGTTGGGGCTGTCTTCATACCTTCATCATAGTTTAGAATAGTAATGATTCAGACCACCATCACTGCTCACAGACAGCTTTCTTGTAGAGAAGAGGAAGGCTCCATCTGCATAGGTCCTAGAAAACAGTAACGTATGCCTCCTAATATGTAGGGTATACCTCATGATTCCAGACATGGTAAGGTCAAGCCTGCTTAGATTCCCAAAATAATGTAACTTAGCTGTGGTGGTTAGTTTTAACTGACAGTTAAGCACAGCCTAGAATCACCTTAGAAGAGAGTCTTAATGAAGGACTGTCTAGATCAGGTTGGCCTGTGGCTATGCCTAGGGGCTTGTCTTGATTAGCTGATATGAAAAGAGCTGGCCACTGTGGGTAACAAACACCATTCCCCAGGCATGGGATCTTGGACCATATGCATATAGGGTGCAAACTGAACATTAACAAGTGTGTGTGCATTTATTCTCTTCCTGCTCTTGAATGTGATGTAACTAGCTGTCTGCAGTAACTAACTTGACTTCCTTGAAGTGACAGAGTTGTAAGGCAAATAAACTGTTTATTTTTTGTTAGGATATTCTGTCACAGCAACAGACATTAACTAGAGCTTTGGACCTTTAATTGGCATCTTTTAGAGGAAACTGAGGCTCAGAAAAGATATCCAGGTCAGAGCAGAGGCTCAAGCCAGTGCTTCATTCCTATCCCTTGCTTTTTTGACTGCCTGACACTGTCTTCTGGCCCTTTAATTCTGGTGAGTATTACAGAGCCCCTTAAGTTGTGAGCAGGAGACTGGACCATGTCAGCCTTCAATGACCCCAGCATGTCAGACTCCAATGATGGGTTCTGGACTTCTGCTCTGCTCCTCTACCTTGAAGGACATGGGCTGCCCCTGTACCACCATCTTCCTTCAGCCCTCAGCCTTTAACCTGTCCACACTCCTGCCCCTTGCTGAGTTTACTTCCTCTCTCATGCCATCCTTTTCTTCTATCTTTTCCTTCCCACTTTCTGCCTTGCTTCCTCTCCATGTCCACTAGCTCTTCCTAAAAGATTCTAGGTGCCACACAGACTCTATCAACATGAAGTTTCTCTTACAGGGATGTTTATGGAGACATGTCATCCACTGGCCCTCCCCCATTCTACTTCTGAGACTACCAGGACCCTGTTTCCTCTCCAGAATCAACTTCGCAGCATAGCCTAGTCTACTGTCTCCACCCCTTGTTCCCAGGAAGCAGGGAGAGTCAACATACCTTGTCAAGTCATTAACCGTCTACCCCTCTTTCTGAGTCAGAATGTCTGATTGGGAAGTAACCATGGCTATCTAGTGTACTGCTATCAAAATGGGGATGCTTTAGCCAGCATGTTCCAAGGCTCCTAATCTCATAGAGCTCTTTGGTAGCAGCAAACAGGGCTCAGATTCCTATGCTTCCTGTGCTGCCTAAAAGACCCTGCCAAGAAACATGATTTGCTCTTAATTTTGTAGAGACTGTGGTACCCACTGGGCCTCTAACACACATTTACGCAAGCATGCATGCACACACAACATACTATTCTGCACCTGTCTACCCCGAAGCAAGAGGCAGCCCAGGACTGTTATCCTCAAGGTACTCCAGAGGGTAGCTGTGAAGAGCATTTTTTTTTCACACTCCACAGAGGTGGCTTTCCAGACAAGCTCCTGTGCACATCCCCTGGCCTGCTTTGTGTCACGGAGCCTGTGAGGGTCCTGATGTTGGTGTGGCTTGCCTACCAGAATCAGAGCAGAAACAGGGCTACAGAAAGGAAGTGATGCCCACTCTCTCCTAATCTGACTGCAGACAGCCTTTCTGTGCCCTGCTCTTCCTTCAGTTAAGCAGCTCCCATCTCTCCCCCTTCCAGGCACTCCTATGGCATGAGTCCAGGACACGGCTCTAGTCCGAGCTCTGCTACATACAGTTTCTCTGTTTCCTGACATGCCTGTTTCTCTGTATACAGACTGTGATTAATAATGTGCACACCACAGATAAGAACATGCCTTTTCCTGTTAGAGCTCTGTTCCCTTCTGGCAACAATATCTTTTAAGTCTACCCCTGGACAAGCCACAGCAGTTGTAAGAGAAAATGATCCCAGGGTCACAAAGTCAGTGAATTCATCCAATGATCACCTCATGCTTTCTCCACTCTGCTGCCGTGGAGTTTATGAGAAATAAATAACAGTATGTGACTGAACTAGAGAAATCACATTATTTGGTGGAGAAAGGTAAAAGAAAAATATCAGTGACAAAGAATATATGCCACCAATAGCAAAGTTTAATGTACTGTGGAGTTTAGTGCTCATCCAGTAATGAAAATGTACCTTTCACTTGAAAACACAGGTAGGTGGGTAACAGGATGTGGCCCTTTCAAGGCAGTGTACATCCTCAAGGTGAAACTTTGACTCCAGGTGAATGATTAGGTGATTAACTAGCCCAGTGGTCCAGGAGGCAGGGTTATCACCCCTGATTTATAGGCCAGAAGGACAGCTTCTGATGCTTCACTCTCGAGAACGCAGGGTGATAGGCACTGAAGAATACAGTCCCGAAGGATGTGCAGGGCTTCCCCACAGAGAGGACACCTGGAGAGAATGAGGTAGCTGATGGTCAAGGTGTGTGCACACTCACATTTCCAGAGTTCATGAGCCCCTTGGGCTGCAAGGGATGGCGAGAAATAGCTCTAATGATACCTCTGGATTCAGTGTCGAAGTTGGTCTGCAGGTACACAGAGCATGGATCTTTGCCTGTGATGGGCCAGCTGCTTGATTTGCATTTGTCCCAGAGACTTCAGCTTTCTTAACTGTGAAATGAGAGGGTTAAACTGTGTTAGCTTTGTATTCCTGAGCATACTCCTGAGCATTGTCATTCTGTATTTTGAAAATAGAGAATAATCGTTGTCTGAGAATTCTTTTTGAGACATTAACTTTGGAACTTTGGTAGTTGCTGGCAAGTTGTGACCTTATGCAAATCCCCCCAGTTGTTAGCTCCTGAGCTAGTAGTGGTCAGACAGTTCAGAGGTAGGAAATATGCCATAGGATAAGTCAACAGGCATGATCAGTGGTGGGAATATGCCATAGGATAACTCAGCAGGCATGATCAGAAGTGGGAAATATACCATGTGAGAAGTCAGCAGGCATGATCAGTGGTGGGAAAGTATGTCATGTGAGATGTCAACAAGCATTTCTGTGCCTGGCCCTTTTTCTGGAAATCTTAGTCATGCAAAAGCAGCCAGTAACAAGGTGACTATCACTTAATTAGAACCAATGCTAATGATAAGGTCCACTTAGACTTATATGTGACCCATCCTAAGTTCTGGGAAGCAAAGGAAGAGAGAATTAAAATCCAGGGAGTTCAGTATCTCATTAAGTGATGAAGGTGCAGAACATGAGCCCATGCCTTTCTTATGCTTACTTTCTCATGCTGACTTGGCAGTTACTAGTTAGATAACAACAGCACCAGTGCTGAGAACCACATTCCCAGAATCGCCATGGACTGGCCATACGCCCAGGGCCTTAGCCCAGAAGATGGAAATTTTGAAGATTCAAGAAGTGATTGCTGGTGAGACATTCAAGGTTGTACTCAATACATTGGAATCACTCTACAAATATTGGTTGTCTGTGGTTCCATGACTTCAACTGCCTATCTACTTACAGTAGGTCCCAAGTTGGATTAGTTAGGAAAGGCAGATTTTCTACACTTGGCTTCTAAAATAACACTCATACCTTCAGCTTTCTGTTGCTGCAACAGAAGCTGAGAAAATAAACGTCTGAGGAGGGGCTTGTTTCAGCTCATGGTTTCAGAGAGTTTGATCTGTGATTGATCGGTGCAGTTGCTCTTAGGCCTGTGGAGGATGAGCCAAAATGGTGAGGTGCATGCAGCAGGGCAGAATCTCAGTTCATGAGAGAAAGAAAAAGACTAGAGTCTCACAACCCGCCTCAAAGTGACAACACGCACCTCTAGTGACCCAAAGACTTACTCTAGGTCCTACCTCTGAAGCTTCTGCCACTTCTGAGTAATATCATCCTGGGACTACACCTTTAATGCATAGGCCCTTAGGATGGAGTGACAATCCAGACTGTAACAGCTATTTTGAAGTACAGATTATAGTCAATGAAACTTACATGGGTAGTTGCAAATGCAGTAATCTTACAATTTTATGATAGCGTAATTTCATTACAACCTTCCATCCTGTTGGTTATACATATTTTATAATCATATCCCATGTTACTGTTTCATAGTAAACAATCAGATGGCTTGAGTAAATTACAGAAGAAACCAAAACACAGACCTTTCTGTGCCTGCTCACCTGCCATTTGTGGGTCTCCTCTGTCTAAGCAGGTTATGATGTCTTCAGACACCGTTTCCTGCTCCATTCTCATCCTGGTTTCAGAACTCCAAGTGCACATGCATTTGGCCATGATTCCATTTTCCCCCAAAGATTGGCTCAATGTTCACTGTTTTGCTTGTTTTATTTCTTCTTCTTCTTCTTCTTCTTCTTCTTCTTCTTCTTCTTCTTCTTCTTCTTCTTCTTCTTCTGTCTCTATCATAACTGAGCTTATTCAGTGAATTTTTTTATTCTAGTTTTCAGCTCAGTTGGTTTTAATTATAGAGTTTTAATTCAGTTCCCTTTAATATAGTTTCCAGCTACCTATGGCATGCTTCTGTTCCCTCTTTAATACAATACACTTACTTCACTAGACATGTTTTCCTCTGTATGTGCATATGTGTGTGCATGTGCAGATAACACCTGCTTAAAAATATTTGTCTGTTAAGTCTAACATTTAGACAGTCTCATTTTGTGTTGGATATATATCGTTTTCTTACATATTTTTGTGTGTCTGGTGATTTTTATTAGCTCCGGAATTATGGGTAAACTCCAAAAGTCTACCATTTTCCTAAGCTTTTCAATTATTCTGAAAGCAGCTCAGGTTCTGAGCTTGTATAGACTTGGTTTTAATTCTTTTTGGTGTAGATTAATTGAAAAAACCAAGCTCCTCAGCCTTCAAATTTTATTTTCTGTAAAAACATATAGGTTTTTTATTATATGACTTTTTTAAGTTTGGAGGGTTCCCTTCATGAAAATTATCAGTGCAGAGTGTCTATCAGTGCATTAGTTGGGCCAGAATGGTGAGTGTTTTATTTAAACTGCACAGGAGAATGAACAGATGGTGCAGGATCCTCATGAGTGGACAACAACCAAAAATGTGGTTCTTGAATTCACAGCACCTCAACCAGGAGAGAGGAAGTTGTGAATTGTTTAGCTAGAAAAGTATTTGTTGGAGAAATAGGTAGAAAGATGTAAACAGCTAGCTTGATATCTCAGTTTGGTAACACTGTAGTGAGTGATTTGCCACCAAACCCATAAGAAAATTCATCATTTCCTTCTAAAGCTGCACATTCTATGCATATTTAAAGAAAAAAGGGAAAAACTTCAATGAGTGTGACCAGACCATCTTGACTGCCCTCTATTTAATTTTATCATAGATGGTCACTCTGAAGATAGCCAATCTCCAGAAATTGTATTCTAAAAGTAGCCAATGTATGGCCCTAAGAGAACCTTCTAGAATCAATCCTGGCATTCAGAGTCCCAGCTCTCTAGTTCTGAGAGTGATGCCTGCAAAAAAGAAACAGTGGGGGGAGATTTCTCCATATGATGTCGCTCTGTAAAAGTACAGGCTACTCTTGCTTTTGGAAATGTCAGGTGATGTAATTTTGATCAACTTTCCCAATGAAGACAGCATTTAATATGCTGGGAAAATCTTCTGAATTGTGCAACACTAGGAAAAGATGTTTGGCAGTAAGAAACATGAGAAATCTCTGGAGAGATAACCACACTGTCAAAGCTGTCAAATTATTTTGAAAAGCAGTTTTTTAAAAATAAGGTCTAACTCATTATACAAAATAGCTAGGTACACAGGGAAACTAAATAAATAAGTGAAAGTGAGCAAAGACTACAGACAATAGAAATAGACGCACAGGAGACCCAGGTACCGATACTAGCCAGCTAGAGAAGGTGGAATGTTGTTTACTGCATTTAAACACATCAGCGACAAGGTCAGTAGTTTCCCAGAGAACCAGACGATGTGGGAAACAACCAGATGTAAGTTTAGAAGCAATGAATACAAAAGCTAAAATAAAAATTTCTTTCAAAGTAAATGTTGACATAGCTGAAAACAGAATTATTGAGCCATAGAGAGACTAGAAAAAGAAGATTCAGCCAGAATTTTAAAAAATGAGAAATCCAGAAAAGTATAAGACCAAAAAAATAAGTGGTTATTAAATTTTATTGAACATTTCTCCCACATTTTTTACAATTGTTTTATATGATTAATTACATCTTAACTTGTCATCAGTGACTATTCTGGCCTAATGGGGGACACTGACAGAGAAGAACAAGTATTAGGAATGGTCTGTTTTATCCTGAGTGGCAGTTGGCTGGTTGCTTAGCCTGTGATAAATCACCTTGTGTAACACCTCCACTTTCCACAGTTTTTGAAAGAGAATAAGAAATAGTGGAAACGGATGCCTCTGAGCCCCTGGGAGTTCCCAAGGGGCAGGGTTGAGTCTGCTCTGTAAATGTGGGAAAGGATGGCACACTGTGGTGCAGGGACTTTTAGTGGGTTAGAGTTGGTATGGGAGATGTGCAGTTAGGGACAGTGAGGCCTCACTGGGGACCAGAGCACAGGGAACTTCATCTGACATGGTGCAGTGTGGGTGTGGCTTACATGCAATCCATTTTGTCATTTTTACCCGGATGGTTGCTAAGGACTATGAGTTTCAAATTTTGGTTTTTAATTTCAGCTCTTCCATTGATCAGATATGTAGACTTGGACAAATTATTTATTCCACCCAAACCCTGATTCATTCCTATTTATGAGAGCTGTGGGGAAATTCAGTAGAGTGATGTGATGTATGGTGCATAGTAGCATGGTACCTAGCATGTGCCTAACCTTCAGGAAGCATAGCTAGCCTCAGACCACCTTGTCTCCATTCTTCCATATTCAGTTTTCTTATGACATCAGAATTTCTTTTATGTTCTTTTTTCTAACCCAGATTGCCAATATAAGAGTATGAAAGCCCACCGAAGGTAAATATGCTAATCATCCTTTATGTTTCTAACTCATTGGGCAGCAGGGTAGCCACCGTCTTTCCCAAGGACACAGCCATCTTCTTGGTGTTCAGCAAATCTCTCTTGAGTAGAGAAATATATTTGAATGAAAGAATTAAATTGAAAATAAATGAACATGGACTTCTAAATGACAGCATGCAAAAATTCTAAGATGTGGGATTCCAGGAAACTATACAGGCAAGAACAGTCCCCCACTCACCCCCCCCCCTTGTAATATGACTATGCTAGCATCCCTAAGCTCAGGGCAGCCATTACTCCTTAACCTAAGAACAAGCCATTACCTAAGAATGAGCCATTATCCTTTCTGGCTTCAGACCTATTTTCTTTCAAAAGCCATTAGGCTTAAGAGACTATTCAAAATTGTCTATTGTCTCATTAGCTAAAGGAAATCATAGATTTCAATTCCAGGAGATTCATCATCTCTAATTTCTAGTGAGAATGGACAGGTTCCTATAGATCAGAAGCATGTACAAGTCAGTGGTCATGATTCCCAGCGCTCAGAACTAGGGTATCCACCAGTGTCATAGATCATGTGCTCTACACTGGGTTAGAAACAAGTCTGGGATGAGGACCTAGAGCTGACTAGTAAGTTAGGGTCAATGGTTGTTTATATTGTCACTCCTTCAGAAGGAAGCTATTGAATCACGGAGCTCAACAGGCCTCCAAACAGAGAAGCTCCTGCACACCTTAATGGGTGGGCGATGATGTCACATGAAGCGCTGACACTTTGCCCGTGGGTGATGATGTCACACAGAAGCACTGACACTTTGCCCGTGGGCGATGATGTCACACAGAAGCTCTGACACTTTGCCCGTGGGCGATGATGTCACACAGAAGCTCTGACACTTTGCCCGTGGGCGATGATGTCACA
>PVIH01000809.1:240231-293890 GCA_004025045.1 Sigmodon hispidus | reverse complement strand
TCTCTCTCCCTTCTGTGATCCCGAGGATTAAGCATAGGGTTTCACAAGTGCTAGGCAATACACTATGATTGTGCTATATTTCCAGCCTTCTTTTTTTTTTTATTAAGAAAATAAAACAAAATCTTTTGAGCTATCCCCTGGTACTCGCATAGTAGAAAGAGAGAATGGAATCTTGTGGGTTGTCCTTTGTCTTTTACATGAATGTTAGTGTGTGTGTGTGTGTGTGTGTGTGTGTGTGTGTGTGTGTGTTTGTGTGTGCGCACTTTAATGATCGGTAGGATGGTATAATGTGTTTACACATGTGATCTATTGTGTTTCCAATGATTCCTGTTTTCTCCAAATGCCCTGGCCAAGCACCCAGGATACCACTGAGCATTGTCTTAGCCCCTAGATGTGTTCTAGAGACTTCTGCACGGTGTAGACAGGAAGGAGCAGCCTGGCAGATACTGGCTGTGGTGGAGACTATTCCCATTGTCCTCTCCAGGTGACTGATTCTCACAGTGACAACAGCTGGGCTCCCCTGGAGCCAGTGTATCAGAGAGAACTGATAAGACACAGTTTGGGAGGCTCTGAAGCTGCTGCCGAGCCTGGGATGTGCCACAGTCCCAGGGAGGAACCTGCCCTACATCTTGACAATATTGCAGCAGAGCCCTGTGACAAGGACCAGGTCTTCAGACAGACCCTCTGCATTGTCCTTCCCCACTGCACACGCATTTATTTAATTTAAAGTTTTGAAGGCAATGCTTTGAAAATGCAAAAGCCTGGAAGCAGGCTTCTGCTTGGCAAGACAGATCATTCTAATTTGAGTGGAAACGGTGCATCCTGCTCTCCAAAGGGGTAG
This sequence comes from Sigmodon hispidus, assembly GCA_004025045.1. Classification (NCBI taxonomy): domain Eukaryota; kingdom Metazoa; phylum Chordata; class Mammalia; order Rodentia; family Cricetidae; genus Sigmodon; species Sigmodon hispidus. The sequence goes on along the minus strand of PVIH01000809.1, from coordinate 293,049 downwards.
CAGACAGCTGACAAGGACACGCTGCACATTTTCATCCCATTCTGAGAGTGCTCTCAGGTCTCTGGGGAAGAAGGACCCATGAAATATTCAGAACATAAGTGAATAAAATATATAGGACCTAGACATGGGTGAAGGCAAGCTCTGGGTCCCAAGAAGACAGAGAATGTGACCAAGCTTTTCCTTCCTACCTGGAACATTTATGAGGTAAAGTAGGTGCTGAGCATAACAGATACATTTTGGTGGGCTGCGGATTTGCTGATGACTAGAAAAGGGTACTGGATGGAGATAGCCATGTCTACCAGCACCATACCACATAGCTCTGGACCCTTTTCACCATGTCCCCATGTCATGACAGATCCAAGTACAGATGCTCTGTGCAGTTATCCACTGTCAGCCCATGTGCAGTGCAAACAGCTAGGGAGGCTAAACTGAGGCAGCTCAATGTCTGGAGAATTGCCCTGTCCTGTAGAGTGTCAGGAAGACATCAGACGGTTGCTTGCCCCCAAAGTTACTTCCACCATTTGTAGCATCACATAGAGGGAAACATCCGATAAGGGGAAGACAAACATATTTTGGAAAATAGTGCAATGTGGTTTTCAATTTTTTTTAAAAAAAATAATGCACGCTATTTTTGCCAGTGAGAGCACACAAGCCCACAAGAAAGCCTGGCGTACCATGTGAGATGTCCATCTTACTCATGGGCATACTCATGGCAGCATTTTATAGAAAACATGGAAGTTCAAGGAGATGCATGGGGTGTCTAGGTGGAGCAAGAATGTCTTGGAAGTGTCACCTGCCTGCTCCGTGTGTCAAGAGAGCTGATTCTAGACCTAGAAACTCAGGACATCTATATGAGTAGGGCACGTGCCTCCTGCCAGGTTTGCCTTCACGTGCCAAGAAGTCATGTTTAGTCTAGATCGAGACATTTCTCCTTCATGGTGTTCTTTCTTTTCTTCAGGCCATCTAGCAGCTATGCCACAAAGTCCCAGCCTGTCATACCAATATGGGGCATCTGTCACATTCACCTGTGTCCCAAAAGCATATCTTAGTCAACATCGGATGCAGGACCAATCCTAGAGCTGTTTGCTTGGTGGAAAGAGCTGGTAGCTGAAGAATGTGGCTTTTGCTTGAAATCCTGTCACTGTCCGCTTCTAGGTCCTCGTTCTCCACTGAGTTTTCCACAGCCCCAGCTAAGTTCTTGTTCTGTCAGAGGGAATCTCCATCATTCACACCATTACAGAGAGGGCAAAAAAAAAGTCATTGAGGGGAAGACATTATTTGAAAAATAATGTGGGGGCTGGAGAGATGGCTCAGCGGTTGAGAGCACCGTCTGCTCTTCCAGAGGACCCGGGTTCAATTCCCAGCACCCACATGGCAGCTAACAACTGTCTGTAGTTCCAGTTCCAGGCAAACACCAAGGCTAATAAATAAATAAAGTTTAAAAAAAAAAAAAGAAAAAAAGAAAGTTTAAAAAAAAAAAAGAAAAATAATGTGGCACAATTTTTGTGTTGAGAGCTGTTTGATAAACACTCCATGAGAGAAAGGGGATGGGCTACCTTTTTTTATCTCCCTCAGACCTCACGAAGAAGCAAACACGGCCATCTTTGTCCAGGTACAAGTGTAACTTCCTTAGAAAAGAATTTAAAAATCTTGCCCAAGTCACTGCCAGGGCAGGAAAGGCTGGGTCACTAACCTTGATACTTTCCCGGAGACAGTAATAGCTGCAAAAACAAACAAACAAACAAACAAACAAACAAAAAACAAAACAACCAAACAAAAAACAAAATTCATGAGCCCTAGCTCTCTCATCTCTTTTGGACTCTGAAGGTGATCTGACCCTCTCCAGGAACTAACAAGATTTGCAGGTTTGGGCAGAAGAGATGGTTCAGTGGTTAAAAGCATGTGCTCTTATAGATAACCTGAGTCTGACTCCCAGGATTCAAGTCTGTGTCTCATAATGGTCTGTGATTCTAGCTCCATGGGTATCTAACTCCTCTGGCCTCTATGGTTATCTATATTTATACACACAGACTGACACACAGACCTCACATACACATAATTAAAAATAACAAAATAATGTGCATGTGGTGACATATGCCTTTAATCCCAAGCATTCAGAAGGCAGGAGCAGGTAAACCTTTGTGAGTTTGAGGCTAGTTTGGTCTATAGAACAGGCTCCATGACAGCCAGGAATATGTAGTGAGGTACTGTCTCAGAAAGAAGATCTTAACATTAAAAATCTGCAGTTTTATGAGGTAAGGACTCGGTGGTGAGGACCTGGCAGAGTGGGCTGAACCAGAGGTGTGTCCTGGCCATGCCATGTCCATACCTGTCCTAAGGTCCAACTATTTCAGACACCATAACTGCCTGAGAAAAGTAACACTTTGTGTTCATAAAAAAGACTTGTTCAAGAATATTCTTAGCAACTTCATTCATACTAGTCCATAACTGAGAAGTACCCCAAGATTTATTGAAAAGTGAGAAGGTAACAATGACTGAGAGGTATTTGAAGCGAGTTGAATGGTATCGATGTAGGCAATGCACAATGAATTTCAAAATAATCCCCTCTGGTCCAAAAGAGGTCAGGTAGAATGTAATTCTGTGTACATAAACACTAGGTACTCAAGTGTCCATGGTGGGAAAAGCACGTGTGTCTGTCTGTCTGTGGACACAAGAGGACAAAAGTAGGGCCACCAGGGACCAGAGGAAACTCAGGGTGGTGGAGGAATTATGTACATGGTTTCAGATACGAGTGTGTCAAAGGTGAGCACATTGTAAAGTTTAGCTCTGTGTAGTTCATATGTGCCCATTCTGCCTCAGGAAAGCAGGGATGAAAAACACCCCAAACAAACAAGTCAGAGCCAACATAATCCATTTAAAATGGATTTATTTAAACATTTATTTTGAGACAGTCTCTTTTGTGTCTGGGTTTGGAGGGCTGCCTGTTTGCTTTTAAATAGTAGTATAATTTACAGGCAGGAAAATGCATGCGTGCATAGATGCACATACATACAGCATGGGGATCTCAGCAATCTGTACCATGCTCTACTCTTGCAAATAGCATCTGTGTTCCCCAGCTGCGCTTCTTCCCTCATCAAGTGGTAGCCCCTCCCCAATGGCAAGACCTTATTTTAAGCTTTTTTGATGTCACATGCAATGTGTGTTCTTTGGGTTTGACCGCTTTCAATTACTCTAATATCTGAGCATCGTGTGTGGCCTACTTATTCCTGAGATGGTTAAGTAGTCTCTTGCACTGTAGATGTACTCTATTCAAGTGTCCATACTCATGTTGCTGAATGCTGGCACTATCCAGGTTCCTAATATTTAGATAAGGGTGCTGTAAACAATATTGCCAAGGTCTTTTTGTGGGCAGAAGCACCTGCTTCTTTGGAAGCAGAAACTACCTAGAAGTAGAATGGCTGAGCTTATGGGGGTGGAAATAATGTCAAGCTTTGTTGGAATTCTCGAAGCGTTTTATGTATTGTCTGTGCCATTTACACTGCCATTGGCAAGATATGAGTTCTCACGGTTGCACATGTCTGCCTACACTTAGTCTTGTGGGTTTGTAGTTTTAGTTATCCAGGATAGTGAGCAGCATTTTTCTCCTGTGGCTTGATTTGGGCTTATCAGATGAATAATAGTGTTTTGTGTGTGATATGTGTGTGTGTGTGTGTATAAAATAATTGACTGTCATGCCAACACCCCCACACACAAATGGCAGTGCTGGTGACATTGCCCTAGTGTTTACTCAGAAAACAGCTCTCTTAAGGTGGTTTCTGTTCAATCTGGACCATCTACATCAGCTCAGATCCACACCCTGTTGACTATCGTATAAAATTGCTTGCTTTTTTGCCATTTTGCCCTTCTTTCTGTTCCTTACCTCTAAGAGATATCCTTGGCAGTTTGATCCCCAATAAATCTTTCTTTCTACCCACGGAGTGGTCTCTGTACATCATCACTTGCGTTGCCCACGTGGGTTTGCTCTGGTAAAGTCTGCCAGCTTTATTTGCTTTTTTCTTATCTGGATGGAGGTTCTTTGTCTTAGAAACATTCCATCAATGTCTCCACCAGCCCAGCATTTGTTATTGCACTTTCTCAATGGTGTTTTCTGATAAGCAGTTTTTCATCATGATGCAATCCTATTTTTCTATTTTAATTATGCTGTTAGTATTATTTTTATCCTGTCCAAGGAATCTCCGGCAATTCCAAGGTCAAAAGTCATTTTCAGAGCTTCCTCTGGGGACTCTGCAATATGTTTGTCTCTCCCCTAGCTTTTTTCATTTACGGTACACTTCACATCAATCTTTGTAAGTTGTGCAATAAGGGCTATCTATGGCTCTTCCTCCTGACATCAACTGTTGCAGCATCTTGGATAGAAACCACTTTTTAAATTAATAGTTTAAAATTATTCATCGAATTCCTTTTACATACCCTCCAGTGTTTCCCCCCCTCCCCTTCTCCTATTTCCTCCACCTTCCCCCCTCCCACCCCACCCCACCCCACCCTCCCCTCCATCTACTCCTCAAAGAGGGTAAGGCATTCCTTGAGCAGTAACAGGCTAAGATATCCAGTTGAGGCAGGACCTGTCTTCTCCTCTTTGTATCAAGGCTTAGCAAGGCATCTCACCATAGGGAGTGGACTCCAAAAAGATATTTCCTGGACCCATGACCAGGGGCTCCACCAACAGCTTGATAAGAGCAGCTGTCACCCTCATTCAGAGGCCTAGTTTGGACCCATGCAGGCTCTCCAGCTGTCAGTCCAGAGGCAGTGGCTCCCATTAGCCCAGGTCAGCTGACCCTGTGGTTTTCTCCACTGTGCCCCGACCCTCCCCTGATCCTCTAGTTTCTCCTCCCTCTCCTCCCTGAACTCCAGGTGTTCGGTCCAGTGCTGGACTGTGGGTGTCTGCATCTGCTCCCATCAGTCACTGGATGTAGGTTCTACGGTAACAATTAGGGTTGGTCACTAATCTGATTACAGGAAAAGGCTAGCTCAGGCACCCTCTCCAGCATTGCTAGGAGACTTAGCTGGGGCCTCCTTGTGGGTTCCTGTGGGCTTCTCTGGCACCAGGTTTCTTCTCAAGCCCATGATGACTCACTGTCAGGATACCTCCCTCATTGCTCACCTCTCAGTCCCTCCCCCAGCTCAGCCTTCTCAAACCCTCATTTCCCAACCCTTCTCCTCTCCCCTCTTCACCCCCTTCCAGGTTACCCAGGAGATCTTAACCATTTCCCCTTCCTGGGGCAATCATGTGTATCCCTCTTAGGATCCTCCTCTCTACCTGTCTTCTCTGGGGTTGTGGGATCTAGACTGTCCAACTTTTGCTGTGTTTACTATCCACTTATGAGTGAGTACATACTGTGTTGGTCTTTATGGGTCTGGGCTATGTCCCTCAGGATGGTTTTTTCTCGTTACATTCATTTGCCTGCAAATTTTATAATGTCATTTTTTTAACCATTGAGTAATATTCCATTGTATAAATGTACCACATTTTCTTTATCCATTCTTTGGTTGAAGAACATCTAGGTTGTTTCCAGGTTCTGGCTATTATGAGTAAATCTACTATGAACATAGCTGAGCAAGTGTTCTCGTGTTATGGATGAGTATCTTTGGGTATATGCCTAAGATTGGTATTGCTGGGTCCTGAGGAGTGCTGATGCCTTTTTTTTTTTTGTTTGTTTTTTGAGAAACCACCATAGTGATTTTCAAAGTGGTTGTACAAGTTTACATTCCCACCAGCAATGGCCCCCTTTTTCTACATCCCCACCAACACAGGCTGAGAGACCACTTCTTCATCCATTCCAGTGATTAGGGCTGTGTGAGTCTCCTGATAAGCTATGCTCAACAGAGACAGGACCAAACACAGGGCACTTTTTTTTTTCAGTGTTGATACAAAAACCATAGCCCTCACCTAAAGAGGATAAAAAGATAGTTTATCCCGAAGCCAAAGCTGAGTGACCACGGCACAAGGTTACCCCAACTTTCAAGTTTCGTATGATAACAATCTGGTGGAGGTTTTTTCCAGTAACATAACAAAGAAAGTCATAAATCAAAAATAGGTGTGGTGGTGCTTGCCTTTAATTTTAGCACTTGGAAGGTAGGGGCAGGTAGATCTTCGTGAGTTCTAGGCCAGTCATGGCTACACAGTGGGACATTATTTCAAGAAAAAGAAAGGAAGAAAACTAAAGTCATAAGTTAAGATAGTTTTTAACAACAGTGATGATAATGTCAGTGGAACTGAGCAGTCTTGGCCTTTAGACCTCAGATGCTGCCTGAGGACCCCCTCACCTTTTGATTGGTGGAGAACAGGGCTTTGGTAATTGTTAAGTTAGTTCAACTCTAAAGGTTTATCTATCACAGGATGTTAGGTCACATGCAGAGGTGGACAGGGATGGCTACTAGGGGGGCTAATGATAGCCTAAGATAAATTTTAATTAGATTCTGGACCTGCAACATTTCAACTATCTTCAAAATCACTGAAGTGCTAATCAGTTAGACAGTTTTGCAGAAAGTTCAGTGGAAACTAAGACTTTTTTTTCTGGAAACTTCTGTTCATAACAGTTTGCTTTTTTAAAAAAAATCACAAACAGAATGGATATTTTTAAATGTTTTCTTTATCTAGTGAGTAGGTCACATGATTTTTTCTCCTTTATTTTGTCATTTGGTGATGATACATCATCTGTACTATATGCATAGCTCTCAGTGGGGTTTCCATGCAGGTTCTGTGGGGAACTCTGGCCAGGGTGTTATGCCATCAGGTCTTATCAGCATGCTTGCCCCATCTGTTTTCTGAGCACACATAGAGGGCATTTGTTCTTCCTTAAGGGTGTCAGTTAATGAAGTCACACCAGGCTAGACAGGAAGATTCCAGGTCTAAAATGCACACAGGAACTTTCAAGGTTCTGGCATCTGCCAATTTGGGTAGTCTTGGTGAACGTATCTGTTTCATCCGACACCAAACTTCCTGAATATTCTGTATGCAATTAATGACCAAAGAACCTTTAGTGGTGGCTGGAGCGATGGCTCAGTGGTTAAGAGCACTGACTGCTCTTCCAGAGGACCAGAGTTCAATTCCCAGCAACCATATGGTGGCTCACAATCATCTATAGTGGGATCTGATGCTCTCTTCTGGCATAAAGGTGTACATGCAGATCGAGCACTCATACATAAAATAAATAAATCTTAAAAAAAAAGAACCCTTAGGGATATTCAACTCTCAGGGCTGACAGCTATAATAACTCTGTTTCCTTTCCTTGTTTCTTCCTCTGCTGATCTCATTAATCATTTAGAAGAACTCAGCTTGGGTTTGGTTGATTCTTTAACCGTTTCCATGCATGTCCTCCAACCTCATTGTTCCTTTCTGTTCCCCCTTAGCTGAATGTTCTGAGACCATGGAGAGAGCCCCCCCCCAGTTCTATTCATCTTTCTGTCCTGCTGTAGAGGCTTGTGTGCCAGTGGGTCGGGGAGAAGAAGCCAGAGAAGAAAGAAGCCTCTGGATGGACTTATAAGTACAGAACCGCTTCCTGCCATGTACATCATCGATGTCAGAAGCCAGCATAGAAACTTTGCCATGGAAGATGGGTTGGAGCCATTCACAGTGGCTGCAGCTACTGCTTTGGATAATGAGGAAAATCCATTGTCTGTGTGGGCTAAGTGATACCACAGCTCTCCTGAGAGAGTTATGGCTATGTCCCACAGAGAGCACCATACTGTATATACAGTGGTGACTGCTAGTTACCTTACCTTGATAAGTCTTGCTTCCTAAGACCTTCCAGGGAAAAGCAGGAGGCTTAAATCATGAGTCTTTAAGACAACAATACAGAAGTATTGTTCTGGTAGACAGGGTTTCTCTATGTAGCTTTGTCTATCCTGGAACTCGTTATGTAGACCTGGCCTTGAACTCACAGAGATCCACCTGCCTCTGCCTCCTGAGGGGTGGTATTAAAGGTGAGAACTACTGTGCCTGGCTAAAGCACCAATACTTTTGGAGACTGGCTGCATGACAGCGTTACCAGAACAGGCTATGGGTTGTCATATACCTGTGACTTTCCCACAGTATTCTAAAGAGGAGCAGAGAGATTCTTTCTTTCTTCCTCTAGGTACCATTTGGTGCTAATGTGAGATCACCTCTCAAGGTGTGGGAGACTAAAAGTCTACTGGAGTATGTGTGAGGAGGCAGGGCTGGCCTCCAGATATAGAGGCAGCAGATAGAGCCTATCCTACATGCACCCTCCTACCTGAGGAAGTAGTCTACCCATGTAGGATCCATATACAGACTGGCAGGCAACAGAGTCAAAACCACAGAGTATCCCTGCCTGGAGAGGCAATTGGGGCTGTTCAACACCATGGTTTAGGGGCACCCTCATTTCAATAGAAAGCAGTCTTTCTGTGGTCTTGCCAGGACATTTATTGGTCATTCACATTTAATTTTTTACTACATGTGATTTACATGATGAACAAGCATCTTCAGAAAGCTATGAGGGGGCTGGAGAGATGGCTCAGTGGTTAAGAGCATCGTCTGCTCTTCCAGAGGACCCGGGTTCGATTCCCAGCACCCACATGGCAGCTAACAACTGTCTGTAGTTCCAGTTCCAGGCAAAACACCAAGGCAAATAAATAAATAAAGTTTTTTTTTTTTTTAAAAAAAGAAAGCTATGAGTAGTATAAACGGGTGGAAGATGAACTTGAAAGAGAGGAACAGGGGGTAGGGAGGGAGCCAGACCCTTCCCTCGCCAGGAAGAGCAGAATTAGAGAGTTCTGTAGCTAAGATCCTTCTCTACTTAAGTCATTTGACTTGACCCAGGATACTGTTTATGACCTTGGGATGCTTAATCACCAACTTGTCAGAATCCACACCCACCTATGAGACAGGCTTCTGGGCATGCCCGTGGTGGGTTATCTTAATTGAGTTTGTTGAAGTGGGAAGACCCACCCATCTGTGGGTGGGCCATTCCCTGGATGGGACTCCAGCCTGTATGAGAGGAGGGAGCGAGCTGAGCTGTAGCGTGCATTTATTAATTCACTGATGTGAGCAGCTACTTCAAACCCCTGCAGCCTTGTTTCCCCTACTCTCCCATGACGGACTGTACACTTGGACTGTGATGCAGAATACAACCCTCCCCAGTCACCCCTCTCCCGTACATGCCTTGAGTTGCTTTTGTCAGCGTGTTTTATCACAGGCACAAAAAAGTAACTAAGGCAGACGCCAAGCAAAACAATATATCTCTGTTTGTAAGGTGGGTATTGTCTCAGGGCCAGCCTCTTAGAGAATCAGGCATTGGCCTTAACCAGGGGGTGTCTGTGTCCTGGGGTCATCAGCTTCATGGTGCATATGAGTGCTCCATTCTTTCCCTTGTCACACATGCAGGTCATTGGAGGGGTACTGATTTTCCATGACGTGGGAAATAAATATCTTTGCTTTGTAAAATCACTCTTGGGGCAAAGCATGTGCCCAGCAGCTTAAAGGGAAAAAAAAAATAAGCTTAAATACTTGGGTTTCAAGTGACAGGCAGGAAGCAGGGCAACATTTTATGCTTCCAGGATTGAGGGCTTTAATCCAAAGCCCGACTCATGCTGAGACATAAACTCCCAGGAAGGATCAGTCACGTCATCCCCATCAAACTCAGTCCGAGATTTTTCCCCTTGAACATTTTAATTCCAGTTTTGTCCTGAGATGAGTGTCATTAGTTATCTCACATAACACACGGGGTGGTGGGTTCTCAGGCCCTCGTGACTGAGGCGCTTGAAGGCCCATCCTGCAATGAGGTCATGGACGTCACAGGATTCATGCTGCCGTGGTTCTGAGCTGCTAATCCCAGGCTTATGGGGACCTGTCCCAGCTTTGGATTGAATATGACTCTGCTTTTACCATGCATTAAAGGAACAGGGACACAGTGTCACTTTTAATGCTGCTTCTTTTGCTTTTAAGTAAAATGTAACTTGTTATCTGCCTCATGTGCTGGACAGGACAAAGCAAAGACCAGGTTACCTTGAAGTGAACAAAGTTCCTTGTAAGGAACCAGGAGGGACATAGTAGCCTAGCAGCCTCCACTTAGAAATTAAGGTTGCTGTTCAATATTGATTTATTTGTTACTATGATAAAAAACATTCTGACTAAAATGAACTTGGGAAAGGAAAGGGTAACTTGGGAAAGGAAAGGGTTTGTTTCAGCTTACTCCTTCAGGTCCTCTTCCATCTTTGAGGGAAGCCAGGAGAGAAAATTCAAAATAGGAACCTTTAGGTAGGAACCATGGGAGAATGCTCCTTTCTGGCTTCCTCTACCTCCACAAAGTCTTGCCAGCATGGTAGTATATACTAGTGGCTTCACACAGTGACCCAGACCCCCAGAGAGCCCAGGAGAGACAGAGTGGCAAATAGTGTCCTTTCTAACCCAACTCAGGGCCTGGTGGGTCACCTATAACATGCTTTGAGTGGGGCCAGTCATGAAAGTCCAGGTGAATGGCTTCAAGCTCTTGTCTTCAAGAGCAAGTGGCCAGTTCTGGGGAAATAGATGGCAGAAACATTGCTCCTACACTTGTATAACACAAGCTGTTATGTCATCATCTCTATGCTCTTTTCTTCACCTCCACCATGGTTAGGGGGATGGGCCGATTGCAGAGGATGTAATCCACTCATTGTTGGGCATTCAGGCATTTCTGCCTGGTGAGAGCAGAGCATACAGATGGCAGCTACTATATGCCAAGTGATAGTGATTCATGGCTGTTCATTTGACCCTCCTGCCAGCCCTGAAACTAGCCTTTCCTCACTCCTTTTTTATAGTTAGAAGTTCAAGGCAGGGGCTTGCTTACAGACTCGTCATGAGAATGAGTGAGTATTGTCATCGATAACTCCTGCCAGCTGAACTTGTTTTATGTCACCAGTTTCCCTTTTGGTTGTTTGTATATTTTGTTTTAACTCTTAAAACCTTTTCTGGGGCTGGAGAGATGGCCCAGTGGCTAAAAGCACTGACTGGAGCACCCAGGATCCATTCCTAGCACCCATATGACAGCTCACAACTGTCTATAATTCCAGTTCCAGGAGACCTGAGACCCATAGCAAAACACCAGTGCACATTAAATAAGTAAGTAAGTAAATAAATAAACAAACCTTTTCAGTGCTGGGGGTCTTGGTGGGTGCTTAGTATTCATGCCTAGCATGCACAAGACTCTAAATTCAATCCCCAGTAAAACACACGTATACACACATACACACACACACACACACACACACACACATACGCACAAGCATGTACACATGCATGCAAGTTAAATTTTCTAGTCTTGTGGTCTATAAAATTTTGGTCAGCCAGCCTATCATATGAATTTATTTCCTCAAATATATGTGATTTATTTAACTGGAAATCTAAGCACAGTGTAAAACTATTCTAAACTCAAAAGGGGTCAGGAAAAAAATGAATAGTTTAAAAACTTCTACCTATTTTACAAAAAAAAATTGTGCATGCAATTTAACACAATTACTAATTTAAAGTTACTAATTTAAAATTAGTAATTATGGGACTATTTTAGGAGGCTAGTGTGAATGAATATGCTCTATTATTTTAAACACCTCGGTTTAGTGTCTTGTGAAACTGTGATTCCAAGGGTCTCATCTAAGACACTTGCTTCAATAGTTGGCTGTCAGAGCTAAAAAGAACATCTCAGAAAAAATATGCAAATTAAAATTTAAAAAGTGTGTTGCTGGCTGTACTTACAAAAATCATGGTATTCTTCACTCAGGCCATCCATCAATTATGCAAAGGCTTTTTGGTGAAATTCAGCTGGTAAATTTCCATTTTCCCCGACATCACTGTCCTAGCATACTAACTGGAAAGCACAATATTGGCACTTTTTTTTTTTTTAAACTAGCACAAAACTCACAGAAATCTTTTATTTTGAAGAGGTTTATTTATATTATACAACTGTTTCCACATCTTAAAATGAACAAGTATGATCATTATTTGTTATAGGACGCAAGTTTAACAGGTTTTAGAGAAAAGGTCACTTGACACTAAATGCAGTTTTAGATGTCTGTTTTCATAGCTTTCACTTCTCTGAACGACAGTTCTTTTTCACTGGAGGATGAAAAGCTCATTTTTACAAAGAAAGGACAGATCGCATGTAAGATCTCCAAAGTTCTGGTGGCATTGCTGACTCTGCTGGGACTTTGTTCCTGCTCCAACTTTGGATGTAGCATTAGAGAAGATGGTGAGGGGAATGAGAGCCTTGGTGTGTGCTGTAGTCCAGGGGCTGTGTGCGCCCATGTTCAAGTGCACCTGTGCTGTGTGGGTCTTCTGAAGTAGCCTGTCCACTCTGTAAGGGACAGTTAATTCCCATCTGTCCCTGGGTCCGTGGGAGTCCTTTTAAGGCTCTTCTGTCCCTTCCTTACATCTCAAGACATTGGGACCAGTTAATAATATCTCCACCTAGATCTCATATGTTCCCTTGTCGATCCTAGCCTGCATACTGGATCAAGTCCTGGTGATCCTCGCCACCTTTGCTAGCATACTACCCGAAATCTGGGTGGCCTCTCCCTGGGCCTGTGGCTGGCTGGAGGTGCTGGGCAGGTCATCCCCTTAGGAAAGAACAGGGCTGGCATGTGGAGAGATCCGTATCAGCTGCAGGGAAGGATAGTCTGTACCTCCTAAGAGAGTGGACACAGGCTCACTTCTCCACAGTAAGGATGTCTCGTTACCATCATTCAGGCTCTTAGGCAGAGGCTGGAGATGACTATAATAAGTCCTGGCATTCGCCCTGCAGCCCAGTCTCTGTGATCATACTGTTTCCCGTTTAGATTTCTCATACCGGTCCATTCCTTCTTAGCTGCCCAGGGCTGTTCACACCACATAATCTGAAGAGATTTATACAGAGAATTCTGTATATGTTCTGTTATTATGTCAGCCTTTCATTGCTTTGACAAAACACCCAATGCAGCAGTCACCTTGGCAGGAGGAATGTTGGAGCTAGGGTGATGTTAGCTGAGAGCTTGCCCAGGAGAATGAGGACTTGATTTCAGATCTCCAATGCCTAGGTAAAGATCTTGGTGTTATCATGTATGTCCATGATCCCATTGTCTTATCATGTATGTCCATGATCCCATTGTCTGGGAAGTGGACACAGGAGGATCCCTGGACCTCAGTGGCCAGCCAGCCTATCTGCATTGGTAGACTTCTTGCATTCTGTGAAAGACCAGTCTCAAAAATAAGGTGGAGGGTGGCTGGAGAGATGTCCCAGTGGTAAAGAGCATAACTGCTCTTTCAGAAGAGTTTCAGGTTCCAGTCCCAGCAGCCCATATGGAGACTTACAACTGTTTTCAACCCAGCTCCAGGTAATCTGATTCCTTTTGGCCTCTTGGGTACCAGGCATGCTTGTGATGGGGATAACCCATTACACATAAAATAAAAAATAAAATTAGGAAAGAAATGGGGCTAGAGAGATGGCTCAGAGGTTAAGAGCACTGACTGTTCTTCCAGAGGTCCTGAGTTCAATTCCCAGCAACCACATGGTAGCTCACAATCATCTGTAATGAGATCTGGTGCCTTCTTCTGTATACTGTATATATAATAAATAAATAAATCCTTAAAAAAATTAGGAAAGAAATAATGTGGACTGCTGGTGAAATGGTTCAAAGGAGGAAGACAGTGGCTGTGCAAGCCTGCCAGTCTGAAGGTGGAAGAAGAGACCTGTTTCTACAAATTTGTCCTTGGACCTCCACAGCACACTGTGGCACATATGCCCATACATAATGCATATACACACAGTAAATTAATTAAATTAAAAAATAAGATGAGAGGGATTGGTGAAGTCACCCAATGTTGACTTCTGCTGTCCACATGCCTAGAGTGCACATGGTCACAGACACTTGAACATGTATGTACACTATGTCATGGTAAGAAGGTTCACTTACTGCTGCTTCTGGAACTACATCTTTCTCTGGGCCTCAGCCTTTTCTTTTTGGGTTGTACCTTTCAGGAGTCACTCCAGAGATGGTCTCTAACACTCTCTTGGCCCTCGTATTTGAATGGTAGTTTAACTGGGCATATGGCCTAGGTTGCTACCTTTGCAGCTGTCCGGCCATTAAGGACCTTACTCTTTTCATAGCTTCCTTCGTTGACTTGATCACCATCACCTCTGCTATTCTCTGGTTCCTTCTGTTCTCTCCTGCTTCTTTATGTTTCCAGTTCAGGCTGCATTTCTGAGAGTAGATAGAGAGAAAAACTGGATGAAGCTTTTTTATTGGGCCTACAGCAGCAGTATCAAGGAAGGCAGCCTAGGAAATATTTCCCAGTGCATTCACTCAGTGAACTTGAGTACCCTGCTTATATAGACTGTGGATATTTGAACCTATCACAACTGTTTGCTTTGGATCAAGCCCAACCTTATTTGTTAGTGCTAATCACAGGATTAGTGTTTGAACCAATCATCATCTTGCTTTTTGGCACCAGTCACAGTCACGGATGCTTTTGGTTTTGGCCAATCACAGCCTGGCACACTTCCTTGGCCAGACCACCAGGGGGATGTTCTCCCATTCGTTAAAGTGGAAATGCTTGCAGAATTATGTAAGATTGTGATAGTAAAAAGTTTAGTATAAATTGTTTCAGACAGCCCTGGGGGCACAGTCAGCTTTGGCTGTTGTATAGTTGTGTCAAGGCCTGGAGTGTTTAAGGCTGGTGCTGGCACATGGGTGATCTTTTAGACTGCTCATTGTTTTGCTCAGGAGAGTAAGGGAAAGGCTAATAGCTGCTAATTATGGAGTCACATTACCCATCTCCATTGTCTTTTTTTTTTTTTTTTTAAAAAAAAAAACTTTATTTATTTATTTATTTGCCTTGGTGTTTGCCTGGAACTGGAACTACAGACAGTTGTTAGCTGCCATGTGGGTGCTGGGAATCGAACCCGGGTCCTCTGGAAGAGCAGACAGTGCTCTTAACCGCTGAGCCATCTCTCCAGCCCCTCCATTGTCTTTTATACAGAAAAATGAACATCAAAAGGAGTGTTTATGACATAAGCATTAAAAGTGAGTTTTTCTTTTTTCTTTCTGAGACATTGTCTCACTATGTAGCCTTGTTGAGCCAGGAGCTTTCTGTGTAGATCAAGATGGCAGTGAACTCACAGAAGTCCACCTGGCTTTGCTTCCCCAGTGCTTGGATTAAAAGTGTGTGCCACCATGGCTACTAATCTAAATAGCTTTTTCACAGTTTTTTAACGATGCTTTGTACCTGCACAGTGCCCCAGGGAGGTAGATTTCCCTCTCTTGTCTTAATAGCAGAGGAACGTGTGTGTGTGTGTGTGTGTGTGTGTGTGTGTGTGTGTGTTCAGCATTAGCACTTGGTGGGACTTTCATCCAAGAAGTCACCTTCAGTGAAGAAGGTCTCTGCCCGCCAGGTTCTTAGCAGTTGTTGGTGTTGAGACCTGGGAATGCAAAGCTGGAGAAGATGCCTCTTCCTCTGCTACTTTTCCCTTTATGAGCTAAGCAAGGGCCAGCAGCAGAGTGGCCAAGAGAGACTATAGGACAAGGTCCTTATAGTCTAGTACTGCCCGGTCTTTGGTGGCATAGTACAGGGTAGTAAACAGGGACAGTGAGGGACCGGAGATGGCGGGTGGCAAAGGTGGGTGAGGTGGTGGTCTCACATAGTGTTTACCTCAGATATGGAGGGTGGAGCTAACCCTTGTCATCCGTATGTTTTCAAAGTCTGTCCTTGAGATGTCTGTCGAGGAGAGACCCTGTAGACCGTGGGATGATTTGCTTTATTGTCTAGCCTTGTTGATGGGTTCAAACAAGTTCCTATTGGCTAGGCCAGGATCTTAAAGACACAGACTTGTGAGGTCCAGGGTCACTGTGCTGGGGATTTGTGATCGGGAGAGAAAGGACTCAAAGAATCTTTTATGAGGAAGGGAAGACCCCCAGGCTCCCAGTGTGAAGCTCCGAGTGTGTGTTTCTTCCCAAACAGATCGTTCTCCCTGCACTTAGCTTACCTTTAATGGCATATTTTCCATCATTCATATTGTTGAATTTTCCCCTTAAAACATTTTCTGGAGATCTTTGATTACAAGAAAGTAGAATGCACATATTTTTTATTCTACTGAGAAAGTTGGTAAAGTCTTGGTGGGGTTAGACCCCTTCCTTACCAGCTTCTTCTATTAGAGGGACTGTCTAAATAGTACTGCTGCTGGTTTAAATCCTCTGTGGATATGTTGATGGAAGCTTTAAGTGGTTGTAATCTTCAAAAGCAGCAAATGAAAGTCCATTCTAAACCTTAGTGGTGTGCAGGTAAGTCAAGGTCAGGGCATTTGCCCTCACCAGGCTGCCTAACCTCCCCTTAGGATTTGGAGTTTGAAATGCATTACATCTCCCTTCTAGTATCTTTCTAATTACCTAGTGGAGGTTTGGAGGGAGGATGGTGGGTGCCACGGGGCTCATGACTAAAACAAAGAGTGGATCTAATTTTAGTCTTAATGGCGCCAGTAGAGGCACAGGGAAGGGGAGGGGTATTTGGCTGCCATCGCACTGAAAGTCTTCCAGAAATAAAAGTCCCTCTGACCCGGGTGCTCTGTTGCCATGTGACACGAACAAAGACGGAGCTTTTCTTCTGTTTACGAAAACACATTAGGAGCCTTGCTTATAAAAATGATGAAGCTGGGGCTGCTTGGTTACAAGTAAGGAGGGGTCCAAAGCTCCTAGGACATGGAAGTGTGGAAGTAGCTGGAATACCACCCCTCCTCCCCCGGCCCCCCGCAGTGATGCTGGCTCCAGGGTCTAAGAAGTCTCTATTTCAGAGGTACCACTTCAAGGCAGGCTGCTGACTCACTTGCCTTTGGATATGACTGCTGAGATCCAGAAGGCAGTAACAGTTCTCTCTAGACCACTGGGGACAGTGGGTTGGTTGTGGGACCCAGGTCATTTTCCACAATCAGATGTTGGAAGCCCCACAACTATACCAATGAGCTGGTACACATGGTCCTCCTACACATGTCCAGTCTCTCCCCCGCCCCTTTTAGGGTTTCCTGCCAGGCTGCTGAACCCAAGTTACTGATCCTGAGATTCTTTCCTTGTCTGTAGAAGAAACATCCATCAAAACTGACATGTCTCACTGCACAGCCACCCACATACAGCAGCCGTGCTGGTCTCTGGTCCTTTGTGCTCACCCTGTCTTCTAGGATGGGGGCCAGAAGACTACAGGAAAATGTGCCTAGGTGAAAGGTGAATCATAGCTTTCTCAGAGTGCAGAAACCCCCAATTCCCACAGAACAGGGTTCTGGGAGACATCTAGGAATCAGAGAGACTGGAGATGCATGTTCCATCAGCTGGGAGAGAAGACTGTGTATGTAACAACTGGAGGTCCTCTGCATTTTCCCTGGAGGTCTCTGGGTAAATGTGGTTCCAGTTCTTGCTGGTCTTCACAGCTCTGCCTACTCAGTGGAGCTGTCCATAACTTGGCTTTCTCTGTAGCACTCTATTCCCAGTCATAAAGGACAGGATCTGTCAAGGGAGGCAGCCCATGGCTGCTGCCGCATGTGGCCATTGCCTCTTACACAGGGCAGCAAAGCACATTAGGACCCCTTTAGTTGCCCCACCCAGTAACAATTAGATTCAAGATTAACCAGGTAAATTACGTGAGGTGTATTCGTTCTGTTAAAACTCTATTATCCAGGAGGAACCAGTCTTATGGTGATAATAATGGTGATGATGATTGTAGTTCCCTAACAGCGTATCCAATGCTGCACTGGCTTCTTGCCTTTTGAGTTTCCCTACACCACCCTGACTCCCAGAGTTCCCTAAGAGCAGCCTGCTTAGCTCAGGCAGATTTTCCTGAGAGAGCGCAGTAGCTGTCCTGGTACAGGGCAGGAGTTAGCCATAGAAACAGCTAGAGATGTGGCCCGTAGCAAGAGGGGCTTACATGCACAGATTCTCTGGTTTTCCACTATGTAATGTGTATGCTCCTGTTCTCCACCTAGTGCAGAGGGCACTTCTGATGGTCAGGCGGATCCTGACTCCAGGAAGACTCATCAAGGACGTGGAATCCAGTGAAGGTCAACAGAGGCCAGAGGTCCTGCCCCTCTGCTCTCTGCCCACCCCCCCCAAGAGGAAGGGCTGCAGCTGTAGAACTCCTGTGGGCTTGGGCTGCATTCCACCAGGGTGGAGGGGGGAGAGGGGAAGGAGAGAGGGAGACATGCTTATCTCAGAGGATTTGACATTAATTACCATCATGACTGCTTTCTGTGTGTAACTATTTTACCGGCACCTTGAGCCATCTAATGTGGAAATTAAAGGGGTGCCTCCACTCCCACCCCTCCAGATGTCCCAGCCTTTGGAGACTGAGGCCTCCCAGCTCTCTGGTGGCAGGGATGTGTGCAACTATCTGGAGGGCCAAGTGCTCAGAGACTTCCTAGGGCTTGGTCTGTCATCACAGTAAGCAGATGATAATTACAAGGTTCCTTTGCTTCCCACTCTCCACACCCCAACAAGACACCATGGAGTTATTTATAAATGCAAGCCCCTGGGTGCACTTCTCCCGGGAAGGACCACGCTGACAGTGCACTAGTGGTGCTAATGGAAGACAGGAAGCATGCATTTGGAGGGATACAAGGATGTAAGGAGGGAGGGCGATGGATGGGTCAGCAGCTGCCATAGCCAGGGGGTGGGGCTGCCTGCCCTGGCTCTCAAAGATCTGCTGGGATATGAAATGGAGAGCCTATTCAATTGTCTTTCGTGTCAAGGGTGGGGCCTGAGATGAACTGCTTTTTCTCTTCCCAGGGTTGGCAGGAACTGGAAATAATTGAAAGTTGTTAGGGTCCAACATGCTGCCTTGAAAACACTATCATTACTCTCCTAATGACTAAGTGTGACTTCCAGGAGGAGATGTAGGCAGCTGAGGCCCCCCCCCCCCCGGCTCCTGGAGAGCAGAGTAGGAGGTTGGCAACCTGTAATCTGGAGAAGGGGGGTGCTTTGGCAGCTTGTTTCAGTTGCAGCCTCCGGAGCCTCTGAGTAGAGCCTGGGAGGCTGATAGCCTGAGCACGCTGGTCCTGTACACACGCTGGGTCTCCGTCTAAGCCCTCGCTCAGGTCTGGGTTCTTCGGGAGGGCTCATCCCCCAGGGAGATCCTCATCTCAGTGACTCCCCAGCATGCTGCCGGAGGTACCCTCTTCCAAACCTCTGTTCTCTACTACAGAATATTCTTCTCTCTCACAAGCACAGAGTACAGTAATGTGCAACAGTGCTGCCCACATGCTTACTAGCTTACCCAGCTGGGAGCCCTGAATCCCTTCTTGGTAAACATTTATAGCTTGCTGCAGCTGGACTTAGCCATTGGGCTCTCCAAAACCCCTTTTTGCCTACACCCAGGGTGACAGTCTCACAAGTGATATTTGAAGACAAATGAGAATGCACCCCCTTTTGACACACCTACCCCAAATGATACTGTATATATCTGATGTGGGGTCCAGACTTATTCTCTCAGAGTGGATTCCCGGATATCATCCTTGAATGACTCCAGGCATTCCCAAAGGTCATATGGTTACTGTGACAGGTTCCAGACCTACAAAGGTCTTCCTGACTCTACAAAAGATGGAGGGCTGAGAGCTATGTATAGACCCTTTTGCATGTATATCATTATTGCCACCAAAGTGAATCATTGGTGCGGTTGAGGCTTCAGAGCTAGATGAGAGTTTTGTCATTTAAGCTAGAAAAATCACCCTCATCTGACATGGAGTAACCCTGTTCCCCAGAGATGTTTCCTGCATATCTGGGGGGGGGTCCTCTGATAATCACCCTCTCCACCCGTGAAAGGCAAAGCTTGGGCCCTGAGTCTGGAGAGGCTTTTTCTGCCTGGTCCAGGCTGCTGTAGAAAGGCCTTAGGAAGCCTCCGTGTCTAGGCACTGGTGGAAGGCAGGGTCCCAGCACTCCCAGCTTGTACCAGTGCTGGGATAATATGGCTTGGTTCCTTCATCTTGTGCAGAAAGGAATAACTCTAAGCTGATAGAGCACAATCAGATGGAAGATAGTTTAGTCTGATGAAAACGATAGTAGAAACAAAATAGAGCAAGACATCTCCCGAGGAAAGTGCACCAAAAGATAATAATAGTAATAAATTGACATGTTTTTCAACAGCTGCCAAAGCCACTTCTTCCGTCGCCCTTGAGTCATTTGTGGACAGGTGTGCAGGCCCAGCACATGAGGGAATCTGACCACAAGTTCTGCAGTCTGGATTGCTTGAGCTAGCAAAGGCTCCCGTGAACAGAGGCAACGCACGAAGGGTTGCTGGTCAACGGATCAGGCCCGCACGGTCGCTAAGGACCGTGGGTCCAACTGACCGCACCAGAATAGTGGAGCGCGAGACTGGGGGGGGGGTGTCTGCAGTCTCCCGCGCGGGCACCTGCAGGCGATCGCACTGGAGATGCAGGCCGCGCGCGCGCGCAGCCATCTCACATCTACTATCCCTTCTCGGCAGCCTGCTGGAGGCCACGCCCTAGACTCCACCCCCGTCCTGACCCCGCCCCCACCAGTTGACTAGCCTTCCCAGAGGCTCCGCCTCTTTCCAGCCCCAGAGTATTGCCCCGCCCAACCCTAACCGCCCTTCGACGCTAAACGGCTTCTAGCCGGAGAGCTTCCCGCGCTCGGATTGGCCGTGCTGGTCACCGTCCCGCACTTCCATAGGATCCCGGCGCCCGCTTTCTCAGGCCCTGCCCTTGGGCGGGGGCGGGGCCAGAGCCGGCGGGCTGCGCGGGAGTGGTTGGCTGCACGGAGGGGGCGGGTCCTCGCCGCGCGCAGTGCTCGGGCCAGAGCTCGAGGCGCTGCTTACCGTCGCCTTAGCCAGGAGACGCCGCGGCAGCCGCTTGGTCGCCTCGGGCTTCGCGTAGCGCCGTGTCTGCTTCCTCTGCCCCACCCGATCGGCAGCGTCGGCTCCACCTGGCCCGGGCCTCGCTGTCCGTGGCCGGGCAGGTGAGTGAGTGAGGGCCGGTTGAAGTGATGGTGATGGTGGGGGAGTCCAGTGAACGGGGAGGGGTTAGCTCGCACGCCGTGTCCCAGGCCAGCCGAGACCCCGCGAAAGGCCAGAGGACTGGAAGTTAGCGGTCAGAAAACTTCATCCGAGCTGCGATGTTGGGGGTCCTGGGGATGGGTTGAAGTTGGAGATCTCGGGACTAGGGCCGGGACCCCAGGTTGAGGGCGGAGGTCCCAGGATAGAGCATAGGGATACCAGGCTGAGGGCGAGGGGCTCAGGAAGTCCTTGGCTAAGTGTGGGGATCTGCAGGCTGAAGGCTGAGATTTCAGGGCTGAGTGCGGGGTTCTAGGCTTAAGGCAGGGGATCCCAGGCTTGCTTGAGGGCGAGGGTACCAGGTTGAACAAGGGGATGAGGT
Source organism: Sigmodon hispidus (assembly GCA_004025045.1). Taxonomy (NCBI): domain Eukaryota; kingdom Metazoa; phylum Chordata; class Mammalia; order Rodentia; family Cricetidae; genus Sigmodon; species Sigmodon hispidus. Next base: position 271,702 of record PVIH01000809.1, on the reverse strand, counting down.
TCCCAGGCAGAGAGAGAGAGAGAGAGAGAGAGAGAGAGAGAGAGAGAGAGAGAGAGAGAGAGAGAGAGAGAGACAGACTCGGGTCATGCTCCCGAGTAGTGGTTCTTGTGTGGCCCTTGGGCGTGGGGCCGAGGCCAGAGGAGGATCCTAGACAGAAGTTTCCAGCGAGGGGCTCAGCCTTGGGCCCTGCATGGTCATGCCTGAGAGTTCAGGCAAGGCCCAGGGTCCTTGTGAAAGTCTGATGATAACTGGCCCTTGGTCATGTTGGGGAGCCATTCGGGAGAACCCAGGCCTCTCCACTCCCTCCCCAAATCCAGAAGTTGTCAGTGGACATATAACTCGGTAGTCTTTCGGGCCAGCATACAATAGCTGTGATCTCACCGGCATTTGCAAGGCTTGGATGGATGTCTTGTGATTGAGATGAAGTGGGGGGGGGGACACCTCAGAGGATGGATGTGGGGCGAGGGCGGGGCAGGGCCTCTTCTCTCCCATCCACTGCGGTCTCTTGTCTCTTTTTTTCTCTGATTCTCCCTGGGTTTCCTGCGCCATCGGTTAGAGCTAGAACAGGTAGACCTGACAGACACTGCTTCCTCTTTTTGATCACTGCATTTTCTTTTTTGGGAAAGAGGTGCACTTAGACTTGTTTTGTATTGTTCCCCTAAGAGTTTTGTTTAATGAAAGGGTTTAGTTGTTTTCCTCCTTACTCTGCACTATATTGTTTGTATAGGAAATTTGTGAGTTAATGGAAGTTGGGTCCCAGGATTGGTTATTTCCCATCTACTTTACTTTACGGCACCATGGATTGCCTCTCAGGTCTCATTAGCTTTGTATGTGAGCCAGGTTGAGGGGAATTTTTAGTGGGTGCTGCACCAAAAGGAATCCTGGGTTCCAGGGCCTCGGGGAAAGACCTTCTGAGGCCAGACTGAATAGCTAGCACACCAACTCTCCTCCTCTGACACTGCCCTCTGACACATGTGAGACAGACTTGTGCTCAGTTTGTCTTCTGTGGACTTGACTGTGACTTGGGTTTCAGAGTAAGTGCAGGGTGTGTCTATCCTGAGAACTGACTCAGTCCTCACAGCAAGGACACTTTATTATCTAACATCTGATATGCCCACTTTGTTCCAGAGAGGAGCATGTACAGGTTAGTGCTCCCTGGAGATGGCTGGGGCATCACAGGGGCTAGGGGAGCTCGCATGGTGTCTTGAGACATGAGGTCCTCTAGCAAGCGGGGTCTTCTGGCTACAAGTTCAGAGGTTGTTTAGCTCAGTTCTCCCTTTTCAACGATGCTGCGTTCACTTGTGTGTGGTGCCATTGTTAATACAACACATATTCAGTGCACATGCTTTGGCGTTTATATAACTTCATGCACATAGCTAGAGCTTAATATTATAAAATTTTGAAAAAGCTGTTTCCAGGCTGGTGAGAGGACTTAGCATGTGCCTTGCAAGCCAGATGATCTGAGGTCAGTCCCTGGAGCTCACGGTGGAAGGAACAAACCAATTCCTGAAAGTTGTCCCTTGACCTGTGCAGGAACACTGGGAAATGTATGTGTGCACATTTGAGGTGCCACACAAGACAGCAAAAATACGTTTGTTAGAAATAGGGTCTTTATAACTGAAAAGATTGGACACTGTATCTGGAATTCAGAGCTGGTGTTGCCACAGTAATGCTCATTTATAGGTAGAAGAAATTTCACATAGATTTATGATGCATTTTTTACAACTTTTTTTTTTTTTTATAAAAAAAAAGCATGCAGCATACAACATACGAGGCATGATTACATCTTGTCATTTTTGAGTCAGGATCTTGTTCTATAGCCAAAGTTCCAAGCATGTCATTGTGAGACATACCCAGTAACTTCACAACTGAGTTACAGAGTAGTTGCTGAAAATATGTTTATAATATTGTGTTGAGCCACATTTATGGCTATTCTTGGCCTCATGTGGCCACTGGAACACAGGTTGGAACTTGAGATCTTTCTATCTCAGCCTTCCAAATGATGAGATTAGACATATATTACCATGCCAGGCCTTATTAGCTCTTTTGAAGAAGCTTCGCTTTTGGCCTTGTTGGATACCAGATAGCATGCTGCATGTGTAAATTGTAAAAGTCCCATCAGGTCCTTGAAACAGTTCAGACAGTTGAGGTTGGATTCTGTATAACTTTCAGTGAGTTCTGGAACTGTACTCATATGTCAGGGGCAAAGTCATTTCTATCTGCACAGAAACCTTAGAGCTTTTATTGTAAAGAAGGTAACTGAAGCAGATTGGTATAGATGTTATAAATCCCCTTGGTGAGGGAGGATGGTGCTTTGGAATATAATAAAAACACCTGCTCACACATTGAAATTGCCTCCCCCTAAACATTTGCTGAAACGCTGTAAATTTTGAGGCAGCTCTGAGCCTCAGCCTCTATAGCAAGGACTCTGGCAAGTTGTGGGTTCACTGTCCATGGTACTGAACCAGTGTTCTCCCTCCGTCTCTTCGGTCTCCCTTCAAACTTTCATTTCAGTGAGAGTGGTGTTTGGAATTACATTACACATAATTTCAGAATTTATATTATTAAAGAAAAATGGACAGGATATCTTTGTTGAATGAGAGATGCCTTTAAAACAAATCATATCTCTCCTTTGAAAAAGATAGTTATTTTTCTTTTTCTGTCCAGGTGGGGAGGTTTCTGGCTATGGACATCAAGTAACGAACAGTGAAATTAAACAACTGTCTGTTTCTTAATAACTACCATCAAACAGAAAGGACCTTTGATTGCAGTATGTATAGGTGTCTGTTTCCAGGGCAGCTTGTCCCTAAACAGTGCCACTTGTGACACCCTCACACTTGTCAGCCTTCCCTGGAGAGAGGCTAAGATGTGAGTTTTGGTGATTGTTGGGCATTCATTTGATTTGGAGCACCATCTACTTTTATGTGTATAATTTTGAGGAATGTAAATTATTTCTGATAAAGTCTGGGTAACTTTGTTGGTTACTTTAGAATTGTTCCATAGATTAGCAATAAAAAATGACATGTGTCACTTGTATTAATTCTTTCATATGGCAATAAGTTGTACATCAAGCTGAGTGCATAGTTTTGATTTCTGGAATAATTACCTGAACAGGTTGTTTGGCCTGAGTTTCTTATGGCATTTCTTTATGGAGGAAACTTCAGGGATGCCTCCCCCTTTTTCATCCAGGTTTCAGAAGTACTCTGAGATACTTAAAACAAGGACTCATTTCTTGCCAAATCCTGTGTTGTAATCTGGGAGCCTGTTGGGGGTGTGAGACAGAGCTCTTGTCTTAGAAACGCTCACCATTTGTACTGAGAAGAGCATGTAAACAGACATTTCCAAGTGGCTGCACAGTGGCATCGTTGGGATGCACAGCCTGCCGAGTGTGCCAAGTTATACTAAGCTGGGGCATCAGAAAGCTCCATAGAGGAAGCATCCTTTGGGGTAAGCCCTAAAGTATGAGATGTACATGTCTGGGCACAGATGAAGTAAGTTGGTTTGAAAAAGATGAGAAGGTTGGTGTAACTGGAAAACAGGGTGTTGATGCGGAAGTGGGAGGGTTTATGTGTGGGTATGACCAAAGAGTTCGAACTCTGTTGGAATGTGTGGGGTAAGCTGGAGAGGGGTTGTGTGGTGAGTAGAATGATGGCTTCCCGGCTTTATGCCTCATCCCCAGAGCCTGTGATGTGTTATGTTGCTTGGCAAGGGAATTAGGTAGCAGATAGAAAAAGGTTGCTCATCAATTGGTTTTAAAATAGGGAGGTGATCCTGGGTTGTCTGGGCAGACTCGCAGTGATCACAAGCCTCCTTAAGAGTGGAAGACGAAGACAGAATAGTCAGTGTTAGAGTGATGTTAGGTAAGGGTTTTTGATGACATCATCAGTCTCGAAGGCCAAACAGGAGTCCTGACATAGCAGCTTCTGAAAAAGGCAAGAAAAGGGTCTCCAAAAGGAGCTCAGCCCCTGATTATGGGACCCATGTCTGTCTGCTGACCTCTGACTGTTGGATAGCAAAGGGCAGTGTTTTAAGCTAATATGTTTGTGGGAATCCATGGTAGCAGCATCAGGAAACTGGTGCAACTTGGGACTTGGCTTTATGCCTTCTGAGCTGGGAAGTTTCAGAAGGGAGTCACACATAGTCAGATTGACCTTAGAAGATGAGGTCATCCCTACTGTTTGGAGTTTGCCTCAAGTAAACATGACTTTGATGTATTCTCAGACAAGACAGGTATCTGATGCAGCCTTATCTGATCTGAATTGCACTTTCTGTCTCCTCCTAGCAGCTTGCTCAGCCTCTGTTTCTGCTGGTCACCATCTTCCACCGGCTCACCTTTGCTGTGTGTTGGGCACTGGGGGAGTGTGGCCATGAACACTATTGAGACTGTGGGTCTCAGCCTTCTTGTTGTCAATTACTTTCTAAACACTTGACTCCCAGCCCCAGGAATTCTTTAATCTTTTAGATATATCGTTGCCAACCAGGTAGGTAGGAATATCTACTGTTCTAATCTGCATTTTCTTGATTACTGTTGAGTTTGAGGATTTTTACTACCCCATTTCCCTTTTCTCCTACCTGGGTTATCTTATGTTGTTTGTCTATTTATGTCTGGTTGTATCCTGGTTGTGCCATTTTCCAAGTTCTTTATAATATTTTTGACTACTTTTGTCCCATTTCTTATTCTTTAAAAAAGATTACTACTTCTAATGTAGTTAAGTTCATCAGTCTTTTTTTTTTTTATGATTTGTGGTTATTGGGTCTTATTTGAGAAATCTGTGTAACTTCAAAGCCATAAGACAGTCTTTTTAAAAAGCTCAAATATTTGGCTTTTATATTTTACTTGGAATTTATCTTTGTATGAATTTTGACATAAAGATCTGCTTTTAGAATTTCTTTTAGATACCTAGCTATTGTGCCGTTCCATTTATTACCACCCATTCCCAGGGATCCACAATGCTACTTGAAACACATTGAATTTTTCACATGGCGTGGGTGAATTTTTTGTTTTGTTTTTTAAAAATGATTTATTTACTATGTATACAGTATACAGAAGAGGGCAACAAATGTCATCGTAGATGTTTATGAGCTACCATGTGGCTGCTGGGAATTGAACTCAGGACCTCTGGAAGAACAGTCAGCGCTCCTAACCTCTGCGTCATCTCTCCAGCCCTCTTTTCCTTTTTTAAGACAGGATTTCTCTGTGTATCCCTTGCTTTCCTAGAACTTGCCCTGTAGATCAGGCTGGCCTTGAACTCATAGATCCACCTGCCTCTGCTTCTCAAATGCTGGTATTAAAGGCCTGAACCACTATGCCTGGCCTTTTTTTGTGTGGTATGTTTCTACATAATGATATTTTTCTTTATAATTTTTAAATATTTTATTTTTGTTTTATTTACTTTATGTGCAATTCTAGGTGGCACTCCTAGAAATTGGATAAGAAAACTTGTATTGCTTTTCACTGTAGGAATAATTCTGTTAGAGCTTTAATTGTGAACTTTGTTTCGTATTTTAGTAGGTTCCTTTTATTAGGTTATGGATTGTCTCATCTACTAATAGTTTAACAAAAGCTTTTTTAAAATGTCAGCTGGTCATGAGGACAGACGCCTGTAATTCTAGCACCCAGGAGACTGAGACAGGAGGATTTTTGAGTTTGAGGCCAGCATGGACTACATAGTGAGACCCTGTGCCAGAAAAACTAGAAATACATTTTGATCTTTATTAAATGTTTTAAATATACTTATTCAGATAATTTTGTGGTTTTTCTTTTTTATACTTACACTGAAATAGAAGTTTAAATCTTTAAATTTTAAGCTATCATTAATTTCTTGGGATATATTTCTTTGTTCTGATGCGCTATACTAACCCATATTATTGGAATTATATTAATATTTTACTAGGATCACCATTCATATTCATAACGGGATCCTGGCAAGTGATGAGCTTCTTCTTCTTCTACACTGCCTGTTTTCAGATTTAGTATCCAGGTGATGGTGCTTCACCCTCCCTGGAACAGTTTTTGAAAGGGAATATACTTTGTTTATTGGAAACTGATAAAATTACCCTTTTTTTGATATCTTGCTGTGTAGTTGAGGTTGGACTTAAACTAGGCATTTCTCTGCCTTAGCCTCCCAGATGCTGGGTAGGTCGTCAACAGGGCACCTGTGTCAAAATTACTCTGATGCTCTGGGCATGTTCCTTTTAGAACTTGGAGACTTTTATATGGACCACTGGAGGGGCTGCTGGTGGCTCCCATCAAATGAGGCCAGTGAGTGGAACCTTTCATGTCTCACAAGTATAGGAAATCTGAACCCTGGTAAATATCAGTAATATTCACTGTACTAAAAAGACATAAAGATGATGTTATCATAGAGGGCACCCAAGCCCTTTGTCTGTTGCCCTCCATCTCTTGTGTACAGGCTTCTCGGGTTTGTTGGTTGTACAAGACCAATTAGAATGTGAAGCTAGACTTCATCTGTGGTTTTTGTGGATAACCATGTGGATTAGTCAGCTTTGCATCACTATGCCCAGTGTGATAAAACTCCTAATGCAGTAAAGAGATTTATTTTGGTTCATGATTTTGGAGGTTTAATCCCAAGAATGAGTGGTCCCTTGAGTTTGGGCCTGTGGCAGGTATATCATGGTGTTTGCGCTTGACGCATCAAGACATTGCTCATGTCTTCCAGCTAAGAATCATATGCACTGTTTGGGCTCACCACCACAGCACCTCCTGGTACTATCACCCTTTGGACCTTCAGGGAACATCATTCTTTCCCTTTCGAAAACTTGTCCTGGGCACACTGCATTCTATAGAGTAAGATGTCCCCTTCTCTTTCCCTTTTCTCTATCTTAGCCTCCCTTCAAGGCGAGTGTGCCTTTTGCACTCCTGTTGGGGTTCTCTGTGTTCACCTGGTCCTTAGTGAGCTCTCCTCTTATGGTCCTATCCTGCCTTTACCACACACAGAGCTGGGTTGTTTGCTTTGTGATCAGAGTTTCAGATCCAAGCGCATACTTCCCTCCTTTGCCTGTGCTTTTTACAAGAAGCTGGATGTAGTTAAGATGGGCCACTCATCTCCAAAAGAAAAAAACAATTTCCTTTAGGAGAATGTGGGTAGATCCTGCAACTTTCTTTTAGGCCACTGAATATGGCCAAGGTGACAGGATGTCACTTCTGTGCTGTATTATGGAATGACATATTGTTGGGAATTTGATTTATAGATTCTCTTTTTGACTTGAGGTAGGTAGGAATGCTGGAGGTGCATTAGATCCTCTTGGAGCTGAGGGTGGACTCAGAACAAATAGTCAGAAGCAGGGAATACTTACAGTTCAGGAACACAAAATGTGTTAATTGCTAAATAGATCTCTACCCCAGCACACACACCAGGTACATCGTCAGGTGAGAGAGCAGCCTGACCGGCTCCTGACTGTGGCCTTGTGAGTCTCTACACATGAGGGTTTGCCAGGGAAGCAGCTTCGTTTCATGACTTACAAAGATGGGGAGATGGTAAGGGTAGAAGGTTTGAGCTTCTAAATTTGTCATAGCCTGTACAGCCAGAGAAAACTAATGTGGAGAAGTCTGCTGACCCTCTCCCCCATTAGACTCACTAGAAATACATTTGGATTGCTGAAGAGTCAATCTATTTGAGGAAGTTTATATTTATTTTGAAAAACACTATCCTACCAGAAAGTAATACACATGTTTTGTACAGAGAAATTGAAACAAGAATAAAACTAGAGGTAATTATCAAAAGATATCCAACACTTTTTGCTTTCTGTGTGTGTGTGTGTGGTGTGTATGGTGAATGGTTTGCCAGGCATATCTTAAAGTTGTGATTTATTTCATAACATATTCCATGAATAACTTTGTCTTTGGGCCTGGGATTGTAGCTTAGTGGTAGAATGTATATTTAGCATCCATGAGACCATGAGTTCGTGTTCTCACACAAACAAACAAGTGAGTAAATAAATTTGCTTCTAAATCATGTGGACTTCTAACCTGTCTTCTGAGATATGCTTATAGATGACTCCATACTATTCCAGCGGATATTCCAGTTCAATGAACTACTTTCTTATAACTGAAAATTTATTTTGCTTATGTAGTATTTAAGCTTTGGTAAATATTCTATACAAAATTATCATGCATTGATGAGTACTTCTGAAGGATAACTTTCAGAAAGTCAAAGCTTGTAAGTGATTCTAAACCTTTTGATACCTTACCTAACTAGCTTACAACATTTCCAAAAAATAGTGTATAATTTAAACGTTTGTTTCCACAGCTCACCAGGTTGGAATAGGACAGAAGTATTGATTTTTAAGCATTTAGGTTCCTGTTTTCTTAACCCTGTTTGCAAAGTGCTTTTAAATTATTCATTAAAGTACAATATAGATTCTATTTATAGATGTCTGTATATGAGACACTCCCTCCCTTAATATTTGAGGAAAAGCTTCCCATTTCTCATGACTTCTCTCTGTCTTTGTAAATCTTTTCATATTCCCATCTGTCAATGGTTCCCAGGCATGTGCGTAGATATACTAAGGTGTTGTGGGTTTGCAGTACTAGACAAAATGGCTCTTCTGAGCTAACCTTTTTCTTGCCATTTATTTACTGGTTGGCCTCAGAAGAGGGAGATTGGCAGAATATTAACTACTAAAAATATTCTCATAATCTTACAGTGTGTTTATTTAGAAAATATTCAAAATAGAGAACAGCATTAAAATCTGAATAATCTTGCCATTGTAGAAACTTGACTGGTATGCCATGTTGTTCTTACGCTGTATGGTTAGATTCTGATGACTCAGATTTTCTTTTTGAGCTTTGTGCATCCAAGCTGTGAGTGAAACTGATGCCAGTTTTTCTTTCTTGCAGAAGTTTCTTTTCTAATCTGAGATGTACACTTAATTAACTCAAAATTTTTCCTTTTTTCTAGTGATGTGCTTAAGGTGATTTGTTTCCTAATGGACAGTACTTCCACTGTATCCTACAGAGTTTGATCCGCTTTCATGTTTTATAATTTCTATTATGAGTTTTTCTTTGACTTGTAGGCAATTTATAAAACTATTGAGACATTGCAGACAATGTATATTTTCTTGTTTTGTTTTCCAACATAGTTACATTGTTCAAAGGTCTTCTTTCAGCCAGGTGTGGTGGCGCATGCCTTTAATCCCAGCACTCCACCAGAGACAGGTGGATCTCTGTGAGTTCCAGGCCAGCCTGATCTATAGAGTGAGTTCCAGGATAGTCAGGATTATATAGAGAAATCCTGTCTTGAAAAACAAAACAAAACAAACAAAAACCTAGAACAAAACAAAATACTCCTTACTTTCTATGAGTTTAATCCTTTGAAATGCTGACAAAGTGCTACATATTCTGTTTAGCTAAGTTGTAAACATATTAGTCATAGCTGTTTTCTTATTAGTGTAAGTCTGATTATTATATTTGTTACCAAGATGATTTCATTATCATTATGGATGGCCTTATTTCTCCATATAGAGTTCAAACATATATATTTGAGGCTATATTATTAGGAACATGCAAATTTTAAGTTATTTTTTCTGTTTACTTTTGAGACAGTCTTTTGAACTCCAGGCTGGCCGTAGCTCATCCTGACCAGCTGCTCACCTCCCAGGTGCTGAGATTGTCACCACACTTACCCACTTGATCTTCTTGATGATCTGCTTTTATTGTTCCACTCATCTCTAGTCCAGTGTTTGGCTTCATGTGGGTGTGCATTATGTTCATATAGCCAGACTAGGTCATTTTAGTCTCATGTCTACACAGTATCTCTGTTGATGCTCTTAAACTTTGAATATCTCTCATGGAAGGAAGGAGTTAGATTTTTTTCTCCTTCAATTTGACAATTTTTGTCTTTTTCTTGGAACATTCAGTTTATTTACATTAAATGTAGTTACTGACATGATTCAATTTAAATTCACAGTCCTGTGTATTTATCTTGTCTTACATTGTGATTGATTTTCCTTCCATTTAGAATTGATACTGTGATTTTTGAAAAACATCATTTACCCTTCCCCACCCTCTCCCTTGTACTGGAAGGTCTGTTCTATTTTTCTTTCTTTTAGTAGTTATTATGATTAGCTAGTGTTACAGGCTATCCAGATAATGTAATGCCTTTTACTTTTTTAAAGCTTTTATTCATTTTGTTTATTCTCTGCTCTTCATTGCCCTTTGGCATTTCTCACTTCCTTGTGGGACTGTTTTTCTCTTGCTGAAGGAATCTTCCCTATGTGTTCTCAGTTCAGGTCAGCTGTGTGAGACACTTTAGATTTTCTTCCCTAAAAATATTTTATTTCACTCTTTTCCAATTAATCAAATGTTTTAGGTATAACAGAGTTCATCCTTTTAACTTTTACAGTAGTATAGTTTTGTCTTGTTTACAGTGTATATAACTAATATCACTCCATACTGTTGGAATATTTTCATCATCTTTAAGAAAACTAGGTGTGGTGGCACACACCTTTAATTCTAGCACTCAGGAGGCAGAGGCAGGTGGATCTCTGAGTTTTAGGCTAGCCTGGTCTACAGGACAGTCAGGGCTACACAGAGAAACTTTGTCTCCAACAACAACAATATACAACATAAAGAAGTAATGTAGTATAATAGTAACTTGTTCTTTACCTCCTGTCGTGGGCACCTTTTATTTTATGTCTCTAAGGATGTGACTATTAGAGACATTCCATTTGAATGGAGTCGTCTGGTTCTGTGCCCGTTTTCTTTCATTTAGTATTTTGAAGCTTGTCCCATGCTGTAGTGTGTCGTACTGTTTCATTCTTTTCTTATAGTTAAGACATTTTTTGTTTCCAGTTACCACTAGGTGGAGATTTCAATTTTTTCTTTTTCTTTTTTTTTTAAAATTCTGAGCCATATATTATGACTAATCATGTACAAGTTTTTTTCTTGGTTCTTTGGGTTTATACCTAGAAGTAAAGGTGCTGGATCAGTTCTTTGTTTAGACTTTTGATGAGCTGCTAAAGTGTTTTGTAAAAACGTTACACCATTCTATATTTCCATCAGCAGTATAGGAGATTTTAAGTTCTCCAAGTTCTTTCAACCTTTTTTATTCTCCAGTTTGTTTGTTTTTTAAATCATAGTATCCGTGAGGGCAGGAAGTAATATCTTACGTTATAACATTAATTGCATTCCCAGCCTTCCATGTACTTTATTAAGCATTCGTACGTTTTCTTGGAAAAACTGGCTGTCCAATGATTTACTCGTCATAGTGTTTTTCTGTGTTGCGTGGGTTGGTTGAAGAAAGAGGTCACTCCAAGATGAAATTTATATGGCAGCCGGAAGTCAGCCCTTTGATGAACTGAACCCTAAACAGCCATACAAAAGCATATTTATTGATTGTTACACAAAGATGTTTTTTGGGTAAAGTATTTCCTTACACTGAGGTTCCTAATCTAATCTATATGTCTCTCTGAAGGAGAGCATCACATGCCCTTATGACTTTAGTCATTTACTGTGTATCATTTGCAATACACAATAATCCAAGAGCCTCAGGTATGCCAGAGGCGTCTTGTGACTCAAGTCATGCCAAGGTCCCTTCAGAAAAACAATTCTACAAATTACTGAAAACAATTCCTGTTTTCCACAAGATCAAAGTACTTTTAGAAAACAACTATTCACTCTCTAATGTATACAGTGACTCTGCTAAATCCCTACATTTACCTATTTTAAAATTGGAGTATTTGTCTTATTGTTGCATTATAGAAGTTCTTTCTACTAGTACTTTATCATATGTGCTGCAATTTTTTTTACAATTTAATATATTTAAAATTAAAATATAATGGCATCATTTTTTCACTTTCCTCCCTCTATCCCTATTCCTGTTCCTCCTTTGTCTCCCTGTCAAATTACAAGCTTTTTTTTTGAATATATATGGCACAAATACATAAATTTAATCTGCTGAGCCTATTTTTATTGGATAACCAGTTACAGGACTCGTCTCCAGGAGAGGCTAATTCTTCTCTCAGCAGTCACTAATTGCCTGTAGTTCTTTGTCCACGGGAGGACTCCATGAAATCATCCTCCTTCTGAGTTAGCATATCTACTGGTGTCGTCATTGCTCAGGGCCTGTTTAGGCAGCTATTTCTAGGAGGCACACTCTTCTACAATCTTTTCACTCCTATTCTGCAATGTGCCCTGAACCTGAGTAACAGAGTTTTGTTGAAGATGTAACCCTTGGGACTAGACTCCTCACATCTGATGATCTCTGTATCATGTCCAGCTGTGGTTTTCTGTAATGATCTCTATCTGCTGTTAAGAGAAGCTTTTTTGTTTGTTTGTTTTTGAGATAGTGTTTCTCTGTGTGGCCCTGGCTGTTCTGGAACTCACTCTGTAGACCAGGCTGGCCTTGAACTCAGAGATCTGCCTGCCTCTGCCTCTGGAGTGCTGTGGCTCTCTCAAGTGAGAAGCTTCTTTGATGGGGAATGAGAACTACATTTATATCTGAAGACATGGAGGTAGGAACTGAGTCTGCTTACCTCCCTCAATAGAATCTTTTCAAGTTCCACCAACTTACTTGCAAATTCCATGATTTTATTTTCCTTTATAGTTGAATCATGAATCCTATCAACCATGAGTGTTCTCCATTCCCCAATCCTTGCTGGCATTTGCTGATCATAGCCATTATGACTGGATACAATCTCCAAGCCATTCTAATTTACATTTTCTTAATTGCTAAGAATGATAAACACCTTTTCAGATATTTCTTAACCATTTTTCATTTCTTCTATTGAGAGCACTTTTTTTCAGATCCCTAGCCCATTTTTTAAAAAGTCATAATATACTATATTCTGGCTACATTTACCCCTTTCCCTAACTTGTCCCAGGCCATTTTGATTCTTTTTTTTTAATTTTCTCTTTATTCTTTGTGTCTTTTGCATTTTGCATCTTTATTCCATTCATCTCCCCATCTCTTTCTATTTGCCCTCTGCCCTTGAAAATTTCTTTCTAAAATAAAATAAAATTTAAGAGGAAAAAAGAAAAGAAAAACAAAAAAGGAAAAGGAAAAATCAGTCTCATCATGGAAGCTGTAGTGTGAGACAGTGAGTCGCGCAGTAAACCCTTCTGTCCATATGTCTTCACTGGCCAGTGCGCATTGCAGTCACTGGTCTGGTTCAAGGCCTCTGGTTTCTGCTACATTATTGATGCTGGCTCCTCACTGGGGCTCCTCTTGGTTTTCTCATTGTTGTCCTGTGTTGTAGAGATCTTGCAGCTTTGAGTCTTAGGGACTAGTCACTTCATGTGCTCCAGCAGATCACAGATGGGGTAGATGTTGGGGTGAGCCAACTCATAACCCTGGTTCTGGGCCCAGGGCAGCTAGCTCTTCCTTGTCCTCACCACCAGGGTGAGCTCTCCTGCCCTCTACAGTGTTGTCCAGGCCTGGTGTAGGGGCCACTCTGGTGATGGGCAGGGACAGCTCTCCAACTCTTATAACCTCAGGGCCAGCTCTCTCATCTGCCCCTAGAATTCACGGGCGGGGTTGGAGGTTGAGGAGGACACCTCCCCACCACCTTGTCGTTACATGGCAGATGAGTAATAAGACAGCTCTCCTATGCTCACCCACAGTCTCTGCCAACAGGATTGGCTCTATTGTGCTGCCTAGGTGAGGTGCATGGCCTGTTCTCCCAAGTGTTGCCCCTGTTGGGGGACAGGGGCAGTTTTTTGGTTCTGATGCTTATGACCTCAGGGTCAGCTCTCCTATCTGCCTCAGTCATTGAAGGGTGGGGGAGGGCATCTTTGCCATATGAAGGGTAGGACCAGGTCTTCCATGTTCACATTCCTGGGGTGGTCCTCCCCCCGATATGCTCCCTGTCAATAGGATCAGCTGTACTATTCTGTCCAGGCGGAGGTGCAGAATCCATTTTTCTGAGTGCTGGGGCCTATAAGGGGGAGGGTCAGCTTCCTCACCCACCACAGGTGGCAGGGCAATGGAGGAGGGTGTTTTTCTCTTGCAGTTGAGGTAGATATGGCCAGCTATGCCACTCTCAAACCTCCAGCCTTGCCCATTTTTAAATTCAGCCTTTTTTTTTTTTTTTAAACTCTGGATCTTAATCTTCTGTCATGGATAGCTAGCAAAGATTCTGTCTCATGCTGTGGACTTCTTTTTTCACTTAGTTGACTGTTCCTTAGCAGTATAGAAAGTTTTTAGTTTTATGAAGTTCCACTTGTCAGTTGCTGGCCTTAATTTCTAGGCAGACAGATGCATATTTGGAAAGTCCTTTCCTACACTTATATCTTCTTATACACAGCCTATGTTTTCTTATAGCAGGTTTAGCATTTCAGGTTTCAAATTGAGGTCTTTGATCCACTTGGATAAAATTTTTGTGCAGAGCGATAAATATGGATCTAATTCCATTCCTTTTCATGTGTACCTTCGGTTTTCCCATCCACGTTTTGTTCTCCAGCTGTAATGATACTTTTCCTGATAGTGTCTTTTGACCGACAAGATATTAAATTTTGGTGAAATCCATTTTGTCTGTTTCTTTTGTTGTATGTGCTTTGCAACTTAAGACACCAGTGTTTGGTAATGTAGCTCAAAAGTTGGATGCTTTCTTAGCATTTCCCTGCACCCGTGTTCACTTTCTAGAACTATAAGGGAACAAACAAAAATACAGCGTTTAATCCCATGTCCTAATGATTTAAATAACCAACCAGTCAATCTAGAAGACAACAATGGTTAATCCCAGGTTGTAATAATAATTTACATCTCTGCTTCATTCTGAGACTTTCCCAGCCTCTCCCCGACCCTTCACTGTGAGCCCAGGTTAGTCTCAGAACTCATGATACTTCTGTCTCAGGCTCTGGATTAAGTGGGGTTACCTGTATGTCCTATATTCCTGCCTATTTTCAGTTACTTTAAAAAAAAATATTTATTTTTATTTTATGTGAATTGGTGTTGTGCCTGTATGTATAACTGTGTCAGATCTTGGAATTAAAGACAGTTGTTAGTTGCCATGTGGATGCTGGGAATTGAACTCAGGTCCTCCGGAAGAACAGTCAGTGCTCTTAACTACTGAGCCATCTCTCCAGCCCCTACTTTTTATAGATGATGTAGAGAGGAGTTTAAATTCATCGTTCAACATGTGGTTATCTCATTGGCTATAGTGTCTAGCATTAGTTGTTGAAAAGACTATTGCCCTAGGGAATGATCTTAGCACTTTTGTAAAAAAAAAAAAAAAAAAAGTCAGTTGACTCTAAAATTGAGGTTTTTCCTTCCAGACTTTTTTTTCTTTTAAAAGGAATTTATTTATTTATTATGTATATAATGTACAGAAGAAGGTACCAGATTTCATTACAGATGGTTGTGAGTCACCATGTGGTTGCTGGGAATTGAACTCAGGACCTCTGGAAGAACAGTCAGTGCTCTTAACCTCTGAGCCATCTCTCCAGCCCTCCTTCCAGACTTTTAATTCTATTCCATTGATCTATATGCCCATATATCTTATATTTAATGACAGCTCACAAGTGGATAAAAGACCCCAGTTTAAAATCTAAAATGCTAAAACTGTTAGAAGGAAACATAGAACAGTATTCTATAAGATTATAGGAAAGGACTTCTCTTTAATTTTTTTTTTTTTTTTTATGGTACTGGGGATTACATTTAGGGCCTTAAACAAACCAGTAAGCAAATGTTCTACTGTTGAGCTATATTTCTATATTCCTCATCTTTTAAGTTATTATTATTATTATTATTATTATTATTATTATTATTTTGGAGACAAGTTTGTCCACTAAGTTGCCTAGACAGGTCTTGAACTTGTAAGCCTCCTGCTTCAGCTTCTTAAGTGTCTGGGATTCAAACAAAGTCTGTACTACCAAGCTTAGTTCACACAGCCTTGATTACTGTAGTTTAAAATGGGAACATGTGAGTTCTCTGCCTTTGTGTTCTTACGGTTGTTTGGGGGTCTGGGGACTCAGTGCAGTTGGTAGGTGCTTGCCTGCAACGTACCATGTAACTCAAGGTGGTAGTGTCCACGTATAATTCCAGTTCTTGGGAAGTAGAGGCAGGGCAGGAGGGTCATGGTTTTGAGCTGCTTATATGCTGTAGGTGTGATTCCTTAGTGTGGTTGTAGTGGTGCAGGACCATGGACTCTTAAGAGTTAGGGACAGCAGCTGGTAATTAGGTCTGTACGTGTGGGGTTAATCTCTTTTATTGTAGGATCACTTTCTCAGAGGAAGTGCTGAAAAGGCAAGTTGTTATGAGAGACGCTGACACCTGCGAATCTCCTTCCTCTTCTCACATGTGCCCTGTATGCACATAGCAACTTCCTCTGTGCTTCTCTGCCAAGCCTGGGATGCAGGGTGGAGGGAGGGGTGGGAGAGTGGTGTGGTAGGGGTTGGGGGTGCAAAGCCAGGATACAGGCGGGCTTTATGCTGGTTGGAGTTTGTAGATGGCAGAATCATGAGTCAAACAAGCTCTTTATAAGTTCCTCAACATCAGGAACAGCAGCATCACAGAATACAGTCAGACCAGGTATGGTGGCTCAGGCCTTTAATCTCAGCACTCTAGAGACAGAGGCAGGCAGATGAGTTTAGGACTGGCCTGGTATACAGAGTGAATTCTGGGCCAGCCAAGGATCTAAAACGAGACCCTGTCTCACAAAAATAAGAAAAGACTAAAACATGGATTATTGTCATCTTAGCACTATTGTATTTTCTATTAAATGTGCAAGACATCATTACAATAACTTTTGGTGGATATTTGATGATTTTCTGCCCTTAATATGATTTCTTTTGTTACTTAAACACATAAGAGAAATTATTTGATATTTTTATCTTATAATCCAATATGGAATCTCCCTTGGAAGCAACCCTTGTATGTACTCCCCCATATATGAGCTATGCTTGGTTGGGTGTTTTTTTTTAATGGTATAATTTGTTGAAAATTCTCTCTCTTTCTCTCACATTTCATGTAGCCTAAGATGGCCTCAAACTTAATTTTTACCCAAGGATAATCTTGAATTCCTAACTTCCTTCCACATCTCAAATGGGTTATAGGCATGTGCCATTGTGCCTGGCTGAAAAACTCTATTTTTTAAGTAATATAATGTAGCAACTCCAAAAATTGGATGTTTTTTCTTCTCAAATATGTTGCTGATGTAGCTACTTAATTATAGCTGTTTTGATTTGCTTAGTGACTTTTCTGCTGTGAAATCTTGTATTTTTTTGTCATGTCTTACCTTCCACCTGCCGGTTTATAACCTGGCTTTAGCCTCACTTCCCACTGGTGTGTCATCTTGGAGTCGACTCTGTATGAGTGCTCAGAACCGACCAGGCAAGCCTCAGTTCCTTTCTGGGCATTCATAGAACCTTGAACTCTCTGATGGATTTAACCCTCTCACATTCTAGGAACCCATTTCTCTGCTTTCCTTGTAAGCTTTGGTGGTTATTTTTAGGTTCCTATTTGCTCAGACTGCGGTCCAGTGTCTCAGGTAGTCACCAAGTCAAACAGGGGAGCCGACAGTTTTGATAGAAACGAGTCAAAAGAGGACCTTGTGCCCTGGGTGAGTTCGGAGTTCAGGCCAAATGAAGGAGCCTTGCAAGCGGGTTCTCTGAGCGGCCAGCTGATGCTCTTCTGAGAGTAGGGCCTGTAGCTGTCCTCTCTAGTGGATTTGAGGCTGTTGGTTTTTTGAGACTGATGTGATTTAGGGGTAGAGATATTAGGAAAGGGTCAGGTTATAACTGTAGATATTCGTGGACACTCAATATTGTTTCTTCACCAAACACTTTTTGGTTTAGTCAATTTTTGAAACCCCTGCAAAGTTAGTTGCTTCGGTTTTGCCAATCTTCACTGCTTTTGTGAAAGAGGGATTCTGGATGTGCTTTTTTCCCTGTTTTCACTAATATCAACCCTTTCACATTGGTTCTTAATGTTTTCCCTATATACTGAATTTAACATTGACATTTTTTTCCCAGCACATTGTAGGTAACTGTTCATAGTGTCTGACTTTTCTTGTTTCTGGCCAGCAGTCGGTGGTCAGTGTAATTTCTCTGCTTGTAACCTGTGTGTGTTCAGCGCCATTAAAGGATTTTCTCCCTGCTCTTACGTTCCTGTGATTTCCCTCAGTTCAGCATGCATCTGTCTGAGATATGCTGTTCTGGTATACTGAGGCCTGCTATCCCTCATAAATCTGGGAGCTGTGCTGCCACGGTCATCAGATGTTCCTTCTTTGCCGTCTTTTGTTTGCTGTCCCTCTGGGACTCTAGTTAAATGTGTCTTAGATACTTGATTGACTTGAGTTGTTTCTGTCTTTTTGACTATGGGGAACAATGCCATCCGCATAGATCTGTGAACATTTGAACCTTCATTTTTACAAACTTCATTTGAGTGCACACTCCAGAGCAAGTTCTCGTTTTCCCACAAGTTTACTAACATTTGTTATTTTCCATTTCCCCTCCTTGTACTAGCCATTATTATGAACAAAGGTGGTTTTTTTCTGAGATTTTGATTGGCATTTGATTTGCATCACTATAATTTGTAATACTGACCAACTTCTCATGTGCGTGTTACTCATTAGTATATCTTCCGAAATGTTTAGTTAGAACTTTTCTTGTTGGGTTATTTGCATTTTTATTACTGAGGACATATTGGATAATTCTAATTTCTGTGTCTTTATGGCTCTGCTTGAGTGTGTGTATTGGCTATTGTTTTTTCTGCATGTTGTCTAATTTTCTTATGTATACTTGTCGCGCGCCACCTCGTCCCACAAGGAGCACGCAACACCGGATCCTTCTCTTTGCAGTTTATTCAGGCCTTTAATTATCTTCTTGTCTCTCACTCACTCACTCACTCACTCTCACTCTCAGCGACTCACTCTCTCACACACTCTCTCACGAACGCCGAACAACCCCGGGGGGAAGTCCGCTCATGGCTAAATACCCTCTGGGCTTCCAATCCCGGTAAGCCACGTAGACATTGCCCATAGGTCCCCAGGTGCCGGAAGCAAGCCACCATCCTCGCCTACAGCCAATAAGGAGTTGTTTACTCCCGAGAGCACTCACCATTGAGAAAGGTGGAAGGCAGAAACCAGCGCCACCTTTAGGGCGTGGTACAACGCAGCTCCCTACATATACTAAACATTCATGTATTTATAGAATTCCTTGGAGGAATAATTGGGATCCATGATAACTATTGTACCCATTTTCATTGAGTATTTCAATAATTCTTTAGTCATTTTAAAATTATTTTTATATCATGTGCATTGGTGTTTTGCCTGTATGTATGTCTGTGTAAGGATATCAGGTCCCCTGGAACTGCAGTTACAGACAGTTGTGAGCTGCCATGTGAGTGCTGGGAATGAACCCGAGTCTTCTGGGAGAGACCCAGTTCTTTAGTCTTAACAAAGACACCTTCAGTCAGTCCTGTGGCCAAGCAGATAGACGGGGAATAAAGCTGTCACGGTGCTGGGAGGGCTAGCTTGCTTCTCGGCACTTCTTTAGTTTAGGGTTTAGCACTTTGTAGATCCAAAACAGAATGGGAGGTGTTTTCTCAGTATATGATCCACAGTAGGCAGGCATAAGGAGAGGGGAAAGAATGTCCTGTGAGCTCCTCCGTGTGTCCAGCTGGGCTGTCTCGTTAGCTGATTGTTTGTCATGGGTCTGGCTGTTCAGAACAATTGCTTAGGGCAGGGGTGGCTTTTCCCACTTTCGCTGCCCGAGTTTCAGAACTGTATCTAAATGCTTTCTGCCTCTCTGAGTGGCCTGTTTTTGCCTAGCTTGACTCTATATTATGGCTCAGCTGAACCATGTGGCTGACAGCCTTGTAGACAGCTGCCATTCCACTTTCTTCTGCCCTAAGCTGGTTAGATTTGTACATGGGCTGCCTTAGGATGGTTGGGGTAACACTGTCACCAATACTTTGTGGTATATAAAGCAATTCTTCATTCCTGCTTCTGACAGTGGGCTTTGTTCTGATTGGTACCAGTTCTCTTCAAAGAACCCATTTCTGTCTTAGTTTGTGTTTCTTGTAATATGGACTTAATGGTAGAAAAGTTTTAAAAGGCGGAGATTTCTTATTTAAGCTTTCTTTGGAAATTATTTGACCCATTTTCTATTTTGTGGTGTTTCTCTGCTGCCTGGAAATGAAGCTGTACATTTTGGCAGTTTTCTGGGCAGATATTACAAAGCCATGGTAGTCTGTCTTTTTTATTTTTAACCAAATTCACATGGGACTTATTACAAGAAAAAGAACCCAATATGCTCTAGTTTTTTATTTTTATGTTTGGAATAAGGTAAAGGTAAATAAAGTAAATGACCTTGATGAAGAAAGCAGTTTTGAATCCAGCTTGTAGTAATGTAGATACTTTGGAGAGTTCAAGGGCGCTGGTTCCAGGCCTCTTTCTCTGCATATGTTTCTGTTCTAAAGAAAGGCAGATGGAATTGCCTGGCCTGAGCTTCTCCTGGGGCCATTATGGAAGCAACGTGAGATGACTGATGTGCAAACATGTTCAATAGTAAAAGCTTTCTGGGTAGTGAAGCCATTATTATTTTATCCTGAAGTACTTTAGGGGATTAATAATTTATTTAGCTCACTAAGTTTGTCCTATGAGGCCGACTGTTCCTTTTGTCTGGTGCCTAAGCCAGTCCTGGGGACAGGCAGTGTTGCAGAGGGAGGGAGTCTTAGAAGCCAGCTCCCCTGGCTCTTACTGATTAGTCAGTTTTGCATTGGTAGAATACCTGTGATATTTCAGCTATAAGCTGAAAAGGATTTTTTTATGGCAGTTTTAGAGGTTCCAACCCCAAACCTGGTTTCTTCAAAGCTCTAGACTTGTGATGAGGTTGCAGTGTTTGGTAGGAGTTCGAGGTAGAGCAGACCTCTTAAGCCGGGAAGTGGAAGTACATGCCTTTAATCCCATTACTTGGGACCCAGAGGCAGGCAGATCTCTTTGAGTTCGAGGCCATCCTGGTCTACAGAGAGTTCCAGGACAGCCAAGGATACACAGAGAAACCCTGTCTGGAAAAATTGGGGTCAGGAAGGAGAGAGGAACTGAGAGACTGAGGTGAGGGCATGCTCTAATGACCCAAAGATGTTCTTCCACCTTTTCATACTGTTGTCCTGGGATCTAAGGTTCAGCGGTGTGGGCACATAGACCACATTTAGACCACAGTCCTCATCTCAGCTTTCCCTTTCTTTCCTCTCTTTTTATTTTTTTCTCTTTTATTTTAAGAGACATGGTCTCATTCTGTAGCTGAGGCTGGTTTAGAACTCACGGTTTAGAACTCATAGTAAGCCTTCCGCCTCAGCCTCCTCAGTGTTGAAATTAGAGTTATCATATCCAGAATTTCTTATTCTATTTCTTATTGATGTCTTCCATAATCTCTTTTGATTAAACAGTTGCTAAATTGTCAAAATTTGTTTTTTACCCCCCAAATGGTCTCCCTTTATAGTCTATGTTGGCCTTGGATTCATGAGCCTTTGCCTCAGTCTCCTGAGTGCTGGAATGTTAGGTGTGTACCACCAACCCCGGTTTCACTGGACTATCTTATTAAGCGTCTCATTAATCAAAATGATAATAATGAAGTAAATTACTTTGCCTACTGAGAAACTTAAAGTTCATATTTTTGTAGGTCTCCTTAGGAAGCAGAAAGATTTAGATAAATAGAGTTTTCAAAAATAGACCACCTAGCACTCTGGTCTCCAGTCTGGAGGCTTACCCCGAGGAAGATGGAATAGTCTGTCTGATATTTGGGTGTTACAATGGGCTTTGTTCCTGGTTCTCCCAGGAGCCATAACCTACCTTGCCCGCGCTTTCCCCCCTGTTCCTGGGTCATAGCTGAGGTATGCATGCCCCTGCAGACAGTTGGGTGGTATCAAGGGAAAACAGAGAAAGTGTTGGCGCTCTTCTGTGGAGCACCCACTATTCCCCATCTAGACTGGAATGCTGAGCTCACTAGTCATTACTGAACAGAGGACTAAATGCAACTCAGAGGCAACAGTAATTTCAGGGATATTGATAGGATGACTGTGGTTTATGAACGCTTGCAGAAGCTCTGGCTTTGAGCTAGCATGCTAAAAATGTTGACATTAGTGTTAGGACTTCTCTATTATATCTGTTATACATACAGCCGCCTGGCTTGTGATCCGTTGCCCTCAGGATAATTGGAAACTTTTGAGGGGAATAGTAGGGTTTAAGCCTTACTCAGTGGGACCTTTTCTTTCTTGGTATTTTGGTTTATGGCTCATAATTGGGGGGAGGGGCTTCAACATAGACCAAGACCATAGGAACAGGCTCTATTGGCAGTCACAGTAATTCTTTACCTGCTGTGTACACCCCAAAAGATCGAACTATTTAAGAATGCCCTTGACAAATTTAAAATAAAAATTTATTTAAACTTAAACACAAGAATACGCCTATGGTCTGAATGTATTTTTTCTTCCAGAGGTTCGTATGTTGGAGACTTGGTTCTTAGTTTGGCAGTGTAGAAGTGGTGGGACTTTTAAGAGGTGGAGCCTAGTGATAGGTCTTCAGGTTGTTGGGGACATGTCCTTAGAAGGAACTCCCAAGGTAACCTCTGTGGACTCAGCCTCAGAGTGAGTGTTATGAAAGCCCGAGGCAGGCCCATGAGCTGCCCTCTGGCTCTCCATCTTGTGCTGTGATTTCTCTTACGTGTTCTCCTGTTGACATGATACCAGTGCCATTAAGCTGGCACCATAGTCCAAGCTTGTCTAAATGGGCCACTTGAGTTTGAACTTCCAGCTTCCAAAACTGGGAGCCAAGCAAACCTCATATCCATTATGAAGCTGTCCAACTTTGGGTACTTTATTGTAATAATGATACTAGATTAATAAAAGTACATGTTAAGTTATTAAATCTTTAGAATCTCATACAGTTTTTTTTTTTTATTATATCTGCCCTTTAGTTTTTGTGGTGATTTGAAAGAAAATAGCCTCCACAGGGATTGGTACTATTAGGAAGTGTGGTCTTGTTGGAGGGAATGTGTCGCTGTTGGGGAGGGCTTTGAGGGCGTGTTTCTCAAACTTCATCTTTCTGTTAGCTGCACCACATAGGACTCTCAGGTGCTCCAGCACCACACCTGCCTGAAGGCTGCCATACTTCCCATCATTATGATAAAGGACTGAACCTCTGAACTATAAATGAGCCACCACAATTAAATGTTTTCTTTATAAGAGTTGACGTGGTCATGGTGTCTCTTCACAGCAATAGGGAACCTAAGACAGTTCTCCCCTACATCTACTACCACTCTCCATCTCCCCCAACTTTTCTAAAAATTTTAAAATTAACCTGTGAATCCAGTTTGTGCTGTCAATATACTCCTGGTCATGGGGTCGTCCACTGGAGTGTGGTCAACCTACCAGGGATCATACCTAAGGAAAACTGATTTTTCCTCTTCCAGAAGTTACCAGCTGTTAATAGGCCCTTAGTTAGGGGATAGAGATTTGTGGAACACTTCTCTTCCCGTGCTACAAAGTTGGCTGGGTTGATCTTGTGCAGATGACCACAGCTGCTCTGAATTAATAAATGCACCAGTCCCCACATCCCTAGATGACCTTGATTTGGTCCTGCTCTGGCCCTCCTAGGCCCCTGGCCTTTCCACCATGGTCCCTGATGTGTGTGTTTGTGTGTGTGTGTGTGTGTGTGTGTGTGTGTGTGTGTGAGAGAGAGAGAGAGAGAGAGAGAGAGAGAGAGAGAGAGAGAGAGAGAGGCAGAGACAGAGACAGAGTCTCATTTGTGGCTGAGCACTCCATAGAGACATCTTTGTACTTGGGCCAGTTGTGAGATTTTTCATCAATTATCATCTACTGCACAAGGAAACTTCTTTGATAAGATCTGAGAGCTTCACTGATACTTGGCTAGAGATACAGATTTAGAGGGAAATCTGATATTGTGTCCATTTAGCAGACTGATAGTACGTTTGCCTCTGTGAGCTCCCCAACCATGAATTCTTGGCTAGTTTTGTAGCACCAAACATATGTTTTCTTCTGTGGAGTGGGCCTTAAATAGAAATGGGAAATTGTTGGTTACAACCATAACATTTGTGCCACTGTACACTCATGGCAATAATATTTTGCTATGTCTGTCATTACTGTAGTTCACAAGATTTACAAGTGTAAGCATTTGTGACTGTTGATGACTTTTTCTTTCTAGAAACCTACTTAGCACCTTCAGTACTGTGAAAGCTAGCCAGTAGGGAGGAAGCTTCTGGTTAGTACCAACTTGATTTCTCTATATTCTGTGACCAATCTGTGTGGTGTCTTCAGCAATAGGGTCTTATCAAGTGCTGGTGGGCAGAGCAATGATAGTAGCCTGTAGTTTTTGGTGTGTGTTTGTGTGTGTGTGTATGTGTGTGTGTGGTCTCCATGACGCCTCTGACCAACAGCTTGAAGGGTGATGAGGTATCCAATACCTATCTGGTAATGGGCTTTTTATTTGTCTATGACTTCTGTGTAAAGTAACTCCATTTAGACTCCTTTATTATATGTGTGTGTGTATATGTACTCATATACATATTCATTACACGTATAGATACATACACAGAGATATATATATATATACTATATATTTCACACACATACACACACATACATACATACATACATGCATATGTATGCTTCTGTATTTGGTTAGCTTTATGTCAGCTTAACCCAAGCTAGAGTCATTTGGAAAGAGGGATTCTAAACAGAGAAAGTGTCTTCTTCATAAGAATGGCCTGTAAGCAAGTCCACGTGACCTTTTCTTAATTAGTGGTTGATGTGGGAGGGCTTAGCCCACTGTGGATGTGCCTCCCTTGGGCTGGTGACCCCAAGGGGGTTGTATAGTACAGTAGGCTGAGCAAGCCGGTAAGCCGTGTTTCTTCCTGGCCTCTGCATCAGCTCTTGTCTCCAGACATCTATCTGCCTCGAGTTGCTGCCCTGACTTTCTCTGATGATGGACTGTGATGTGGGACTATAAGATGACATAAACCCTTTCCTTCCTGAGTGGCTTTTGGTCAAGT
Organism: Sigmodon hispidus; assembly: GCA_004025045.1. Lineage (NCBI taxonomy): Eukaryota > Metazoa > Chordata > Mammalia > Rodentia > Cricetidae > Sigmodon > Sigmodon hispidus. The sequence goes on along the minus strand of PVIH01000809.1, from coordinate 246,732 downwards.
TTTATCAGAGCAATAGAAACCCTAAGACAGCTTACCATATGGCTCTTTCAAGCATCTTTAGTGTTAATATATATTTTGTAATATTGTTGGCATATTATGGAATTGGAATTTGCATAATATGCTTCTGTAAAAAGGCTCTTTTGAGGGAAAATGTTTATGCCTTTGTTGGATTGGAAGTTAAGCTACGTCCTCCCATGCAGAGCTGTTTTTCTTTGAAAACACACACACACACACACACACACACACACACACACACACTGGCAAACTGTAGTTACTCCAACTTGTGATTTTGGTAGACAGTCTGGAAATTAAATAAGTGAACCTGCTACTTCAAAGGAAAAACTGCCTATATTTGTGTTGCAAGTGATAAAATTTGTGGCTTCAGGCAAAGGTTAGAATTCTGGTGAATTTGTATCTACCATGATTGGCTTGGACTCAGGTGTGACTAACAAATGTGAATTTGGGACGTTGTGTAATGAAATACATTGTTAACTTAGGAGATATGTGTCCTTCAGTGAAATCATATTTGTCATGAAAAGACTACACAGAAACAAGATATTTGTTCATAGAGCAAGGTTATAGACAGTACTTTACAATTTTAAAATTGATGGGTAGCATTTCAGAGTCCATATCGCAGCTAACTTGTAAGAAGACTCCTGGGCCTGTTTAATGGTCTGTCTTCACATACTTTAGCCCAAACATGTATACAGTATAGCATTTCAGGCCAAACTCGGAAGCACCTGTACCAGGGAGGCTGAAGCACCTGTACTAGGGAGGCTGCTTTCTGCTGATTTTGGTTTTTAAATTTCTTCTTAAAAATTTACTTTTGCTGTTAATTTTTATTATTATGTAATGAGTTTATGATTGATTATAAATGACTTACTGAATAAATAATTAAACCGTTTCTGCGTTAATGTTTAGTAGTGTAATTATCAGTAGATAGATCCTTCCCCAGAAAATTAAAGGTCTGCCAGTACAGTGTAGTGGGTAAAGGGGCTTGCTGGATGAGCCTGTGATCCAAGTTCAATCCCCAGGACATACGTGGAGGGAAGAGAGAACTGAGTCCCCCAAACTGTCCTTGACTTTCAAATGCTCACTGTGGCGTGCCTCTGCATCAACCCTCACTGTGCTGGCTGCTTTTTTTTTTTTTTTTTTTTTTTTTTTTTTTTTTTTTTTTTTTTTTTTTTTTTTTTTTTTTTTTTTTTTTTTTTTTTTTTTTTTTTTTTTTTTTTTTAACGTGATGATTTAGACTAGAATCATCTGAGGGAAGGGAACCTCAGCTGAGCAAATGCCTCCAGAAGATTAGACTGGAGTCAAGCCTGCTGTGTATTTTCTTGATTGGCTCACATGGGATGGCCTTGGCCGTGGTGAGCAGTTTTATCCCTGGCCTGGTGGTCCTGTGCTCTATAAGAAAACAGGCTGAGCAAGCCAGCAAGCCGTCAAAACAGAGCCTGTGACTAGTCTAGGGCCTGGTACGGAGCCTGAGGAGGGAACTGTAACCAAGCTGTCCACCCGATGGGATTATGGGTGCAGTGAAGACTGAGTTGTTTGTGTTTTTAGGTGAGTGACTCTTGTGGAATGGCAATTGTCTTGAGGGATTCATTTTAAGTATAATTACTGTAAATAATTGTAGAAACTGATGACAGAATTTATTTAATTTAATTAATTTATTTATTTGGGTTTTTGAGAGTGGGTTTCTTTGTTTAACAGCTCTGGTTGCGCTGGAACTCTTTGTAGACCAGGCTGGCCTAGAACTCATAGAGTTCCACCTGGCTCTGCCTCCCGAGTGCTGGGATGAAAGACATGAGCCACCACTACCTGGCTCAGAATTTATTTTTGAGGCAATAGACCCTACAAATGATTGCACTGTGTGGCAGAGGTCTAGCCCACATGCTTTTGTTATCTAGCCACATCTATTTAGCGTTGGGCTATAGATCTTTCTGTCAGTTAAGAAGGAGAGGAGTACAGAGACTGTGGATGGTCTTTCTACTTCTAAGAGGATTTTGTTGAGTTCTGTAGGAAACAAAGTTGCTAAGACAAGCTTCATTACAGAAAAGCTGCCAAAGCAGGGGGAAAGTGGGGGAGGCTAGCCTCCACAGCTGCTCTGAGGAGGGCGGGGAGGAGGAGGGGGAGGAGGGGCCAGCTGTCCTCAATAACTGGAGCAGCTGGCAGGCTAGACCCCTAGATAGGAGTTACCTTTCCCTGCCTGTTGTTAGGAAGCCAAGTACCTTGCATTTACTGGTGCATGTAGCCATTGTGCGATGCAGAAACAATGTTGAAGGGACCTGGTCTTAGTTCCTAGGAGCTTGTCACTGGGTGTGATGGTCACTCCCAGTTGTCAGCTTGATCTAGAATCATGTGAGAGCCCCCCCCCCAATGCCTGCTGGGGATCACCTTGATTCAGTGAATTGAGGTGGGAAGACAGGCCCTTTTGTGATGTGCCACAAGGCCCACTGTAGGCGGCCCCATTCCCCTGGCGGGAATGCTAGGCTGAGGAAAATGAAAAAAGACACCGAGCACACTCAGCACTTGCTTCTTGATTATGAATGCTGTACAGCTAGCTGCTGGAAGCTTGTGGTGCTGTGACTTCTCTGTGGTGGTTAACTATAACCTTGAACTGTGGCCTTGCCCAGCAGTTTATCTCAACAGGAGACGTAATGAAGCTACTAGGTAAACTGCTTGTGAAATGAGTTGGCTCCTGAGGAGTGTTGGGAGGTGGGCACAGGCCGGTGCTGGTGTACTGTGTTCATCCTTTTCACAGGGCAGGCCCAGTGTTCCTTGTGGAACTCAGTGGGATCGGGAGTAAGGAATTCCTACCAATTGCAGTTTCTTTTTGGTTTCCAGACCAACACTAGACTATTTCTTAATCTGTAAGGTTAAGTTTCTCACTTGTTGTCACAACACGTTAAACTTGAATGGATCTTTCTAAAAGACGGGCTTTGGGAGAACAGCATATGTGGAGAGCTTTGCCTGCTGTGGCTGTACCTCCGGCCAGACTGCAGTGACCTGTTGCTGTCTCTGTAAAGTCAGGACAAGAGTCCCCAGACAAGTGCCACATGATTTTGGACTCCCCACCTACTGTCAGGAGGAAGAGAAGTGTGTGGCTGCGGGCTCTGCTCATAGTGGTGGAAGGAGGGCAGGGTGACATGGACTATGTTTTAAATTCCATCACCTCTGTTTTCAGAGGCGCCTAAGCCTCTGTACAGGATCTTCAGCACGGGGGAGTGCCAGCATGCCAGCAATGCCGACAATGACGTGGGAACGGTACTTGTTCCGCCTCCCCTGGGAAGCCTTGGCTTGCTTCAGTCTAGGGACTTACTCTCTGATCCCTACAGTGGTTCAGATGAAGTGGTCCGTACCCATTAGATTTTTTTTTATTTTCTCTTTTATTAGTGAATGAAGATTTTTCTCTATTTGTGGACCATGTTTGAGTTACTGCTTAAGGGGCAGGACTCTGGCAGGTGATGTAAGAGGGCTGGTTGGTCCTTAAACAACACAGCTCCTATAGACAGACAGCACCACTGCTTCCTAGCCTGATTGTGAGTAAGAGTGTTTACATGATCCTAATGGCTGGCAAACATTGGAAGTCACTAAGATGCTTCTGCTCCTTCCATGAAAAGGAAGGCTAAGAATGGCGTCCCACAGTAGAGAAACATCTTTTAGTGTAGACCGGAATCATTAGTCATGACACATTAAACTTAGGTTGAATCAAATGAAGAATGGCCATGGCAAAATCTTGATTATCGGAAAGTTAGTCATTTGTTCTCTGAGTCAGCTTAATGGTGTATAATGTTCACATCACTTTCCCTTGGGGCTGGGCCAAGAAGCTGGCATGATTGCCAGGGTTTTAGCAATGAGCTAATCAGCCCTTAGCTTCCACAGTCCTGGCCAAGAGTTTCTCTGGAATCAGTGATGTCACTGCATTAGACCCAAGCTCATGGAGATTTTCTTTTTTTTCTTTTCTTTGTTTTAAAAGCTTTCATTTTAAAAAGATTTAGTAATGGACGTGATGTATGTGTACCACATGTATGCCTAGCGTTGGAGGAGACCAGAAGACAGTATTCGATAGATCCTGTGGGACTGGAATTAGACGGTTGTGGGTCAGCTGGTGGGTGCCGGGAATCCAACCCAGGTCTTCTACAAGAGTGGCAAATGCTGAGCCATCTCTAGCCCCTCCCTCCCTCCACTCTTCCTTCTGAAAATAGTATTTTATTATTTGGCACTTTCCTGCGTGTGTATATTTTGATCACATCCACCCTCATTTATTCCCCTAGCTCACCCTCTGCCTCTGGAATCCTTCTTTTCCCCAAATGTCTTCCTCTTCCTTTGATAATTTAAAATAACAACAATAACCCCCCCCCCACACACACACACTGAATATAGCTAGTGTTGGTTGCATGTGCAAGGCTGTGAACAATTTTGCTGTATTTTGGGGAGCTTATAAGTGGCTACACCCCTGAGAGAGGATCACCTCTCTTCCTCCATCTTCCCATACATTCCCAAAGCTTTCTACTCCAGTATCCCTCCCCTCCCGCCATGACATGTGAACACTGACTGTCCCCTCCCACCCTAACCCTCCTCCCCCGCCTGCTCTCACAGCCTGTTCTGACTTCCTGATCTCTACAGGTACTCTGAGTTAAATACACACTCAGTGTTGGATCCTCATCAGACCGAACAGCAAGGCTCCACTGTGGTTGGAATGGCGATACCTCCAGCTGTGTTCTTTTTCTCTCCACTTTTAGGATTGGTTTGTCTATCTTGGGTCTCTTGTGCTTCCAAGTGAATTTATGACTGTTTTAGATAGTTCTGTGAAGAATGGTGCTGGGATTTTGATTGAGATTTCATTGAATCTGTAGATTTCTTTTGGTAGAATGGTCATTTTGAAGGCATTAATTTTTCTGATCCTTGAAAATGGGAAGTCTTTTCATCTATTGCTTTTCTCAATTTTTCTTCATTGTTTTAAAAGTTTTTATTATAGAGGTTTTTCCACTTCCCTGGCTAGGCTTATCCAAAAGCTTTTAGTTTTTGAGGCTATTGTGAACAAGATCCCCTGGTTTGTTGTTCAGTACATTTCTTTGGCATGTAGGAAGGCTGCTGATTTTATCCTGACACTTTGATGAAGTTGTTTATCAATTATAAGAGCCTTTTCTGTGTCTAGTGAGATGACCATGGTTTTCATTATTGAGTACATTTATGTAGCTTATTACACTTATTGATTTACATATATTAAATGGCCCTTGTATTTCTGCAATAAACTCAACTTGATCATGGCGAATTATCTTTTTGATGTGCTATTGAATTTGGCTTGTAAATACTTTGTTGAGAAATTTTCTATCTATTTTTTTTGGGGGGAAATTAGTCTCCCTCCCTCCCCCCTCCCTGTTCCTCCCCCTCTGTTTATCAGCATTTGGTATCAACTTCATAAAAAGACATTATGACCTTAGATTACTGCTTCATTACCAGCATTTGTTATCCATCTATGTAACTTGTTTATCTCATCTTGGCTTAATTAGGGTAGGTCATGTGCATCTAGAGATTCCCGTTTAGACTTTCCAATACAGTACAAGTAAGGCATAATGAATTTTGGAATATTACTGGTTTATGTAGAGGATGCCCCCTTCTCATCTCTAATTTTATCAAATGTTCACTCTTTCTTTTGGTTGATTTGGCTAAAGTTTTGTCAATTTGTTTATCTTCAAAGAGCCAACTTTTTGTTCTGTTGATTCTTTTTTCTTCCCATGCCACTAATTTCTGATGTATCTTACTGATTTTTTTCTGTTTACTGATCTGAGATATGGTGTATCAGTAGGTTATTTATTTGGGATCTCTGATTTCTTAATGTAGTCACTCAGCCATAAATAACGGTCTTGTGACTGTCTTAATTGTGTCCCACAGGTTTTAGCATGATACTGTGTTTGATGTTCATCATCCAGTGTGTACTTAGTTTCTGAGTTCATGTGGTAGGGTTTCTCTTGTTTGTAGTTTCATTTCATTGTACTCAGGCTGTAAGGGATTATTTTTGTATTTTTTTTGAGACTTTCTTTGTGTCCTATATATTCACTATCTTTTTTAGAGAAAATTCCATAGGGTGCTCAGTCATGCTTGGATGGGGTGTTCTATAGATGCCTATTGAGTCCATTTGCTTTATGGTGTCATTGAAGTTAGATGTTTCTATTTTTCTGTCAGAACTACCTGCCAATTGGTGAGAATGGAGTATTGAAGTCACGTCTTCCTGCAGGGGTTAGTCAGTGACTTTACATCTAGTAGGCTTTGTTTTATGAAATGGATGGACCTGTGTTTGGGGCATGCGTGTTCAGAATTATAATATCCTCCTGATGGACTGTTTCCTTAATCAGTAGGAAGTGACCTTCTCAGTAGGTTTGGGTTGAAGTCTGTTTTGTCCGATATTAGAGCTGTGACCCTTGGTTGTTTCCCAGGTTCATTTGTGTCTTTATTTTCTTTCACTTTCACTTTAAGAAAGTGTGCTGTTAGGCCTCCCTC
>PVIH01000809.1:80736-240131 GCA_004025045.1 Sigmodon hispidus | reverse complement strand
GTTGTTGCTGAGTTCCTGCCCTGACTTCCTGACTTCCTTCCTTCATGATGGACCTGAAGCTACAAGGAGAAACAAAGTCGGTTTGGTCAGTGTTTTTATTACAGTGTTAGAAAGCAAGCTAAGTCAGATGGTGTCTGTCTCTTGATGTCAGCAAATGTTTTTCACGTTTGATCCTGTCTACTAGTCTGTGTCTTCTGACCGGGGGACTGAGACCATTAATATTCAGAGTTACTGCTGAAAAGTGTGTAGTGATTTGGGGGGGGGCATAAAGTCATATCACTGTAGATTTCTGTTCTCACTTCCCATCCATATTGTAATTCAAGTGTACTTGTTTATATTTCCCCATATGCTTCTGTAAGTCATCATTGGCCTTAGATTTTCTACCTTTGCTGTGTAAAAGCCATCAGCATTCTCAATATAGGTGAGCATGAAGACCAAGTTTCATATCTCTGGTTGCTGTTACTATTCATTTTCTGTTCATTATTGAACCTGCAGCAAGTACACTTTGCTGCATTATCCCACCATACAGCCTGTTCAGGATTGCCAAGGACATGCTTGATTTGTGAATCCAGCTGTATCTTCATAGCATCTGGATATAATAATAAATTCTTAAGGGAAAAACAGACAAATTTTAAACAAGATTTACTTGTTTTATGTGTAGGAGTGTGTTGGCATTTATGTGCATATATGTGCATGCAGAGGTCGGAAGAGGACATCTGATCCCGGGGGTGGGGGGGTGGGGGGGTGGGGTTGTGGGTACAGTGTTTGCATGAAGACCTAGGTTTGGATCCCAGAACCCGTGTACAGCCTGTTATCTGTTACAATAGCTGTATTTCTTGATTATCCTGTGGTACAGTCAGCCAAGATAAAATTATTAAGCATTATCCATATTTTACTAATAGAAAAAGAAATGGACAATGTCAAAGTGACCCTACTAGAGTCTCATTTTTCTTCCCATTAAGATTAAAGAATAATAATATTTGGTTATGCCTACCAGGCTTCTAAAATTATGATTTCTAACAAGTCTAACTTTTTGTTTCTATCGCTAATATTAACAATATTTTGTACAAAGAAAAAAGACAATTTTGTCTAAAAGGAATTCAAACTAATACAATATTGACATCTGACTTCTTCTGTGATATAAATATGACTGCCTATTTACCTTTTTGACCTGGAGTTTGGTATAAAATTAAGATAATAGAAAATACTAAGTTATCATCCACAATACTCTTATTATATGTTACATATAAATGTCTTTTTCTTTTCCACTTTCAGATCCACCTTTATTTTCTTTTTCCTCCTCACATACAGAACTTCTCACACATTTCTTGTAGCTGAAGTCACTTGTTGTTGGCAAGGTACCATTTTATCCTTAAAACTTGGTTAGCATCAAAATATGACAGTTACCAGTGTTAAATCCATAAAATATTTACTTAGCACAGCATAGTAAGCTTTAGACGTTTAGCAATTACACACAGAAGACGAGGCACCCCCCCCCTCCACTCTACATGTTTGCACTGGTTCAAAGGGCAGCAGAGGACACTAAACGCTATGATCTGGAAGCACGTTATGATGTCATCCAGTGTGTGTACCACACCACCTCCTCCAAGGTGGCCTCATAATCCTAGAATGGCAGTTCCAGCTGATACAAAATGGAGACAGCACAATATTTATTCTGGAGACGCTCTCCTCCATCCTAGGTGTGCACTGTGACTTTGAAATCAGCTCGTCCCAAAAACTTATCCCATTCATCCTTGTTTTTTAGGTTGTGTGGCCCGTCAAGCCTGCACTCAGCTGTTACTTCTTTTTTGGTTGCACTAAATCCAGAGATGACCTGGACAGCGACAAGAGGCTGTTGGTACCCAGCTTGCCATTTTTCCCCCATAATATGGAAAATACTTTAAGTGTATAAGTCCATAGTCAGGATAGGTTGTTACGTTTGCTATGTTTTTATCCTTTGTCACATATGCTTTATATGGAGATCCATCTGGTGTTAATTCAGATATTCTGTTCATTTTCATAAGAATACAAGGTTGTCCTTTGGAATAGCCAAAATCAGCATCATTCACACCACTACAATCTTGAGGCAAGGGAACCGGAAACTGACGTGCTTGATAATCTAGACCATTCATTCTGTTTAAAAAGTGCTCCATCAGGATAGTTTGTGAGAGTCTTCTGTTCTTCTACAGAATATGGCTTTAGGAACCTCCTCAGGTCCTCAGTGAACTTCTCATGAGTAGGTGGCTTAGACATGGTATATGTATATTCCAGGACAGTCAGTGGTTTTGGAAAAACCATAAGTCTTGGACTAGGAATCTGATCTTGGTGTTTCGGAACCTCATCATTCAGAGTCTGGAGCATGGCCCACATTGTGAATGTGAAGAGTGCAGCCAAGAACCCATAAAAAACTAGGCAGAAGAGCAAGATCAGACTCACCCCAGCTCTTGGCGGTGTGCCCCAGGAACTCTTTGGTCGGGTTGGAGATGAGCAGCTTCCACTCAGCCAAGCTCTGATGGAAGGACTTCTTCTTGGTCTTCATCATGGTGGGTGTGCTAAAGGTGAGGCGACTGCCGGGTCTGGATCAACACTTCGTTACCAGACCACTAGAGCCGACTCACATATAAATGTCTTATATCAGCTATAAATGTTATATAGACTGAAAATAAAACAGACTCAGATGATAATAATGGCTAGTGGATTTTGATGATCTGAACCAGTTTATTTATTCTTTGATGGACTTACAAGTCTTTCTCTTTAAAAGACTTTCCTGTCTATTCAGCATCATCTATATCAGAGCCTAGGAATGAGTCTTACAGGGCAGGAGCCTGGAGGCAGGAGCTGATGCAAATGCCGGGGTTGGGGGAGTGCTGCTTACTGGCTTGCTCCTCATAGCTTGCTCAGCCTGCTTTCTTATATAACCCAGGACCGCCAAAGAATGGTACCACTGACAAACGCATGCCCTCCCATCAATCACTAAATAAGAAAATACCAATAGACTGTTCTACAGACATATATAATGGAAGTGTTTTTCTGAATTGAGGTTTCCTCCTTTTATAGCACTCTTGCTTGTGTCAAATTGACAAAAATGTAGTCAGCACACATGTTAAATACAACCTGCTCAGTCAGTATAATGTCACTTACATGTGTGTTTTCAGGGCTGATTAATTGGCATTGGATAACTAACTGGTGTGTTATTAGTTAGACTGTTTCTCTCTCGGTGTTCCTTGGTTGCCTGTCATTCTCATGCAGGGGTCAGTTCTCAGGGTCCTTCTCTGTCCACGTTTCCATGTCTACTGTGGTCCCTGATCAGCTCATATTTAGGCTCATGTTGGTGAGACATTATGGGTGTAGCTTCTGACATTCCTAGGAGACAGTCTCACAGGAAATTCTTAGTCCTCTGACTTAAATCTTTCCGTCCGCTCTAATGCAATGTCCCCTGAATCTTAGGTATATACTTGTTTGGTAGATGTATTGATTGGCTCTGGGCTCCAAACCTCTGGTTGTGTGTATGTGTGTTTCATAATAGTTTCTACCTATTGTAAAGAACTATTTCCTTGATGAGAGTTGAGGACTACATTTATCTTGGGTATAAAGACAAAAATTTTTAAGGTGGTTAGAGATTATGCTGGTTTTATAAAGTGGTGGTTGTAGGCTCTCCTCCAAGATCCTTGATCCATAAATTCAATAGCCCTAGGTACTGGTTAGATTTCCAGTACCAGCATGGTTTTTCTCTTGTTGAGTTGGCCTTCAAATCCAATTAGAGAGCTGTTGGTTACTGGCAAGGTATGTGTGCCACCTTTGCACTCTTAGGGTTATCATGCCATGCTGGTTGTTGTTGTGGTTCATGGCTGTGACTGCTGGTTGCTTTCCTTCTTTTGAAGCTTGTGTGGTGCCTTTTGTACCATGAAAGCTACTCCTCAGAGAGGAATTTTTTTCAGGTCATTTCCTCTCAGGGCGGTCTCTGGGCTTGTGACAGAAGTGTATGCTATTTTCAGCAATATGAACTTACCTTCCACCTCTAGGGGGCAACCAAGGAAAATAGCAGTAGTCTGTAATGCTTTGGGAGTCTTTTGGACAACCCTGACCAGCAGCTCCTAAGAAGACTCTCATGCTGGGTGTCTGGGTTTTATTGAGGGGTCTTTGGCTCTTGGAGGGATCATTGCCACCCTGGACAAGGAAACTTCATTTGAACTATTATATGTATTACATATAGATGTCTGTGTATTACAGTTTTTTTAAGGTAGATAATATTCTTGACTTTTCCAGATACTCTTGGTGTTATTTTACTTACTTTCCTCTGTCTTCCGTGTTTTTCCTCCATCTTTTATTAGAGCCCCTTCCCTTTCCCATTTACTTGATTAGATCACTTGGACCCTCTCTATGGACCCAGACTGCCTCAGCGATGGTCTTTCCCTTCCTGCTTTCTGCAGTTTCTAGGATATGTATTCACATCTGAAGACTTTATCTCTGAGCCTCCGATGAGAGAGTATGCAACATTTGTTTTTCTTCTGGGTCTGGGTCAGTATGATCTTTTCTGCTTTCATTCATTTACCTACAAAAGTCCATGATTTCATTTTTCTTTACAGCTGAATAGTATTCTATAGTGTATATGTCTCACGTGTTCATTATCCATTCCTCAGTTGAAAGACATGTAGGTTGTTTCCTTTTTCTATCGATTGTAAATAGAGCAATCGTGAACATGGTTGATCAGGTATCTGTGAAGTAGGATGCTGAGTCCTGTGGCGTATGCCGGAGAGTGGCATAGCTGGGTCATATGTAGATTAATTTTTAGCTTTTGAAAATTCTCACTGCTGACTTCCATAGTGGCTGTACCAGTCTGCAGCCTCACTAACAGTGAATGGGCTTTCCCCGAAGGACTTGGTGGTGGTTGTTTAGTTGATCTTTGCCACTCTGAGGTAAGATGAAATCTCAAATTGTTTTGATTCCCATTTCTCTAGAGACTATCAACATTTTTTAAATATTTATTTTTACTTTATGTGAATTGGTGTTCTGTCTGCATGTATAACTATGTAAGAGTGTCAGATCTTGGAATTACAGACAGTTGTTAGCTGCCATGTGGATGCTGGGAATCGAGCTCAGGTCCTCCAGAAGAACCTCAGCTTCTAACCACTGAGCCATCTCTCCAGCCCTACTATCAACAGTTTTTGAGATATTTCTTAGCCAGTTTTTTCTTTCTTTGAGAACTTTGTTTAGTTTCCAGGCCCATGTTTTGAATGGATCATTTGTTTTTCTTCCTTTTTGGGGGGTGGTAGTGGTGGTATTTCTTTATTCTAGGTATTAAACTTCTGTCAGATGTATAGCTGGCAAAGACCCCCCCCCATTCTGTGGACTCTCCACCCTCTTGATTGTTTCTGTAGCTGTTCAGAAGCTTTTTAATTTTATAAGGACCCACTTGTGAATTTTTGACCTTAATTCTCAGGCAGATGGAGTCCTAATCAGAATGTCCTTTGCTACACCCATATCATGTCTGTTTTTGTGCCAATACCAGATTGTCTTTATTACTGTGGCTCTGTAATATACCTTAAGATCTGGAATGGTAATTCTTCCAGCATTATTCTGTTTGCTCAGTATTGTCTGGTTATCCAGGGTCTTTTGTGATTCTGTATGAATTTTAAGATAGTAAAATAAGTTAAAGAGATAATTTTTTCTGCTTCTGTGAGGCATGCAATGGTGATTGTCATTGTGGTTGCATTGAATCTGTAAATAGCTTTTTGTAAAATGGTCATTTTCACAATATTCCATCAATCCATGTACCAAAAATGTCTTTACAATTTTGGTGTATTTATTGCTTTATTTAGAGGTTTATAGTTTTCAGGGTCCTTGGTTAGCTTATTCCTGGAATAATATTTTTTGAGGCTGTTGTGAATAGGTGTGTCATGTTTGTTGTTGTTGTGTAGAAAAGCTATTGATTGGTTGTAGCTTATTCTGTATCCTGCGACATTGTTTACTATTTCTAGGAATTTTTGGGATTTCTGATATCTAGTATTGTCTCATGGCACATAGGAATTATTTGATTTCTTTTCCTATTTTATTTCTCTATTTCATTCTTAATGTTTTGTTTTATTGCGATAGCTCATACTTCAAGCACAATATTGAAAAGGAATGTGGATAATGAACATTATCTATCTTGTTCCTACCTATATGTAGCTTTTATTATGTTGAGGTATGTTCCTTCTAATTACATTCTCTAGGAGCTTTATCATTAAGTCATGTTGGATTTTGTCAAAGGCCTTTTCTGTGTTTGTTGAGATGATCATGTGATTTCTTTTCTTAAGGCTATTTATGTTTTAGTACATTTATTAACTTAGATATTTTGAACCATCCCTGCATTTTTAGGGACAAAGATACTTGGTCTTGGTGGGTACTCTTTGTGATGTATGTCTATATTCTGTTTGCAGTATTTCATGGGGCATCTCTAAGTGAGCCTGTGTCATCTGGGTTATTGGCCTGCAGTTTGTTTTATTGCTTTTGTTTTGCCTGCTTTGGTATCAGAGTGATACTGGCTTCCTTGGAGGCATTTAGGAGTGCTCCCTCTGTTTGTTTGTTTCTTTTGAATAGCTGGAAGATTGGCTGTGGCGTTTTGACAGTCTGGTATAATTCTGCAGTGAATCCATCTGGCTCTGGACTGTTTTGTTTTGATTTTTTAAACTGGAAGGTTTTTTAATGTTACAGTCTCATTTGTTGTGACTCTGTTATGGTTGTTGACTTCTTGCTGTGATATTGGTGGTTTGGCTGAATCTAGAAATTTTCAGTTTAATGAAGTACAGGTTTCATATATTCTGAATTTCTTTGATGTCTCTTGTAATGTTTCCCTGTTTGCTTCTGATTCTGTAAATATGGATTCTCTTTTTCTTTTGGTTGTTTGGGTTTGAGGGTCTGTCAATCTTCATCCTCTCAAGGGGCCAGCTCTTAGAGCCATTGATTCTTTGTTGTTGTTTCTATTTCAGATATTTCTGCTCTGATTTTCATTATTTCATGCTGTCAACTGAGTCTGATTCTATTTACAAATTTTAAGTTATATTTCATTGTAGTGAGATGGGTATAAGGAGTTATTTCCATCATATTGAATGTGTAGATATTTGTGTGCTCCAAGATGTGGTCTGTTACAGAAAATCTCTATGTGCTACTGAGGAGGATGTGTGTTCCTGGGTATTTGGATGGAATATTCTGTAGATATCTATTAGGTTCATTTGATGTGTGATGTCAATTAATTATGTTTTGTCTAGATGACCTGTCTACTGGAGAAAATGGGGTATTGAAATTGAAATCACCTACTATTAATGGATTAATGTCTTCAAATCCAGTAGCACATTTTTTTAATGAAATTGGACGCACCAGAGTTGGTGCGTATGTTTAGGCTTTGGTTAACTGTTTCCTTGATTAGGATGAAGTGTCCTCTTCATGTCTTCTGATTGGAGTCTGTGTTGTCAGGTTTTAGGATAGTGATGCTACTTGCTTCCTGCTGCCATCTGATTGAAGCACTTTTATTGTCCTTTTACTCTGAGGTAAAGCGTGTTTTCTTAAGAGACAATACATAGATGGATTTTGATTCAGTAGCCAATTGGAGAATTGAGACCATTGATATTTAAAGTTACAGAAACGTGTGTGTTAATTGCAGCCACTGTTGTTGATGATGATGCTTTTACTCAGTGGCACTTTATGCTTTAGTAACTGTGGCCTCGTCTTCCTCTCCACAGCATCTCTGCTGTGCTGTTCCTCTTCAACCTGAAATATTGCTTCCAGTATTTTCTTTATGTTTGGTTTGTTGAATATAAACTTTTTAGGCTATTTATATTGTAAACAGTCCCCCTTTTTTCTTCTCCTTTAATTATGAATAATTTTGCTGAGTTATTAGTCTAGGCTGACGTCATAGTCTTTTAGGATTTGGCATGCATCACTCCAGTCTCTTCTGGCTTTCAAAGTTCTCATTGAGAAATCAGCTGGGTTTTTCTTTATATGTGGCTTGTGTTTTTCCTCTTGTGGTTTTCAATACACTTTCTTTGTTATGCATACTTAGCGTTTTAATTATGATATGCTGTAGGAATTTTCTTTGTTGCTCTTGTCTATTTGGCGTATGTGTACTTCTCATATCTACATGGGTGTGTCTTTCCCTGTTTTGGGGAAGATGTTGTTGAAGATCTGGTCTGTGCCATTGATGTGGGATTCTTTTCCCTCATATTCTTATACCTCAAAGGTTTGCTTTTCTCATGTTGCACATTTCCTGTATGCTCTGCTCATAGATTGCTGTTGTTAGATTGTACTATTTGTCATTTCAGCTTGAGTCCTCCTCCATATTTCTCTCTTCTTATTAAAAAATTTTCAGTCCTGGATTGTCTTCATAATTTCCATCAGCCTTTTTTGTTTGTATTTTCTTGGGCGTTACTCAGGTGCTTATTCTCTTTAGGTTACCTTTCTTTTTTTTTTTTAGGTTTTGCAGTATGGAAAATGGTTTTAAGTACCTGACAGAGTCCTTTCCTTCAGCTGAAGGGAGTCTTGGCTACTATATTTCTTCAAAATTCATGAAACCATCAGGGTGGCTTTTGTTTCTCGGGCTCACTGTGCAATCCGTTCTGAATATTTTGTCTTTATGTTTAAAAGTCCCTTATAATAAATGTCCTTTAATAGAAATAGAGCATGTAGTTTTTACTTTTTAAAATGGGATTTCCAGTGTGTATTTTATAAAGAGGTAATGGATTTTTTCCAAAAGTGGAAGATTCTATATGAAAGCCAAAGATTTAATTGATTTTTGTAATTTATTAGTATCATTTTTTTTGTATTTAATAGACCAAATTTTATAAATAGATTCAAATACTTATGACTATGAGTATGGGCTTCCCAAGGGAAAATGACCTATACAAATAGGGAATTCAAATATAGCACAGGATTTCTTTTTGTAGCTTTAAAAAATTTTAATTTGATCTAAATTTTTATTTAAGCATATGGGTATTTTGTTTATCTGTATGCATGCCACACATGTGGCTGGTGCCTGTTGAGGCCAGAATAGGGTGTCAGAGCCCTGGAACTGGATGTTACAGATGGTTGTGAGCCATCACATGGTGCTGGGAACCAAACCCAAGTCCTCTGAGAGGGCAGCTATTGATCTTAAGTGCAGATACATCTCTCCAGCTCCCTTTATAGCTTTTATCTTTAAATAGATCATATACTATATGAGGCATGTAATGAGGAGAAACCAGATAAGGAACCAGAGACAGACCAAAGTAACTGTTTTACCTTTGTCTGATTATCAGGCCAGTGAGTTTATTGAAGTTACTTACAGGAATATAGGAGAAGAGTTACTAACAAGAATGGACCAAGACAGCTGCATCACCAAAAGCCCAGCCAAGCATGAAGGAGGACAAAAGAGCCGAGGAGCTCTTTGCATGACACTGAGTCAGCTCAGTAGGTTGCCGTGTCCTCCACACAGCTTGCTTGCTTGGAGAGTCTCTGCAGTTTACTGCTTCCGTAGCCATGCATAGGGAGTCTTGTGAATCCTATTAGTTTTAGGAACTAAAACTTCTTGATGCTTGTGAATTGTTTACTTCTTGAATCTCATGAACCTCTGTCCTCCTTTCTGGAGGGAATGTTTCAGTTTAGAACTTTCTGAGCCTTCGGGAACTGCCTTTCAAGCTAGATCACTAATATGAAGGAAATTACTATACAACAAACACTTCACCCTTCTTCTTGCTCATTATTTATTTTTGAGACAGGGCCTCGCTGTGTACCCCTGCTGGCCTGGGACTTTTTATGTAGACCAGACTGGCCTCAAACTCACGAAGATCCACCTGTGTCTGTCCTCCGAATGCTGGGATTACAGGTGTATGCCACCATGCTTAGCTCCACTCTTACGTTCTTTCTGTCCTCTCTTCCAGGACATTTCTTAAACTTTGTAGGGGTTGATACAGACACTATGGATAAATGTTGGGCCTCCGTGCCACAGCATCAGTCACTTGTTTTTCCAGGGGTTATGTGTCTCTGTGGTACATCATCTATGGCAAAAGGTAGTTTTATTCCATGACCAGTTGTTACTGACAGTTACAGTAACCTCTGGGTATAAGCACAAAAGAATAAAAGGCAATTTAATGGGCACATCAGCTTCATCTAACAATACAGTGGCCTTGACCCTGGCACCTGTGATCTCCTAGCCATATATTTTGTCCTAGCTAGTACATGACATGATTTGTCTCCTGTGAAGTGGGCCAGAAAGCCAATGAGAAAACAGTTTGTTAGATCATGATAGTTCCGCCACAGGTGCACCAGCAGGCGCTGTTGCCTGGTGTTTTGGTACCATGGCCTTTAGTGTTCATGGCTGAACAGGCATGTAGGTGGCGGTTTCCTCTGGCAACCTGCACACCACCTTTTGGTACTGTGGGGGCTGCTAGTAAAGAGGGACTTTCCAGGTCTGCCACCACATGATCCTGTAACAGATTTTATATAGAATTTTGCTCTGTTAAGAGGGAGATAGATGGACGAGACAAAGGCATGGGAGGTTAGAGGAGCATAGAGAGTCGAGAATAGAGTTTTCCAGTCAGAGCTAAACACACAAACGGTTTTCAAAAACAAAACAAAGAAAAAGAATAGGGTTTTCAAAATTTATCTTCAGTTCCGACATAACTTCTGAAATTTAAAAATTAATTAATTTATTTTTAACATCTTTTAACTTAGATACTAAAACATTCTCAAAGTAGACAGAAAACACTGATACTTGAAACCAAATGCTTTGAAAGCAAACCAAAAAAGGCACCTAACAAATAGAATGCAAAAAAAAAAAGAGAGACCATTACCTAAGCCAAGAGAAGTGTAGGACCCCTGAAAGAACTTACCGTCATCTACCCAAGGAAGCAGCCCTGGATGATTGGGCGCAGGGGTCCATGCTGGTGGTACCTGGCTCTGATCCAGGTGACTTCATTAGTGGAAAGTTGATTCTGGGGTCCTATATTGAGGTACTACTAAAGAAAGCAAACACGCATAGCTCTAACCTCAAAGGAGGCCAAGGAGAGTATATTCCTGAACCAAATATGAGTGACCATGACTTGGTAACACAGATTTAGTTTACTCTGTATTTCATGTTTCAGTGTGGTTAACAGTTTATGAATTCTGTATGGTAACAGAACAAATACAGTTGTAAAGACACTTTAAAAATATTGTGGGGTTTCAGATAGGAGGGATTCAGCAAAGTTGAGGAACCTCTGTTAGTAGACGTCAGATGCTGTTGTGATGACATTGTCACTTCTGAGTCAGTGAGAGTGAGGGGGTCTGTTTATAAATTTTAAAATGTTTCCCTAATTAATAATCACAAGGATTTCAGGTCACATACAGAAGTGGGCTATGAAAGGCTATCTGCAGATACATGAATATGTAGAAAATCTATGGGACCTATTAAAAAAAAAACCCACTATAAGTAGTGATTCACCAACTTTTACAATAAAAGATAAAATAAAAAATTAATTTTATTCTTGTGTATTGTTAACATCTGCACCAGAATTTAAAATAGTATACAATCATTGAAAATGAGCACATATTTAGCACAGATGTAACATAAAAACGTGAGACCTTAAAATGCTGATAAAGCTAAATAAATGAAGAAACATACAATGTTCATGGAATGGAAAATTTAACAGTAAAATATTCCTTTCATATTATTATATAAAAAGAGGAGCAAGAATAGCTGAAATAAAATGAAAAGAATAGATAAATCTGTCTACCTTAAAGATTTGCTTTTTTTTTTTTTTTTCTTTTTTGACAGCATCTCACTATGGATTCCCAGATAGTCTAGAACTCACAGAGATCTACCTCCCTTTGCTTCTCAAGGGCTGGGATTAAAGGCATGCACTACCATGCTTATCCAAGACTTACATTATACCTGTGTGGCAAAGATTATGTGCCTCTGTCCAAAAGATAAACCCACACATCTGTGCTGCAGACTGGGAGACCCAGTACACACTGCAGGAGTCCCTCTGATTCAGTGATACATTTCTCAGATCCAAGAGCAAGTAAGAGGAGGCAGATGTTCTTACCAGCTAACGGTGCTGGAACAGTTCTTTTTAGTTGAAACCTGGTCCCACAGTGGTTCTCACCTCATTGTAGAGTTAACTCAAAATGGCAGCCAGACTCAAATCTAAAATTACAGAATTCAAAGAAGGAGGAGTGGATTCTAAACCTGAATCCTCATCAGATTTAAAGTTGAACCTCATCAGAATTAAAAAGGTCACGTTAAAAGGATGAAAAAGCAATTTTAGATAGGGCAAATACTTTAAAATCATATACCTGAGGAGAGGGTGGTCCTATAATATATGAAGAGCTCTCAAAACTCACCAGTGGCAAAATAAATAGAAACAGAAAGCAAGACGAGACATTTTATCGATGGAGTATACAGATGGCACATAGCATATGAGAACATCTTCCATATTATTGACTATTTAAGAAATGGAAAGACGTATCACCATGCACTTAACAGAATGGATAAGATAAAAAAAAATACAGCAACAGCAAATGATAGCACGTGGTAGAGGTGGTCCGCTCATACATTGCTTTTGGGTGTGTAACTTGGTGCAGCTCTCTGGAAAACAATTTGGTGGATGCTTAAGACCCTAACTAGTGGTTACTATGCAAACTAACTGTATAAAGTCTTGGGTATTTATCCCAGAGAATTGAAAATTGTGTTTATTGAAAACCTGTTCACACATTATCTACAATAATTCCATTCAAGTAACCAGACACTGGTACAAGCTTGGGGTAAACATTCTTCCATGGATGGTCAAATAAGTAAACAGACAAACATATCTGTGACATGAGCACACTCAGCAATGAAAAAGACTGAACTCAGTGCCACAGGGAATTGATCCCCAGAAAAGTAAACTGAGAAATTGACCCCCAAGGACTTAATACTGTGCAGTCCTATTTCAGTGTCACTATTGAAATTGACGTTCTGGACACAGGGAGCAAATGAGAGGTTATGAAGGAGTAAGGAGTGGTTTTCAGAGGGATATGGTCATAGCTGTGAGAGAATCATAGCATCTTAGGAGGTAACTGGAGGGATGTGGTCATAGCTATGAGAGAATTGTAGCATCTCAGGAGGTAACTGGGTAAAGGGTGGGTGAAGTATCTCTGCTGTTCCTGCAATTACAAGTGGATTTATGCGTGCCTTTGAATTAAAATCACGTTTACAGAACGGAAGCCACACCACACTGATGCTCTTCTCTCCTAGTAAGTGGGAGATGAGAAATAGAGGGAGGTCAGGTGCTTGAGAGGACATGGCCTCTGAGGACAGGATATAAGTTTTAAAGGCTAGTGGGAGAATTCTGCTTTTCTTTGGATAGACTAGGGAACCATTGCAGGGTCATTAACAGATTATGAATGGGCTGGGCCCTCACAGGGTGACTTCACCTGCTATCCCAGGGACCTGTTAGGTGACTGTCCCATTAACTTGGGGGAAGGCATGGTGGTACTTTGTTCCAGGGTAGGCAGCAGTACCGATGTGAGAGGAGTGGGTTCTGGGAATGGTTTGAAGCCGGGTTTTCAGTGCTTGCTTAAAAATGTGGCTGTGTGGGGCCATAGGATGGAGTGGTAGGAGACCCAAGATTGCAAGTTGGACGCCTCAGATTGGAGACAGCAGTATGTGCTACATGAGCATGATTTAGGAGAGGGCTAAGATGTGGTTCAGAAGTTTAGGACTGATTTACAGTTGGTGGATGGACAGGGAACACAGAAACCAGTACCCAGGATAAGGCTATGTCAAACTTTGGAAGTGGCTCCAGGTGGCATTGGCCTTGAAGGTGTGGAGTTTCTGGAGGCCTGGCGAAGTGGTCCAGGATGCAGCAGTCTGATTAGAACGAGGGCAGCTGATGACAGTAGTGATGGTTTTGTTGTTGTTTGTTTTAAGGCAGGGTTTCTCTGTAGCCCTGGCTACCCTGGAACTCACTCTGTAGACCAGGCTGACCCTGATCTCAGAGATCTGCCTGCCTCTGCCTTCTGAGTACTGGGATTAAAGGCATGAGCTGACAGAGGTGATTGTTACTGTAGCTAGTAGTTCAGATTCCTGTAGAGAAGAGTCTAGAGGGCTCAGTAAAGGCTCACTGGATACAGCTGATTGTTATGGAAGTATGAGACGTAAGTTCATTCTCCAATACCCCCATGGAAAGCCAGGAATGACAGCATGTCCATATAATCCCACCACTGTGGGGAGGAGCCAGGAGGATCCCTGGGGTTTTCTGGCCAGTCTAGCCCAAGCAGTAACCTTCAGGTTAGGTGAGAGACCCAGTTTCAAAAATCAGGTGGAGAAGCCCTTGAGGAAGATATCCCACCCACCATCAGTCTGTGGCTGCTGTATGTTCCCCTTGATAGCATGAAAGCATCACACAGTAGGGGAATGGGTGATGCTTAGCCAGGAAAGTAGGACCAAGCAGGGATTTTTCCCCAATAAGATAATTTTGCATTAATTTTTTAGAGCCAGCATAGATAATAATGGGTGTCTTAATAATTTTTAATACATGTTTATTATTATACTTGGCCCATATTTTACCCGCCATTGCCTTTTTTGTCTCCATTACTCCTTAAGCTGTCTCATTTTTTTACCCACATAGTTCTCGTTTGTCTGTCTGAGTCTCCAGAGGAGGAATTTTATTTAAATTAAAAAATTATTTTTAAACATTTATTTATGATGTGTGTGTTGCGTGCATGAGTGTGTGTGTATGCATAGCATGGTGCACATGATATTTAAACTGAGTACTGAAAGGCCTCCTCATGCCCCTCAGAGTTTGTGCCCACTGAGCAAGCATTTGCCTTGTGATCAGAGGACAATGTGTGGAAATAATTTTTCTCCATTTGTCTTGTGGCTTAAGGGGATTGAACTCAGATTGCCGGGCTTAGTGGCAAGTGCTTTTTATTGCTGAGTCATCTTGCTGGCCCCCTCGAAGCAGACATTTTTTAAAGTACAAGCTGTCTAAGCTTTTGTTTGGTTGATGGAGGAGATGGCTGCAGATGAGAGGGAGGCTGCCGGAAGTGCCCCTCCTACCATTGCAGCATCTGAGGCTGGGTGCCGTGGAGGAGGTAATGGGAGAGGGGAGAGATGCAGGCAGACATGGGCACGGAAAACACTGTCTAAATGAAGGGCAATTGTATTTGGAGTAATTTGAGGATTGACAGGAAATTCATAAAAGGAATATGGAGTTCCATTTACAGTGGTAAGGGATCGCCTTGTTCATGGCTTCCTGACCTTCTGGAAGAACCACTGTTGCTGCTGGCATGGTTCCAAAACATGAAATGTAAAATGGAATTGAATAATTTCTCCTAAATCAATTTTGTGAGCCAAATGACCTACATTGTGGTGTGATATAGTGCAGGTGTAACGCATGGAGAGCTGTGTGCTGAATACATTGTGGCAGTTGGGTCTGGAGAGAGCTAACTGCTCACTTCTTTGGTTTCTGGGACCTGGTCTTTAGGTAACCTCCCCCGAGCTGCCTGTGTTATTTGCTTTGGAGCATTGATTTGAGTCCTAAGCGTCACTTCACTGGATGTGGGAGTTCTCTGGCAGGTCCTCCTTATGAGCACCCAGCCACTGCTTTGTGTAGTGTGGGCATGGGGAGTGGATGATCTCAGGCTCTTCCCGTTTCCTATAATGTTGCTGTTAATACTTCTCCTGGGAACACCTTTGAATTCCAGGCTTCATCCTTAGAGGCCTCCTTGTGAGGTCACATCAGGACCCAGCTTGGATTTGTGGGTACAGTGGGTGACTTTGAGGGTGAAATAGTCAGTTCTCCTTGCCAGCTAAGATAGGGAACTGCCTAGAGATGTCTTTGTTCTCCTGGTGCTTCACTTGGCTGTATCATCTCCGTGGGCATGGGAGAGGTTCTTTAGCTGTTTCTTAGGGACCAACAGTTAATGGCTGTGCTTCTTTTCCTTGGGATTTTTTGGGATAAATGATAGCTCACTTGTACCTAACTTCACTGTTTAAGACATTTCAGGGTCCTTTAGTATTGGTTTATAGGGAAAATGGCTGCCAAAGTGGACCTCTACTGGAGACATCAGCTATGTGGGGCTACCAGGTACCAGGAATTTGCATATGCTTTCCTGTGCTCACATGCAGGTTTATCTGTCTTCCTTATACCCTCTAACTTTTTTAAAAACCTAGAAACCATTCTTAATTGTAGGGCATACAAAAATAGCTTATGATCTATACTTTACTGACCTTCCCAAGTTCAGGAAGCAGAAATAAGATGCTGAGCTGGCCATAGTGTCACTAACCAAATCCACACAGGTTATGAGCACAAAGCATGCCCAGGGCACACTGTGCCATTGTGGAATTTGGTCTTGGAAAGGACCCTTACTTCTTCATAGTATATATCTCCACCCTGCAGGCACTGATTGGCCAACACAACCCTGTGTTTAGTGAGTCACCTTCCCTGTGGCTGCAATGGGTCTAAGCAAGTCTTTTCTTTGCCTGGAGCGGAAAAGCTACCAGGAGTGGGGAGTTTTGCCTCTAGCCTGGAAAAGCAGACTATCTTGGAGCTAATTTTTTTTTTTTTGTCATTGATATGACCCCATTTCTTTAGCGATTAGGAGCATCGGTGACTGTGTCTGCACTGTCGCAGATGTCATGTCTGCAGGTCACTGATGTCTAGGGTGGAGTCTCTAACATGGTCACTGTACTGATGAACATGGTTCCCTTTCATTGCCTCTCTCTGCTCCCTTCTTCCTCACCAACACTTTTGTTCCCCTCTTGTCCCAATTGTCCCTCTTGACGTTTCCTTCTGTGGGAACAAATTCTGAGTGGCATGAGGAGGCTTCTTAGTGCATGCTGAAGGGCCAGGTACTATGCTGGGAAGATAGTCTACTGAATTTTGTTTTATATGTATGAGTGTTTTGTCTACATGTAACTCTGTTTACCATATTGCATGCATTGTCTACGGAGGTCAGATGAGGGTGTTGGATCCCCTGGTACTAGAGTTCCAGATGGCAGTCATCCACTATGTGGGTGTCAGGAATCAAACTCACGCCTCCTAGTAGAGCAGTCAGTGCATTTACTATCTGAGCCATTGCTCCAGCCCCTTCCTGAATTTAAAAATTCCAAATCTAGACCTAGTAGACAATGACTGTTGGGAGTCTACATTTTTTCTTTTTTGTCTATACTTTGAGAGGCTCTGGCCCAGACACATGATCCTCTGCAGACATAATCAGATTTGCTCTGAGGGTGGCTGCCAAGTATAGCTTGTGTTATTAGGATCATGCCATCCAGTACAGTGAAGGTTCTGAAGGGGGGGAAGTTCTGTTTTCCTGTGTGCTGCCTGTTTATCATGAGGCTCCTGTGAGACGGGGAAGGGTGTAGGCGGGGAAGTGTCAGGAGACTCTGTGCTGAACCATCTGCTCAGGTCCAGCGCCCCATCCTCATCCCAGGGTCACCTGACAGTGCTTCTGTGTCCTTGGGCATCTGACTGCTCACAGGTGAGATAGACACTGAGGTTTAGAATGACGGAGATGGCCTTGGGGACAGCTCACTGGGTTGGTTATGATTTAGCTCAGGCTTCTCTGACCTCAAAGTCCCTCTTTACTGGAAATGACAGTACTGAGAAGGTGAGTCTGGCTCAGAGAAGCCTGACTGTTCGTTCTCCATGTTTCCTCCTATGCTTCGTGAGCAACACCATTTAAAGGACTAGTGTTTGGAAAGAGCTTTTGACTGGTCCTGTGGGAAAGGGGAGGGACATTTAGGGTCACTGTGTGTGTGTCAGAGTGGATTACAGCAGTCTGTCTCACTGTGGAGATGAGTCATATTCTGGTCACCCTGAAAGTGTCCTGATGTTTGTTGAGGCCCCTGGTGAGGGGGTATGGCTGGACAGGTGCAAAGGGAATCTGATGGGGGGAGTATAGCTGGATGGGTGCAAAAGGAATCCGGTGGGGGGGTATTGCTGGACGGGTAAAAGGGAATCTGGTGGGGGAGGTATTGCTGGACGGATGCAAAGGGAATCTGGTGGCTTTTTAAAGTCTTGTCCAGATTAAGATGAGATGGGTTTCAGGGAGCATGGCACCTGAGTTTTGGACATTTTAGGACTTTTGGAATCTGTTTCAGAACCTCTCATGTTCAGGAGATAACGTGAAGGGATTGTGTGTAAAACATGGCTTTGTAAATCATAGTGAACTGAGTCAGTGTCTCATTTAAATAGAGCAAGAAAAGCCATCCAGTATGGCATGTAGAAGGGACAGTTTGATACAGAAAAGGGTTAATCCCTTCCTGGCTCAGAAGCACCCCAGAGGAGTACTGTCCAGGAGCTAATGCATATTGATGGGTGTGACTCATGTGACTCTGGAAGCTTTTAGGCTCTGGCCCTATTTCAAGACAGACTCAAGACGCCGGCTGATCTTTCTCTGGTGGGAAGAACCCTTTGTCCCTGTGGGGGCCTTTGCACTACTCAGGGAAATGCTCATTGTTTAGAGAGCTCTGCTTGTGGACGGGTGTGGCTGTGTTGCAGGTCCAGTGGGCATAGCACATCTTCAGCAGGGTAGCTATGGGCAGAGGGACTCAGAAGATGAACCGTGGAGCCTCAACCTGACAAGCATAATTTCAAAGACTGGCTCCCTTGCTTGCTAACTATGAAACTTCTGGGCAAAATATTTAGCCTTTGGGGCCTTAGTTTCCAAATCTGCGAAAAGGAAAGAGTGGTCCCACATCTGCTGAGCTGGTGTGAGGAGCACAGCAGTGCACAGCAAGACACCACACGTGACAGGTGCTCACCAAGAGGGGCTTCATGAGGTAGTGACCCACTAACGTGAAGAGTCTTCATGTGTCCAAAATTGGAAGCCCCCACTTTTTAAAATGAACATTCACTGTCCTACACTGAATATTCAACATTGGAATTAAGGAATATTCTTGAGTTAGCATTAGTATGCTGCTTTGCATCTCTCAGGACTAAGCACGCCCTATACTTATCGTAGGGAAAATACTGCTTCTTAAATGTATTGCAAGTAACACAGTACCTTAGATAGCAGCTCTGGGTTGCTCTACCATTTTTGTCACCTAAGTTCTAAACGTACATTTACCCTGTCATCTGGGACAAGTTTTTAGGATTTGATACTACTGTAAAAAAATGCATTTTATCTCTAGGAGTAGATAGTGACCTGAGTCACTTTCTTTAATGCTGTTTTAAAAAATATTTTATTTTAGAGTTTAGGTTTCTAGAACTATTGTGTGGTTTATACAGAGAATATCTATACATCCCACACCCAGCTTGTTATTTGGCATTGGCAAGCACACTCTTCCTGGCCACCACTATCACAGAGGCACTGCTATGCTACTAAGATCTGTTCTCCAGGTTTCCTCAGTTTCCCTGTCCTGTCCTTTTCTAAGATCCTGTTCAGGGGACACATTAGAGGTAATCCTCATCTCAGGCCTTCCTGGAGCTGATGGCTTCTCTCACTCTCCTTTTTTTGTTGTTCTTGAAACACACACACACACACACACACTTTTATGTCTGTGGGTGTTTTGCCTGATTATATGTCTGCACTATGTAAGTGCAGTGCCTTAGCGGCCATAAGTTGGGTTCCCTGGGACTATTGTGAGCTACCATATGGCTTCTGGGAATAGAACCCAGGTCCTCTGGAAGAGCAGTGCTCTTATTAGCTGAGCCCTCTCTCCAGCTCTCATTTTCCTATTTTTGATGACTTTGACCTTTTTTGCATAATGTTCTTTACTGACTCCTGCTGGGGTCCATTGTAAGTGGCTCAGGGCTGGATGCTGGGAAAGAAGACCACTCTGGAGCACTGTTTTGTTACTCCTAAGGAAGCACACAGTCAGCCACACAGTCGGCCCAACTTGGCACTGAGATGTGGACCTGGACCCATACTGGGGATGTTTCCAGGTTCTTCAGCTTGTGTGCGCGCTCTCTCTCTCTCTCTCTCTCTCTCTCTCTCTCTCTCTCTCTCTCTCTCTCTCTCTCCCCTATTTGGGAAAATGTCTCTGTGTGCAGAGAACACTTATAGAGAGGTGTACTCCATTTATTACAGAGGATTTGTAGTAAATGCATCTTTGGTTGGTATTATGTTTGGAGATTAGTCTGTTCTTTCCTATTTATTGGTATAAATTTTATACTTTGGCTTGTAGCTGTTTTATATTAATTTATTTTTCAAATTATTCCAACTTTGGACTTTGGGAATTTTTTCAATTGACTTCTGTATCTTGTTACTATGCCCTCGTGTGTGTGTGTGTGTGTGTGTGTGTGTGTGTGTGTGTGTAGTTTTATGTTCTAGGTTCCCTTTATTTCCTGCCATTACCCTGGGATCATCTACATCTCTAAGGAATCTTTGTTTCTTTTTATCAGCAAATAGTAGAAGAGGCCAATGTTAGGGTGCTGGATTCCTTGCTCTATTGGGTCTTGTTGTTTTTGGACCTTTGACTTGACATACCCATGGAGGTCTATCTGCCAGCCTCTAACTCTTGCTCTTTACTGTGGATCATTGTAGCCTCCATCTTGTGCTTGTGCGTGAAGACCTGTATTTCACTAACAGTGAATCACCTGATTCCCTCTGTCCACCATTCTGCATAGTTCAGCCCAGTGGACATGTAGAATAGTGTAGGAACTGTTCATTTCATGTTCCCTGAGAGATGGCCTTACCAGTCATAACATAGTGCTTGTAAGGACTTTATTTCACCTTTTGCCTCACAGACTTATCATTTTCAGAATGAGATAGATGAGCACCTTTTACCCACCATTTAGTGAGAAGTTTTCTATTTTTATTGTAGTTAAGGCTGTATTGTCAAATTCCATATCCTGTTTTGGGATGCTCCAATGATCTGGATTCTTCCTGTAAAACTTTGATGTAATAAGATTAATATTTAGTGCTGTAAAATGCTATGGACTTGATGATTGCTTTGTGTCTTTAAAGCTGTCATTACTGTGTCACACAGGACAGCTTAGTAGCCCTAAAAATTCCTTATGCTCCAGTTGTCCATCTTGTCCCTTCAGCCACTAATAACTACTGATGTGTTTTCCAGCTTATTTTGCCTTTTTCAGAATGTTGTAATGGAGTCAAACAAAATATAGCCTTTCCAAACTGGCTTCTTTCGCTGTGATACACACCTATTTATGAACCACCTGTGCCTTCATACTTGTCAGCTTATTTCTTTTTATTGTAGAATAAGAGTCCATGAGTGAATCTGCTTGCTTACCCATTCACCTATTGAACGATGTCTTGGTTGCTTTTGGTTGCTTCAGCTTTTGACAGTCTAAATCAAGCTGGTCTTAACATTTGTGTGTAGGTCTTTGGGGATGTAGGTTTCATCTCATTTGGAGATATTCTGGGTAGCAGAAGGGTAGAGTGTATGGTCAGAGCATGTTTAGTTTATAGGGAACTGCCCAGCTGTCTTTGCAAGTGGGTCCACTGTTTTTCTCACCTCCCTCCTGCACCCACATGCATCCCTACAATTTTGCAAGTGTTTGGTGTTGTTAGTTTTTTGCATCTTAGTTTTAGTATGTACGAGGTTATTGCTCATAAATGTGTAGCGTCCTGACTTTGCTGGGTTTTTTAATCTGGTGAACCAGTTTTGAAAACTGATTCTCTTGCCCCCTTCCCCCCCATGGCTTGCTCTGAGTCTCCTACTGTCAACGTAAACAGTAGTCTGTGGTCAGTTTGCTTGATCTGCTTATAAGGTCTATGTTCTTACAATAATTATTCATTTCTAGTGAGGTTGCTTCTACTGCATAATTTATAGTATGTCATTGAGCCTTAACAGTGAAGTATACATATAGGTCAGGAGAATTGGGGGAGTGACTGTGTTATCTAGACTATCAATAGTTCTGTAGTCCCAGATTTCAGCATGTTACTATTGCTCTGACATTGTACTTGGCCTTTTTTGATCATTCATAGCAAAGCCCATTTGGCTAGTACCTTGGTCTTACTTTCCATATCTCTGGCATTGACTCACAGCCTGCCTCTACAGCTTGCTGACCATGTGTCCCTATAGTTTGGTCTGTTCTCCATCCAAGCTGGGCTGAGCCTCTGACCTTGCTCTTGGTTTCCACTTGCCAAGTTTGCCCTTCAGAAGGTTATCTGTCCACATGTCAATAGCACCTTGTTTTCTGCATAGTTTTGCTTTATCTGGAAGGAGGCCATGTTTGCTTTTGCACCTTATGAGGGTGAAGGTTTCCACCTACCCTCATATCAAAGCTATATGTGAATCTGTCTCCTCCTGTTATACTCTGTGACTCCTTGAAAATGTGTCTGTACTCTGACTCTCTGCTGGTGCTGCTGCCTGTCAGGAGGGTCCAGCCTGCATAGCTTGAGCTGGGAGTGTGTGTTGGGTGGCATCTTTTTAGTACCCTGTAGTGGAGATCAGGCACTATTACATCTTGACCTTAAGGTGTGGCTTCTTGGCCAGTGTAGATCTTGGAATCACATAAGGCCCTGGGGTACCAGTACTCAGGGTGTGGCCAGAGGAACCAGTTTAAGATTTAAGAATCACTCTCGCTCTCGCTCTTGGGTGATGAGGTAGGAAGACTAGGTAGGTCATACTGCTGCTTGAGTCGCATGGATTGCCCTACACAGCCTTCCAGTGACTGCCATTTAGTTTGTCTTACTCTGTATAAGTATCCCCAATTGAACCCCCTTAGCAAACAGTTCTCTGTTATCCATTATTTTCTCGAGTTAGTGCTCGCCCACCGCCCTGTCTCAGGCCTCTGGGACCTTATTTCCACAGCAGCACCCAGACAAATGACAGTGGAGATGTTCAGCTAGCTCTGTGGCATTGACTGTCAGCTTCCCAGAGATTCTCTGTGGACATATTCGTGATACTTTCTGTCACAAGCGGACTCCTCTTCTGGGGATCCTATTTGTAATCTGCTTCAGCAGCTCCTCTCCAGACTTTCACTCATGAGGAACTCTGTTGTTTTCTGTAATGCTGTCATGCTACTTTTATTATTCTGACTGTAGGGATGGAGAGAGGGCTCTGTGGTTAAGAGCACTGGCTGACTTCTAGAGAACTGGTGCTGGAGTCCCATCACCCACATATCCTAGGGAATCTCTTACCATGTTCTAGCTTTCATGAGCACAAGGCACTTATGTAGTGTACAGACATGCACATGGATAAAACATCTAAACACGAAGAAATACCTGCCAAAAGCAATTTAAAGAAGAAAGAATTTGTTTTGCTTCACAGTTCAAGAGTACAGTCAATAGCAGGAATTTTCTCGGTTCTGCCTAGCCCCTTCGTCCAGACAAATCTCTCCCACCTGCAGTCCCACAGCTTATGAAATAATTACTCAGAGGCAAATAATTACAAATTGTCTGGTCTATGTCAGGCTCATTGCTAACTAGCTCTTTCATATTAAATTAACTCATTTCTATTAATCTACACATTGCCCTGTGTCTCATGGCTTACCTGTGTTCTAGTACATCTTGTTCCTCAGGCAGCTCAAAGCGGCTTCCCTGACTCTGTCTTTCTCCTCCCTGTAACTCTTTTGGATTTCCCACCTGGCTATATCCTGCCTTGCCATAGGCCATAGCAGCTTCTTTATTAAGCAATGGCAGCAACACATTTTCACAGCATACAGAAAGAACATCCCACAACAACAGTCTGTCATGGTGGGGAGCTTGGTGGTCATGCTGTCAGGAGCTTGAGGTACTTGTCTGCAGTTAGCAAGTGGAGGATTAGGAACACTGTGCTCACCCAGCATGCTCCTTTTTTCTGCTGTCCAGGAACAAAGCCTAAAGAATGGTGCTGCCCATTTTTAGGGTGATTCTTTTCACTTTAATTAGCATAATAAAGATAATCCCAAATGGACATGGTTAGAGGCTGACCTGCTCAGGATAATCCCAAATGGACATGGACAGAGTCTGATCTACTTAGGATAATCTCTCATAGATGTGTCTGAAGGTTTGTCTGTCTCCTAGGTGATTGTAGATTTTGTCAAGTTAAAAAACAACACTAACCACTACAGTTGCTGTGATTAAAACACCACAGCAAAGTAACTTACTAGTAGAAAGAGTTATTTTGGTTCATAGTTCATAATTTGTGATGAGATAATCTTGGTTGTCAATTTCACACACCTGGAAAGAGAGACCTGAAGCTGAAGAATTCCTTCCATGATACTGGCCCTGTGGGATATTTCCTCCATTGCTAATTGATGCAGGAGGATCCAGCCAAATGTGGGTGGTGGCATCCCTTGACAGGCCTGGGCTGTGTAAGGTGTCTGGAACATGAGTCTGGGAGCAAGCCAGTCAGCGACATTTCTCTATGGTCTCTGCTTCAGTTACTGCTTGAGTTCCCACCCTAATGACCCTCATGATGGACTGTGACCTGAAAGTATAAGCCAAAGAAACCCTCAAGTTGCTTTTATTCAGTGTTTCATTACAATAACAGAAAGGAAAGTAGAGCGTAGTCCATCATAGGGAAGGCATGGCACAGACAGCTGCATGGTGGCAGGGATGTGCTGCCGGGGCTCCTGTCTAAGCAGGCCAAGAAATAGATGGAGGGCAGGAAGTGGGGCCAGTGTGATTATTAAAGCCTACCCTCTCCTTATTTTGCTTACCACACGTAGGCCTCTCGTTCTCCCTGTCCTCCGAATGCTATCTGCTGGAACCACATATTCAAACATGTTAGCCTGTAAATGTAAAGCCTATAGTTTTACATCTAAGCTATAACTAGAACCCTCCCTTGCTTCGCATCGGATTTCAGTGTTTTCCTCCTTAGCTTCACGAGGGAGTCAGCTGCTGGATGGCAAGACTGTCGCATGCACAGAGACACTTCTTCAGACACTGCTTACCTTTGCTTTGTGACTAGGGGGGTGCTAATTTGATGTCTCTGGGAGGGTGGTGGTCTGTGCACATGCTCCCTGGTGTACTGCCTTTTCAAAGGTTTTTCTTCTTCAGTGGTGATTGTGTTTTCTTTTTTTTTTTTTTTTAACTTTATTTATTATTTATTTATTTATTTGCCTTGGTCTTTGCCTGGAACTGGAACTACAGACAGTTGTTAGCTGCCATGTGGGTGCTGGGAATTGAACCCGGGTCCTCTGGAAGAGCAGAGGGTGCTCTTAACCGCTGAGCCATCTCTCCAGCCCCGGTGATTGTGTTTTCATCTCCCACTCAGAAAGCTCTTTTTTAAAAGTTGTTAAAGGGCTGGAGAGATGGCTCAGCGGTTAGGAGCACTAACTGTTCTTCTGGAGGACCTGAGTTCGATTCCCAGCATCCACATAGCAGCTTACAACTGTCTGTAATTCCAAGATCTGACACTTTCACACAGTTATACATGCAGGCAAAACACCAATTCACATAAAATAAAAATAAATATTTTTTTAAAAAAGTTGTTAAAACAAACTGTGGGAGAGGTTCACATTCGTTGAGACCTTCAGCAATCATGGCCTCCAGTGTTGCTGGCGTCCACTTCTGCAGCCTGTTTCATTGGAAGGCCTGCAAGGCAAATGGCATACATGGAGATGTTGTTCTCCATGGGGACAGTTTCTTCTGGGACACTCCTGGAAAGGCCCTTTGAAGCTGCTTTACATAAACTTATTTTTTCCAAGTAGAAACAGTGTACATTAAAAAGATGATAAAGGCGTGGTACAGTAAGCAGTCTATTGTCATTGTGAGGTATTATATACTGTACACCATGTTTGTGCTGAATTTTTTTGTGACCTGGCAGTACAGTCAGTTTGTTTATACCAGCATTGTGACACAGGCGTAAGGCAGTGTGCTGTGGCATTTCAGTGCTGCTATACCACTGGGAAACCGGAATTTTTTAGTTCTTTTACAATTTATTTTTTTACTGTGTTTCCCAGACTGACCTTGAAATGCTAGGCTGATTCCCTTCTGGCTCAGCTTCATTATAATCTGATGGGACTGTGGTTTGTTGCTGACTGAACCACTGTTATGTGGAATCTCACTGTATCTAATATTAATCTTAAGAATATATAGAATGTTTATATTTATATATAATAAATTTTATAGAGAATTGGCAGATTTAGAAGGAAAAATTGATAAATATGCAATCATATGAGCTACTGTAGTATTCCTTTTTTAGTAATTTATAGATCACATTCACACACAAAATACTAAGGGTTTTAATGACATATATCAGGTTCAATCACATGGTCATTATACAGAAGCTGTAGCCATTAGACAATATATATTCCATTAGCACGTGCTAAGGATCAAGCTTTTCCCTTGGGAAACAAGCTCCCCATCACTGCACTATCCCCTGGTTATAGAGATGAGTTTTTGGTTCAGTACACCACACTGCCCTAGAAGTTGAAATGCTCCCAACTACTGGGGTTATTAGGTGTGCACTACCACTCCTGTGACACTGATTACATTTTGATTGTTAAACCTTGCATTTTGGATGAAAGTCATTTGCTCTTGCTTATTTGTGTGTTTCTGGATTTAATCTGTTTTGTAGTGCATTGTGTTTATGAGGTGTTTGTCTCAGGCTTCTGTGAAGTATTTTATATGAGTTTGAAGTCAGACTATCACTGGCCTCATAAAATGTCATAGGCTAAAGGGGACATAGCATATTGTTTGCTCATATGTCCTTTAGAAGAGTTGGTGAAGGACTGATGTCTTAGGGTTTCTGTTGCTGCACTGGAACACCACAACCAAAAAGCAACTTGGGGAGGAAAGAGTTTATTTGGCTTATACTTCTAGATTATAGTCCATCACTGAAAGAGGTCAGACCAGGAGCTCAAGCAGGGCTGCATCCTGGAGGCAGGAGCTGATGCAGAGGCCATGGAGGGGGTTGCTTCCTAGCATGCTTACCCTGCTTTCTTATAGAACCCAGGAGCACGAGCCCAGGGATGGCACTAGCCACTATGGGCTGGGCCCTCATTGATTACTAATTGAGAAAATGCCTTCTAGCTGGATCTCATGGGCATTTTCCCAACTGAGGCTCCTTCCGCTCTGATGACTCTAGCTATTTATTGTTTTTTAAAAAACATTTGGCAGAATTTACCAGAAAGTCATCTGGGGAAAGTTTTTCTTTTTCTTAATTCATTCTCTTGTTTTAAGTTTATTTATATTTTCTAGAGATTTTTTTAAGTTTATGTCTATAGGAATTTGTTAATTTCATCTAACTTGTTGATACAAATTATTGTGTTTTTGCATTCCTTTTATCTTTGTAAGTGTAGTAGTAATATTCTTTATGTCTTGATTTGGACCTCTTTTTTTTTAGTTTAGGGGCAGGTTTGTCAGTGATCTGTTCAAGGATCCGCTTTGGTCTTTGCTTCCTGTCCTCCCATTTACTTTTTATTCTAATATTTACCATTCCTAGTGGTTGTATTTGGTTTATATTTCTCTCCTGTTCTAGTGTTTGGAGGCAGCCACTTCACTTTCTGAGCTGCAATTCTCCTTTGTCAAATGCAGGTGTCTTTGCTGTGGTGAACCCCTACTCGGCCCTCCAGTACTGGCTGCTGACCCTGACCCTGAGCTCTTGTTGAAGCTGGAAAGGGGATGAGAGCAGGGTAAGTTAAAAATGCCACAGTGGGTTGTTCTTAGCGTGATCCAGTTGTTGTTCTTGAATAAATGACTCTTGAATTCCTCAGCCTTTTATCTTCAGAGTTCTTAAACAGCTAATTGGAAGACTTTGCTTTGTCTATATGGAAGAGAGGGATCTGAGAGTGGTTACTGCTCCTCCATCCATCCTCACTGCTGTTAGCTACATGTGTGGTTTATACTTAAGAATTAATCAAAAGAACGTGATTACTATAAGGTGTTTTATGGAAATGGATTATACTGGCTTATAAATATCATAAGGAAATGAATCATATAAAGTTGGCTAGTTAATTTTGAGAAAGAACAGCAGTGTAGAACTGCTGATTACATTGTCAAACATTCTGAGAAGCCAGGAAATTAAAACTGTGTGGCTCACTACTTTGGGAGCTATTGAGAGTCTGGGGCCAAGTTCCTCCAAAAGAAGGCTCGGCTACGAGAGAAGGTGAAGGTGCAGCGGTATCCAATCCAGGGCGGGTGTGGAGACGGTGGATACCACAATGCTCCAGCCATGGCCATCTGAGCATTCACAGGTCGTTGCTCTGAGCAAGGCCAGTGGTTCCTGGGGTCTGGACCTGCATTTGATGCTGAGGAAAGGTGGTGTTTCTGTAGGGGAAAGCTCCTGGGTATCTATACCTGAGGCAGGGAGTGCCTGGAGTCGCTATTGCTCAGGGAGTTAAGATAACCCGGGAAGTATGTGGCAAGAGAATCTGTACGAACAAATATTCTCGGTGTGAGTTCCTCAGTCGTGATACCACATCTGGGAGCTAAAAGAGGGGCCAGATCTCTCTCTCTCTTTCTCATTTATTATGTATACAGTATTCTGCCTGCATGCCAGAAGAGGGCACCAGATCTTATTGTAGATGGCTGTGAGCCACCCTGTGGAGCTGGGAATTGAATTTAGGACCTCTGGAAGAGCAGTCAGTCTTAACCTTGGAGCCATCTCTCCAGCCTGAGAGGACCAGATTTCTAAAGTCAGTTTACCACATGTCAAAGTTCACAGGCTAGTAAAAGGAAATAGTAACTTGTGGTCAAGTGATCAGCAGACACAGCACTAGCAAATGAGTGGTGAGAAAATGTGAGAGACTTTTGTACTGGAGCATTCACTACTGTTTGTAGTTCAAGACTCAACAGGCTATATACTAATCTGAAATCTGTGTCCCTGTTAATGAATTACTCTCTTCAATACATTGGCAGTGGAAGTGGGCAAAAATATGGTGCCCACCAAGTTTATGGTTGAATTTAGATCTTTGTAGATGCGGACATACATCACCGTGTAACCACCCTTGTAGGGCCATGCTAGCCTCACTTGTTGCCTTTGGTACCTTTGATATAAGAATAACCTCAGTGATCTGGAAGTTCTCAGATTATTAGAGTGCTTACTGTACATGTTAGATCAGCTAGCTGGGGAGCTGGACCACTTAGCTGCATATTCTGAGATGGTTTAGACCTTCTTAAGTTTTTTCTAATTTACATTTCAGAGTTGAAATGGATGATTCTTCTAGTCGGGCATGCTGGGATGACCTCAGCTTGACTAGAGCTCCCTTTCTATGGAAGCTTGGGGCAGCTTTAGGCATGTGAGTGTCTTGTTTCCTGCTGACCCACTCACTTCACCCTGGTTAGAGGGTAGTATCAGAGTCTACACTCTTGGGCTTAGGCATGTCCGTGAGAATGAGAGGCAGACCTTTATATTACTGAATTTACAGTAGTTTTCATCCCTGCTCCAACGTTACCACGATAATTAGATTCATTTAAAAATAATTACTGTGTGAAAATCTTTGAACTTCTTCTCTATAGTGTGCTCAGTTACATTTGTTGGATGTCTGGTGTGACTTTCTTTTTGTGCACTTCATTGTCTCATCAATTCCATGCATATTCTTGTCAGAGGTTGAGCAAGTATTTTGCAGTAGGACCCCAGCTACCAGCAAGCTCACAGTAAGGCTGGACCTACCATTGCTAGACACAGGCAGTGCACAGATATCACTCTTCAACCATCCACGGACTCATACCATGAGGAGATTTGTAATACTTGTGTTTAGGCCACGAAGTGCTGAGCCTCATGTCATCATGCCCCGGGAGGGCTGTAAAAATCTCATTGTTTATCTGTATGAGAAACTTAAAAAAAGCATTTGTGGAATTTTGAAATTTCCACCCTTCTGAATTTACCTCTAGGATATAACCAGAGAAATACTAATTTTATGTACAGAAAATACTCAATATAGTATTAACTTAAATAATTAACAGTTGGAAATAAAGTCAAATGCCCCCAAATAATAGAGAATTAAATAAGTTACCATATTTCTATAGCACAATTGAATGCTAGATTGCAGTTAGTGTTTATAGAACTGATTCATGACATGAAAAAATATACCTAGTACACTTTGGTACATGTGAATAGCATGGGTAAGAAATAGTGAAATATAGTGTATGTATATAAGGTGTATGTGGATGAAGGTATACATTTTAAAAGCCTAAGTAGTACAGTTAAAAGCTAATGGTGTCTCAGTGAGAGATGTGGTCAGTGTTGCCCAGTTTCATACATTTTGGAATTTTGCCTCAATGGGCTCATGTTATTTTATACATTTATGGGAGAAGCAACATATGCTCTTAATTACTGGAGAATAATTATGTAACTGTTAGCCTGATATTTGAGCCCTTATAGGAATGCTTTTTTTTTTTTTTTACCATAAGCAGTCTCAAGTAAAATGCTTGTTTTCATAGGCAGGTTTCTTTGAGCCACAACAAATACGAAAGGCAAAAAGGTATTTGCTAAAATTATTACATATATATAATTTACATATAGTAAATTACTCTGAGATAGATATATAGTTGATGCCATTTTGTTTTAAAACAGCTTTAATTATGAGAAAATACTTAGAGAAAAACATGCTGTCAGTCCTTCTGTGTGGGTACTGGGGGTACTTTTAAGTTATTGTTTATGCTTTCTGGTGGTTCACAAGGTCTCCACACATAGAGCAGGCATGCATTCTGGAGTAGTCGTGCTAATGGAGAGTAGGCTGGGAGTGTATGTACAGGGGCTGCTTGTACGGGAGCCAGCTGACCTTTGAGGGTCTGAGGCTGACCTGGGCACAGCTGATTTCTCTGTCACTGATTGCTATGTAGTAGGTTGTCAGGAAACTCTGGCAGATAGTTTTAGGCAGTACCGGTGAGTGAGCAGATAGACTGAGTCTGGTGATAAGAATGACCCAGTCATTCTAAAGCTAGAAAACTAAAAGTGAGGAAGTTTAAAATTAATGTAAGTTCACACACTGACGCCAAATCAAAAACTTCTTTTAAAATCTTTGGAGGCATCGTAAAAATATACACCCATATAATTAAAAAAATTGAAACATGGGTATATGCATCTATGGCTACACTACCTGAATTATGATCTATTGTAAATAAGACAATAAAACAACCACAACAAAAATGATTTCTCTCTAGATGTGGCCATGTGTGTGGGGAAGGCACTGCACTGAATTTCTCCGTGGAGGGATTTCTCAGGCCTGACTATCTGCGTGGCGGGAAGGGCCACCCAGGATGATGCCAGGCCTGCATCAGATAGGCCTTTAAGGTCTGCATCCTCCCACCTCCACAGATGCGTCATGGACCCACATTGTCCTCACAGTGCTATTTTTTGAGCTGGAGGAGTAAACAAGCTCATCCCCAACTATTTCCTTCTTGGTTCCTCTGAGGCTTAGAGCTAATTATTTAGAAAGGGTAATTGTACCAGCGAGCCTGTGATGGGAATTGAGTCGGAACATCATTGCCTGTCCTCCCCCAATAGGAACCATTTCAGTCCCGCTCACCCTCCTCCCCGATGTCAGCACTGCAGCACTCTCATCCTGGTCGGCTGTTGGAGGCATGGTAACAAGATGCTCTGTCCCCTAGATCCACAGGAGGCGTCAAGGTCGCCCCCTCCTGAAGTCAGATCCTCACTGTGTCTGCTTAGTTTGGAGTTTTCTTTAGAGAGATCCATGAAAACCTCAGTGCCTGCAGACATGTTTAGCAAAAATAGCAGCACATTTCCAGATGTGTCCATCCATATTATACCTTGCCCAGTCCCAAGTCATCAGTGCAGCCTTTGGAGTGGTAGGCTAAAACTGCCCACAGTGCTGCCCTAACTTCACTGGCCTGTTTCAGTGTGCCAGTTAGTTGTTAATCCCCTCCTAATGGGGGCTGGAGAGATGGCTCAGCGGTTAAGAGCACTGACTGTTCTTATGAAGGACCTGAGTTCAATTCCCAGCATCCACATGGCAGCTCACAACTGTCTGTAATTCCAAGATCTGACACCCCTACCCAGTTATACATTCAGGGAATGGAAAGCTCCAGAAGCCTGTATTGTATCAGAAGGAACTTTAGCCCTACTCTGTCATGACAAGAACACAAATATCCATGAAAGATATCAGCAGTGTCATTGAAAATGTGCAGATAACAAAGGCATATTAGATATATGGCTGTGGTGTGGTCGTGTGTGGTGCCATAGAAGAGCACACAAAGCAGGGGAAATCTGGGCTGAGGTTGGAACTTCAAAGCATTTAGAAGAAATTCCCTTTCTTAGCAGGTTGCTGTCTGTTTTGGGCTGGTAGGACATAGCAATATCCAGAAGGAGGATACTCTTGGTACATGCACTAGTTAGAATATTTCATTATACTGCAAAACTGTATGCCCAAAGTAGGACAATTCTAGATAAGAACTCAAGGAAGATAGCATGATAGTTGGTGCTGTTCTGAAGTTCCCAAGGGGTATAGCACTTACTTTTACTTTTGCCTTATCACTAGTCTCTGTTTTAGAAATATTGTCCTGATGAGAACATTCTGTTCTGGATGAGTGGCTTCTCTTCAGTGCTGAGGTGTATATGGAAATCCGTGCCAGTGCGAGAGCCTGGCTCAGCTTTGCCACCTGGAGGATGGTACCAAGTGCTTTCAGGGACTTTCAGAGCCAGAAAAGGCCATCAGATTCCCTGGAACTGGAGTTCCAGATGGTTATTGTCATATGGGTGCTGGGAACCGAACTGGGGCCCTCTGCAAGTTCAACCAGAGCTCCTAACCACTGAGCCACCCCTCCAGTCTCTCTTAGTCTCTTAAAGGCCTCACTTGCATGTCATGCTAGTGTCTTCTTGCTGGTTCCTCATATCTGGCTTCATATCAAGGTACATAAAGAACCTTTGACTGGTCCAGATCTAGTAGCGTGAGTTATGTCCTATCTGCAGAGCCATCATTTGACATATTACCATCTCCAAAGCCAGCTGACCTGACCAGTAGGGGCCTTATGGTCCCACGTATAGCTGTAGAAGAGCAGTGAGAATCAGGAGTGGAGAGGACCCTGGTCCATAGCAGCATACATTCATCCTGAGCTCTGAATTGTGGCTCTGATTCCAGTGTGTAAACTACCTTGAGATGATTCAAAAATTTTAGTTTTTAAATTATTTTATTATTTTTTTAAGATTTATTTATTTATTTATTTATGTATATGAGTGTTCTATCTGCTGTATACCTTTATGCCAGAAGAGGACATCAGGTCTCATTATAGATGGCTGTGAGCCACTGTAAGGTTGCTGGGAATTGGACTCAGAACCTCTGGAAGAACAGTCAGTGCTCTTAATTGCTGAGCCATCTCTCCAGCTCCATAGGTTTTTTTTTTTTATGTTTGAAATTAAAATATGATTATGTTGTTTTTCCTTTCCCTTTTACCCTCCAGTTCTTGTGTTCCCTCCTCTCTTGTTCTGTCAAACTCATGGTCGGTCCTCTGACCTTTTTACCTTTAATTGTTGTCACACAGACACACACACACACAGACAGACACACACATAGACACACACGCACACAGAGACACATACACACACAGAGACACACAGAGACACATAGACACACACACAGACATACAGACACACCCAGACACACATATACACACAGAGACACAGACACACACATACATACACATACACAGATACACACACACACACACACCCTGCTTAGTCCATATAATGTTACTTGTTATGTATATGACCTCAGGGCTGACCACCTGTTATAACCAAATGAGTCGGGTGTTTTCCTGGGGAAGACTAGTTGTCTTGCTCTCAGCATTTTTTAGTTACTTTATTTAGAAAGCTTTTTTTCCTAAAGTTTATAAAGGTTATTTCCAAAGTGTTTTTAGTAGGAGACTTGTTTTTAAGCAGTGTTTCAGAGAAAACTCTATGGAACCATAATAGCCACAAATATTAATGAAGTACCTGATTGGCCCTGGCTGTCTGTCTCTACCTGAATATCTCCATTAGTGCTTAGCTCAGACCCCATAGTGCTTCTTGAGATGGGCATTGCTGCTTCCCTCCCCTCCTGAGGCCTAGAGAGTGAAAGGTCTCCTGTTACCTGGTCTTAAGTGGTAGGCCAGCTCTGACCCCAGGTGACATGAGAATCCAGAGACCTGCCAGGCTGTGGAGAGCTCAGCAGTCACAACCCACTGTGCTTCCCACGCTGTCACAACAGAAGAGTGGTCACTGATTCATAAGCCAGAGGTAATATGAAAGGCTGGGGACTTTTGACACATGTAGTGCTGGAGACCTAACTATTATGCACAGAGATTTTATTAGCAAATTTCTGGAGCAATGGCTCCCTTTGTTCTTTCATTCAGTGTGTGCCCGGTGTTCCTGGGAAAGGCTGGGCACTCCTCCAGCACATTGCCATCCTTGTGGAGGTCAGAAAACATGGCTGGAATCAGCTAATGCACTAGATCGCATGTCCAGTGGTAAAGACCACCCTAGAGGACACAAAGAAGGGAGAGCGAAAGGCTGGCTCCGTGCCAATAGGCTGGCTAGGGCAGCCTCGGGATGGTGGGTATTCATGGGATTGATGAGGTACTGGAGTGAGTCTGATAGTGCTGGTAGATGAAGGGTCTGTGCCCATGGGAACTGGCTAAGAGGCTGTTGGGGACGTGGCCTGTGTGCTCACTGACTGCAAGTGACATTGTAGCAGGAGCAGTATGTGCAGGGCATGAAGTAGCAGTGAGGTCAAGGTGCTGTCGGGCACTTTGTCAAGTGCTTTGCAGGGTATTAGCTCTTAGTCTGAGGAGCAACAGCTGAGAACGGAACATGTGGGGTGAATGTGGATCAGGGTGCTGTGAGCCCGTTTCCTCTCTGCGCTGGCTCATCTGTTTTGTAAATGGGTGCTGCTAAGGATGCTTGTATCTTAGCCCACAGACAAGTCCCTGTTGCCTGAAGACCACCTTTATAACTGTGCCAATTGCATCTAATTTTCACAGAAATCTCCAGGGAAGGCCTCTGGATCTCGAGCATATTAACACCTTCTATTTGCTAGGTCTCTTCCCTCATATTTTTATGCCAAGTCATCCTTCTGGCAGATGGAGGCCTTGAGTTTTGATCTGGCCTCCCATGTTGGAAATAAAGCAGGATGCTGGGCTGGAATCCACCATAGTCACCTCAGCCGTCTGCTCTGCACACTGAGCTTAAAGCTTTTGGCAAAGCAGGCAGGCTGAGAGGCTGAGGGAGCTGCACAGTTTGAGCCATCAAGGCTGTGAGCAAATGGGTTCTGGTGGGCTGCTGCAGGCAGATTCTGGAAGCTCCCAAAGGCCTTAGTCAAGTAAAGGCAGGAGCTGTTTAGTGGGCACCTGTGGCCTCTGCTGTGAGTCAGGAGGGAGCCGTTAGGGGTACTGAGCTGCTAGGAACAGATTGGCTCTTCTTCCATGGGTGATGTTGATTGGGCACTCTAGTTGCTTCCGGTGGGATTCCTGGTTGGTGTGCCAAACCGGAACAGAGCCCTCTGCAGCAGTGATGCTTCCTAGGAGAAGTGGTAGCTTTGGAAACACTTGGCTTTCATTTTACACCCCCTAGAACTTCCGTATTTCCCCAGAGCCAGATGGATGCTGCCCTCCATGAAGAAGCCCAT
Source organism: Sigmodon hispidus (assembly GCA_004025045.1). Classification (NCBI taxonomy): domain Eukaryota; kingdom Metazoa; phylum Chordata; class Mammalia; order Rodentia; family Cricetidae; genus Sigmodon; species Sigmodon hispidus. The sequence continues at coordinate 204,753 of PVIH01000809.1, read as the reverse complement.
GCACTGCCATGGGCCATGCACTGCCGTCGGCTGTGTTTTGTAGACAGAGACCGACCTTCACTGCTCCTTGGCCACTCCTAGTCTCTTCTGAGCTCATTTTTCTTCACTTATACTAAAGTCATAGAACTGAGGAAAATAACAAATCCTTTGTTGGAAGTTCTGTCTGTCCTTTGTTCTTGAAATATCAAATTGCTTATTTGCTTTTTTTTTTTTTTGGTATTTATTCAGATTGCTTTGAGAAGTTACAGAATTGGAAAAATTTGAAACTGTGAAAAAAAGTTTCAACTCATCTCATTACTACAGATGTAGTTTTTGGCCACAGAGTCTATTGAGTGTTCCCTTCTTGTCATGATCCAGGTGATGACGTGCCTCAGATTCTCAGCTTCCAGTCATTGCCCAAGCTCTTCACTTGGCTGTGTGCACTGAGGCTCATTTAGCCTGAGGGACATAACGCTGTGGGGAGGCTGCACAGCCACGCACACTGCTGTCGTTGCCTCTTGGGCCAGGGTTTGGCTGACTGACCTGCCTCTTCACTCCTGTTTCTCTTCCTCACAATCCCATCAAATCAGATGTCAGGCTCTGGTAAGGGGTACACTGCAGGCCCGAGGGCTCAAGTCCCTTCTCAGCCTTTCTTGTTCCTATACTCTCGAGTTATCTGCTCAAGCCTTGGGTACGGCTTCTTAGGGATATATCCATTCGACCCTGACGCTGCCTATTTCCTGTCTACTAGCAGACCACTTCCCCCAGTACCTGAGACAGCTCAGACTCCATCCCCTGCCACCCCCTTTTGGAGACACTGTCTTGTTATATTGTATTTGTTGGTCTCTGACTCATTTCCACCCTCAGTCTACTTACTGGGTGGGACTACAGGTGTACAACACCATTCCAGGCTTGAAGTCCTCTCTTGGCTTAAAAAAGAAAAGGGGGGGAAAAACCACTCAAAACCCTCAAATGGCAGATAAAATTTATAATGAACCCTGTTACAGTCAGTGAGTTCCTAGCAACTAACAGCATCTATAACTCTAACTCAAGGAGATCAGGCACTCACCTCTGCCTTCCATGGGTACCACTCACATGTGCACAGACACACACAGATAAATGAATAATAAAAATAGGTCTTTAAAGGGCTGGAGAGATGACTCAGCAGTTAGGAACACTGACTGTTTTTCCGGAGGACCTGAATTCAATTCCCAGCAACCACATGGCAGCTAACAACTGTCTGTAATTCTAAGATCTGACACCCTTAATACTGTTATACATGCAGGCAAAACACCAATTCACATAAAAATAAAAATTTAAAATATAGTTCTTAAAAAAATCACTAAAATATTAGAAATGTAGAAATGTGTGGTGCTTTTGTGAATGTGTATGCATCTCTGCATGGGTGTAGTATACATATTTAGGTGTGTAAATTATGAAATTAAAGCTCCCTAAGTTTTATTTCCTGTGTCTCCTGCCAGGGCAGAACTCAGTCACAGTTGCCACAGGTAGGAGAGGGTTCCTCAGTCCCACCCCTCATGGCCTGACTTTCACCATGCAGAGTATGAGGGACATGGGTCTCTTCAGGACAGTGGAGTCTACGATTCTGGCCCCCACACCCTTCGTTCAGGGTTCTCTTTCTGAGGCTCCTAGACCCCACTCTCCTGGATTCCTCCATATTTATGGGGTCACCTCCTTCACACTGTCCTTATTGTGCTCATGAATCCACATGTTGGGCAGTTCTCAGGGGGATGGATGCCTGAGGTCTTATGCCCGATGGGAGATGAATTGGATCTACATTTTTGTGTTGTATTTTCCTAATGTCTAGCATTCTGTAAAATGTTCTACCCAGCCTGGGCTGAAGGCCTTTTTGAGGCTTCCTTTTGTATGGTATAGGCACTGTTTGTTGGGTCATCACCCGCACTGTCCCCCTCCACCCACCGGCACTGTTGAGGTTAGCATCAGGGTGCACAGCTTCTCTCTGCTGCAGGCCCTATGCCTGCAGTGTTGAATTCCTAAGCTGGAGAGCGTGGCCACTCTAGAACTGCCAGAGTGGTCCAGGTTGCTAATTCTTTCTAGCCTTAGGCCAGTCAAACCTGACCTTTATCTCTCCCAGAAATGCCCATGCATGCCTGCACCTTGACATGGGGAAGCGGTGTCCCGGGAGGGGAGTTTTAAACCCAGTAGCTTTGCATCTGCTCTGATGTATATATGCTCTCCCCTTTTGAAGACATTGTGTGAGTCCTTCTGAGAGAGGGATTTTTGTTCCATTTTTGCTGTTTGCCTTTGCACTTGGTCTATGGCATGTTGGGTGATTGACTTCATATTCCAACCATACTGCCATCTTCTGTCATTTACATTAAGAAAACTCCGTCACTCTGAAGCCAAGGGCACTCACCTGTATGTCCTGGTTTACTTTTTTATATTTACTGTGTAATTTACTTGAGATACAGTTAGAAATATAAAGTAGATCTAAGTAAGTTTTTCTTGTAAATATTAAAAAAACACACTGGAAAACACTTCCCAATGATTGTGCTACTGTTAATGCATGGCACACCATGCCTCTTCAGACCATGCCTCTTCGTCGGTCTGTCTGTCTGTCTGTCCTCATGCCGCAGCTCTCATTGTTTGGAATCATTGTAACCTTCTAGGACACTCAGATCTGATAACGAATTCCACACTTTTAAATACCTGTCTGGTTTTCTTGGCCTCTTGCCGTCTAAATGAACTTCAGAATGATTTTTAAGTTACAGAGTAAATCATTGAAGCAAGGCCCAGTAATGTAATTGCATGCTTGTAATCTCAGGACTCTAGAGGACCATGAGTTCAAGGTTGGCTCCGCATATAAAAAGATCCTGTAACCCCCCCCCCCAATTATTCACATTGAGATGTGGATCTAATCACATCAAACATTCATTGATTGAGACAGTGAGTCTGGTATTTACTATGTAGTGCAGCCTAATAAACATCCTTCAGCCTCAGAGTTTTTGAGTGCTTGGATTACAGTTGTGTACCACGGCCCCCCCTTCAAACCTATAGTTTATAGACTGAGTGGTTGAAGGATCTTCAGTTCTGATGTACGGAGCCATTCTGTCTCACCATCAGGGTCTTCTTTCTATAAATTTCTCTTTTTAACTCCTTTTCAACAGTTATGTCATCTGCTTATTGTAACTGGGATTCTGATATTGCATTTATCTGATATATAATAGTATTTTGGAAAATAGTATATTGGAATGTAGCTCTGTGTTGAGATGTTTTTAGTTGCAAAGGAATTTCTGGTTGAATTTTGATGTATCCTTTATTTGGCCCAAATCTGCTTGCTATAGCTGGCTGCTAAATATTCTTCACTAAGTTACAGTTTCTTTCTATTGCTACTTATCATTTGATTTTGAAAATTGAAAATTGCAGTTTACTAAACATGTTAGTTGCAGCTGTTTTACTCATCTGGGGCTGGAGAGATGGTTCAGTGGTAAAATGCTTACTGGGCAAGTGTGAGGACCTGTGCTTGGGTCAGAAGCACCCCCCACCCCAGGCCTGGTGCTGCACACCTGTAGACAGGAGGATCCTGGTGACTTGCTGACTACCAGTCTAAGCTGAAATGGCATGCTCCAGATTTGTTTAAAAAATTAGGTGAAGATTGACCTGGCCACCTGGCATTGGCTTCTAACCTCCACATTCATTTGCATGTGCACATACACATTACAAACCCAGTCTGCAGGTACTAGTTGATGTCTTCACCTCTTAATGTAGTGCGTCCCACTGATGAAATTTCAAATGCGGATTTTAGAAAAATCCATTAGATTTTAGTGATTCTTTTCACCATTTCTCCAAACTGTAACATGCTCCCAGCATTTTATGGGCCCTAGCTTAAGGGTTAGAATTACAGTTAGGCCAGTGCTAAGGCTGGAGTCTGCATAGCATTAGAAGTATTGTAATACTCAGAGTCAAGGTCAGCTCAAAGTTCCTCTGAGGGTTAGGATTATATTGGTTTCTTTTCCTCTAATCTCTGTGCATATGTGGATATGGCTGTAGTGCATTTTTATGTGTGTGGGTACATGTATGTGTGCATGGGTGTGGAGATTGGAGGACTAAAAACAACTACCTTGCATGCTATTCCTCTGATAGTCTCTCCCTCTTTTTTTCCTCCTCCTCACCCCCCTTTTCTGAGGCAGAATCCCTCACTGGTTTGGAGTTCAAGTAGGATAGGCTAGCTGGCCAAAGATTCCCAGGGGTTCACTTGTCTTCACCTCTTCAGAACCGGAATTACAAGCCTGAACCATTATAGTCATTAAAGCAGAAAACAAAAACAAAACCATGGATTCTTGGAGTTGAATTTTGGCTCGCACGGCCAGCATTTTTCTCAGACAAACTATTGCTAGCCTTGTCTCCTTTGTTTCTAATGTTTATTGTTTATGGCAAGTTTTTAGTGAGATTTATGTCTTTATTTATAGTAGTTTCTCTCTGTAATAACTTTCATATATAAAAACCCATAATTTTGTTCACTATTCTACACTATTCCAAAATTCATTCATTCATCCATCTTTCTTTCTGTCATCCTTCCTTCCCGCCTTTCTTTTTTCTATCTTCTTTTCTTCTTTTTCCTCCTCCTCCTCCTCTTCCTCTTGCTTTTTTGAGACAGAGTTTCTGTGTGTAGCTGTTTTTAGCTTTTAGCAAAAAAATAAATATGGGATTTTTTTTTTTTTAAATAGGGATGATTCTCCTAAAGAATTGTGAAATTGTGCTTTCTAAAGTCTAGTTCAGAGAAGATGGCCTGTGTGAGTCAAGAGGGTACCAGAGATAGGAGTTCTCTAGGGCTGTGCTTGTGCTATGGGGCAGTGATGAAAATGTGGTCTGGGAAGGTGGCCATGGGGTCTGGAGACCGATAGCGGCCACTCACTGGGAGTGAGTCACAGGTCCTCAAGAGTAGTGGGGGTGTGACCCCTTGGAAAACTGGGTTTGTGTGGAGCAGGATAACTTCTCTGCTGACTAGATATCCTGGGAAGCTGCAGGAAAGGCTATATGTGGCTTTGAACCCCTCTGGTGACTGCTGTAGGACGCTTAAGCTGCTGGGAGTTTCCCAAACCAACTGGTATTAACAAAGTGAAGTTAAAAATTTTTCTCTTTTCTCATAAAAATCTCCTTTACTATTTATTGTGTGGGCGTGAGTGTGCATAAGTGTACATGCCGCAGTGCAGGTGTGGAGGTTAGAAGGCAGTTGTGAGGGCTGCTTCTTTTATCTTTTATCTATTATATGTTTTCTAGAGGCCAAACTCATGGCTTTAGGCTTGGTAGCAAGCAGGGACATCTGGGCCATTCCACTGAGCCACCCTACCAGTCCATGAACTTTTTTTTTTTTTTAATATAGTAGGTTCTTGGGAGTGAAGTACTTACATTTCCCCTCCTGGCCCGGCTCTAGGTTTCTATCTCTTTCCATGTATCATAACCTCAGAGCTGAATGGAATCTAGGTGAACTGCTTGTGGCATGGAAGACAGTATGACAGAGGACAGATTCATTCTAGGATCTCGGTGTCCATGTGTATCAGTATTCAAGACCAGCTGTATACTGTTGATACAAAACATCGCTCCAGCCCAAAGTGAGTGAGAGCTAGTTTATTCTCAGCCAAAAATAAGTGGTCATGGCACAGGAACATGATTCCAAATGGTTCTGAATGACATGTTTCACAGTAGTAGTTACACAAACTTTATCATCACAGAAAAAAAGAGCCATAAATCAATGCACTTAACAATTACATTGGTAGGGACGACAGACAGACAAGCTACATACAGCCCAGCAGAGTGAGGGAGAGCTCTGCTGTGGGTTGTATTTGACCTGAACACCTTCTCAGCTTTAGTGCTGGTGGGGGCTAGTGATCCACTAAGAACTAGCTCAGAGGTTCTCTGTGATAGTCGAGATAGATGCCTATTAAGGAGAGTAAAAATGGCCCCAAATACTGTTGGCTCCTGATCTGTGGTCTGTAACGTTCTTACTCCCCATAGTTGCGGAAGTTCTAATCAGCTGGTAGTCTGTAGAACCTTCAAAAGAGGTGTAATCCAGATTGGATACACTCTCTGTGGCTGGGTGATTGGTTCAAGTGTGCTCTGTTGGGCTGCTCTGAGCAGCTCTGTCAAATCTGTGTTGCCAAGTAGGAGGGCAGAAGGTCTTGGAGGAAGACTGTCCACCATGGGTGAGGCCTCATGGAGTGTTCAGTTGAAAGGGGGATATGGCAGCATGCACCTGGCAGGGAGAACCAGCCAGAGTTTACTGCGTGAAAGATAGATATGTAGCCGGGTATAATGGGGCATGCCTTATGTTACAGCATTGAAGCAGGGGTGGGGGTGCTGAGGCAGGGGGCTTCTGAGTTTCGAGGCCAATATGGACTATCCAGTGAACCTGTTTTAGAAAAAGAGGAGGGGGTGGGGGTGGTGCTGAGAAGGCCTGTTAGCAGATGTGACATCAGCACAAGCAGATAGACTTAACCAGGGAAACTGCTAGCTATATTCAGGGGAGCAGGCTGGCGCTCTCTCTCTCTCTCTCTCTCTCTCTCTCTCTCTCTCTCTCTCTCTCTCTCTCTCTCTCTCTTTCTCTCTGTTTGTGTGTACAGAGTGCTGGCTCTTCCATGTAGGAAGGGCCTCAGAGCAGTGAGGATCTGAAGATGCATAGTTTTGACACACCAAGTCAAGGAGGGTCATTCACACCATTCAACGAGCAGGGAAGGTGCGCATGGGTGTGCAGCCTTTGGGCCTCAGTAGCCATGGCTGCAGCAGCCCTGTCCTCCACCAGTGTCTCCTCAGGCAGCAGGTGTTGTGCAGTTTCCTGGAGCTCCAAGGAGGCTGAGCTTTCCAGCTGGTGAGATGTCAGGCAGTAGTTTATGCCCTCTTTCTTTAACAGTCCTTCGGGCCTTCTTCATTCTGCCTTGCCTGTCAGAATTCTTGAGGGTTTGTTCCTCACAGAGATTCAGTTCAGGATGCAGCCTGCCATTGAGGAGCAGATTTTCTGTTTTTTTCCCTTCAGGATGAGATGACTCATGTCCCCCTCTACTGCCTGCTGCCAGACTGTCTGGCGAGCCCACAAGACAGAGACAATGATTGGAGCCAGAGAATCGCTATGGCCCATCCTAGAGGGGGCACGTAGGGTAGAGAACTGTACCTCTAAGACACATTGAGACAAATGCTTGGTATAGACGCTCCGCAGTTTATCTGCTGTGCTCCTGGGGGCAGGGTGAGAGGTTGAGGGAGGAATGAGGGACACTGTGAGATGATTGTGTCATACTCTTAAGCTCAGGGCAGCTGACATCTCCTGACTCTTTGGAATGTCATCAGCATTGTAGGCCCGGGATGCTGATGTTTCCTGGTTAATGCTTGCTCACTCTATTTGCCCTTTATCCTTGGGTCTTATTTCCTTTCCCCATAAAGCAATAGTATGTATCAGGCTGCTTTCTTCCATTCCGTGGTTGGCCATGTGCACTCTGTCTCACCGTCTTAATAGTCTTAGATGCTGCCGTGGCTTTGCATATGAAGAGCCACTGGCAACGGGTCCCAGAAACCCCAGGCTATAGTAAAGGAAGCTTTCAGAGTGTGTGTGTGTGTGTGTGTGTGTGTGTGTGTGTGTGTGTGTGTGTGTGTGTATGACTGTTACCTACAGGTCTGCTGACTGTTGAGAAATGTTTGATTTTTTTTTTCTCTGCTTGTGTCCTGACTTCTTCACAAGCTGGTGAGGGGGCTATCTCATAGGCCCACCTACCTTGTGAAGAGTCTGGCTCTGAGGCCAGACCTAGTAGGCTGGTTGTAGCTGGAAAGAGCTATTTTGAGGGGTTCAAGAGCAAGGTGGTCTCTTCCTCCCCTCGTGTGCATCTGGAGTCTGGGTGGAAATCATGGGAAGTCTCTGATTGGAGCCCAGTTGGGCTGGGGACTCAGGGTATCGCCTGGGAACGCTTTGAGCACACTGTTGTTCTTGGAATCACTCTGTGACCTTGGCTTTCCCCTGCATTCCCACTCATAGCAAGTACCTGCTCAGTCCCATAGCGGGGAGATAAGGGCAGGAATTGTAGGCTGTTTCAGCTGCTATATAAAATGGTGTGGGGGCAGGGGTGAACTCCTTTCTAGGAATAAATATATGGCCAGATGGTTTCTGTAATGAGTGTAGTGTTCCAGGCAGAAGTTCTCACTGAATCTTCAAGGTCTTGATTCTCCTCTTTTATCACTGAAGTAGCAGAAGCCTGAGGTGAGTCAGCATTGGACAGGCACAAGTCCAGACTCCTGGCTTTGCCCCTTCCCTCCATCCCTGCTAACTCTGAGAAGTCTGCATTCACTGTGGCTTGTGGCAGGGCCAGGATTAGTGTCTGTGTCTGAGGCCCTACATTATGGATATTTTCCCTCTTATCCAGCAAGAATCTCAGAAATTCAGTGAGATCAGGTCAGAGAGATTTCCTTGGGTTGTCATCGCCATCGAGAGACAGCTTTGAGTCTCTTCTGTTGAAAAAGCTGAAGACTGATGGAGGGTGACGAATAGGTGGCTGCGAAAATATTGCAATATCAAAGCATGCTAATTGAAATCTTTTAAAAAACTAAAAATAAGAGAAAAACTGTGTATGTATGTGTGTGTGTGTGTGAGAGAGAGAGAGAGACAGAGACAGAGAGAGGCAGAGAGGAGAGAAAGATATGTGTGGGTACATGCCATGCCATTTGTCACATACTGAGGTCAGATGACAAGTTTGTGGAGTCTTTTCTTTCCCTGGACCTTGGGTTGTCAGGCTTGTGTGGTGATCCCATCCGCCCTGCACTTGGGCATGTCCATTGCCAAATGTCTTTGCCTGGAGTCAGGACTTGGACTGGGCTTGGGACTGTGCTGTATCGATGTGGCTGTGTTCTCTCTTGATTGGGAGGGTCAAAATGACTTCTGTCATTTTTGTGATGTTGAAATTTTGAAGAACACGACCTCTTTCATGAAGTAACAGTTCTTTAGCCTGGCACGTTGGCTGACATGTAATGCCAGCACATGGGGCGTTGATGTGGGAGGGTTGTCAGTTCTAGACCAGCTTGGGTTATGTAGCCAGTTTTAAGCTAGCCTGGGTTGGAGTGAGGTACTGTCTCAAAATCCAAACTACACAAGTGCAAAAATACTCAAAAATCCTATCTTTTTGGGTTTATTCTTATGATCTAATGCATGCATTCTCGGTTAGACATTACCTGTGTAGACGATGCCCTTGTTATGAATATACTTTGGGTACAGAATGTCTGCCTGCCCTGAAGAACGTGTGTGGGGACATGGGGGTTGCTTTACCAGTCAGGAGCCTTGGCTGTTTAGACTCACAGGCTCCCTGGAGGATAGACAGGATAGCTTCTGCCCACCCTGCTCCATATCAGAGCTCCGGGTTCAGTATCTGCTGATAGATAGGCTCTGCCTAGACCAGTCTTTAGCACAGAGCCCGTGTGTGCTGTTGGTTCAGTTCTGAACAGTTTCCACTCGTGCCTTTTAGACATGGCCGCGTGGCCATCCACCCTGAGTACGAGCCTCCCCTACTTCCTTATTTGCTTACCTAATATTAGCAGTTTTGCTCTGCGAAGTTTCTTATTTCTAATTTGTTAGTAGCTGGGTGTATCAATAGTTCACAGGCCTTTGTGACTTAGGAATTCGAAAGTCTAGGTCTGGCCAGGAGGAATCTTGAGGCTAACTATGGGTAGGACCATTGCCTGGCCCCTCTCTTCTTTCCAATCCTTTGTCTTCCACACTTTAAAAAACAAACCAAATCATTTCCTTTTTTCCTATTTAATGTTTTAAGCTTCTCTTGCACTTAGTCTCCCAGCCCCCATCAGGATTTCCTTTGAGGCCCTGGGTTCTTTGTAGTGTGGAAATATTCCTGAGTTCTGGGGATAGGTGTACTTTTTATATTTACTAGGGCATTTCTGCTTCTAGATCCATAGATGTCAGCAATAGGAAGTCACTGTGTATACCACGCCCCCACCACCACATAGAAGTCACTGTGCACAGTGTACAATGTCACTGTTTATACACACATACACACGCACACACAGGAAGTCACCATGTATATACACAAAGACATCACTGGTGCACATGCATATGAACACACAGTATACTTTCATGTTAAACATCCAAATGTGTGTATATAAACATCATGCACATATGCATATATACAGAAATAAACTACTCAATGCTACATGTTTTTTTTTTCTTCTACACCCCACCACCCCACCCCTCAGGTGGCAGGTAAGATTATCTTTTACCTATTTCCAGAAGGGTATGTACTCAGAAAGAAACTTCTCTGGCTAGTACTAAAGGCAGACCTTCCCCTTGTTCCCAGGACTATTTGTTAAGCACTAACATGGACACCAACTGTATTTGTTAATTATCTCTTCTGTATTACATTCTGTAAAAATCAGATACATTCATGTTTCCAAACATTCTCACATAGAATATATATAACATATGTTGCTACATATGCTCCTTTTCACTATTTTATTATAAAATATATAGAACAAAATTTGCTAATGTGACTTTTTCAGGCATAGACTTGAATGAGCTTTGCCTCGAGTGCCATTCGGCCTTTGATGCCTGTGTTTCTGTATTTGTGGTTTCCTATGGCTCTGTCTTCTTCAGATCACTCAGTGCCAGCTCGTCCTTCTCCTCTCTGCTCTCTAGGCTGATCTTGTCTTTCGGGATGCCAGGAAATCTAAATAGTTCACAGTATTTTGAAGCTGCAAACTGCTAGGATGGCTAATGACCTTGTGCAGTTGTATTCTCATGTTATTGAGCCTTTCTGGAAAATCTTGCCCTTGGGTTCGCTGGCAGCACCATACACTCTTCCCAGAACAGTTACCATGTCCCAAAGCCAAAGTGTTCAGTGGCTTTGCAACCTGGGCTGGGCCTATGGAGTCTGTCCTGAAACTTGAGTTTTTTCCCAGTGACCAGTTAGCACGGTAGCTCTGGGTGGTTTAAGTTGCATTTCTACTCTAGTGAAGTGGGGTGTCTGTTTCATTTCAGTATCTTTTTTCATTACTTTTACAGATTTTTCTGTAAAGTTGTTGATCTTTTTGCTCTTGCAGTCTAGAAAAATTTTATTGATGGATTGTTGGTAGATCCAGTTACAGTAAGACTAAGCACCTCCCCTGGCAAGGTAACTCAGAATGAGTAGGATCCCAGAAGCCCATAAAGAGTCAGCGATTACCCTTGCTCCTGCTGTTAGGAGTGCCACAAGAGAACCAAGCTGTACAACTGTCCCGACATGCAGAGGGCCTAGGTCAGTCCCACGCAGGCTTCCTGGTTGGTGGTTCAGTCTCTGTGAGCCCCTATGAGCCCAGGTTAGTTGACTCAGTGGGTTTTCTTGTGGTGCCCTTGACCCCTCTGGCTCCTACAGTCCTTGAACTCTGCCTAATGTTTGACTCTCAGTCTCTGCATCTGTTCTTTCACCAGTTGCTCAGTGAAGCCTCTCTGATGACAGCTGGGCTAGGCACCAGTCTATGAGTATAGCGGAATATTATCAGGCATTTCTGTCAATGTAATCGACCATAGAAACAACTGAAAGAAAAAACCCACATGATCATCTCATTAGATGCTGAAAAGCCTTTGACAAGTTCAACCCACCTTTATGATAAGAATCTTGGAGAGATCAGGGATATAAGGGCATATCTAAACATAATAAAAAAGCAATATACAAGACAGCAACCAACATCATTTAAATGGAGAGAAACTCAAAGCAATTCCACTAAAATTAGGAGCCACACAAGATTTTCCACTTTCTCCATATTTTTTCAATACAGCACTTGAAGTTCTAGCTAGAGTAGTAAGACAACTGAAGGAGACCAAGGGAATATGAATCGGAAAAAAGTCAAAGTCACTATTCACAGATATGATATATGATGTCATATGATAGTATACACAGCGACTCCCAAAGTTCTTCCAGGTAACTCTACAGCTGATGAACACCATTAGTCAAATGGATAAATACAAGATTAACTTAAAAAAATCAGTAGCCTTCATATATACAAATGATAAATGGACTGAGAAAGAAGTCAGCCTCAAATGGCATAAAATACTTTGTTGTAACTCTGACCAAGCAAGTGAAAGACCTGTATGACAAGAACATCAAGTCTTTGAAGAAAGAAATTAGAGAAGATATCAGAAGATGTAAAGATCTTCTATGCTCATGGATCAGTAGGATTAACGTAGTAAAAATGGCATCCTACCAGAAGCAATCTACAAAGTCAATGTAATCCCCATTAAAATCTCAGCACAATTCTTTACAGACCTTGAAAGAACAATACTCAACTTCATGTGGGAAAACATAAAACCCAGGATCGCTAAACAATGCTGTACTTCCAGAAGTATCACCATCCCTGATTTCAAGCTCTACTACAGAGCTATAGTAATCAAAATATTCCTTAATGCCAACGTTATATATGTGTATATAATGTAAAATACATTAAAACATTTTATTTTATTGAGATACACCCTACTATATAATTCTAGCTGGCCTGGGACATACTGTATAAACTAGGCCACTCAGAGAAACCCATCTGCCTTTGCCTCCTGAGTGTTGGGATTAAAAGCCCATCATGCCCACATGATAGAAATTAAGTGCTTTAATTTCCAAGGGCATGACTGTAGACATGATGGTCTCCATACTACTTTTACACATGTTTAGAATGGTGTATGTGTGGTCCTGTCTCTTAAGTATTTTGTGTTTCTAAGTACTGCTGCCCTGTGGTTTGAATCCTGAGCATTTTGTTCACGGCCAGTAGGTGAAGCTTGATTAACCCGTGTCTCTCCTGTACTTAAAGTTTCTTTGACAGGTTATTCAGTATTATGTTGGTTTTTCTTTCCTTTTAAAAAAATTAGTTCAACTTTCTGCTTATTTTTTCTCTTTAAATCTTAAAAAGCATTGTGTGTCTGTGATGTGTGGGTGCACTGAGGAGTCAGTTTTCCTCCTATTACCTTTGTGTGGGTCCAGGGTTTGAATTAAGGTGTCAGGCTTGCACAGCACACATCTTTACCCAGAGTCATCCTACCAGGCCCTACATTGTCTGCTGTCTTTTGATTATCTTTTCCTCTTTCAGCTTTTACCTTCCTTGTATAATCTTGGTGTCTCTTATGTTTGCCTTGCATGTGTATACTGAATGTCACAGTACAAACACTCAGCACCCTGTGCACATCTCAGGACCGCTGGTTGGTAGGAGTAATAATGTACCTTAGTACATCCTATTAGTATATGATTTATTAATATATTACATTAGTATAGTTAGCATATGATTAGTGTGCTATCATATACAATAGATAGCATATACAATACTATCACATGGAAACAGAGTCAAATGCCCAGAAAACAATCTGACAGACAAGGGAACTTTAAACCGGGCTCCAGAAATGTGTGCTGTTGGCTTATTTTCTGGGTCTTCATCAGTGTAAGGGGTCTTTTTGGTCTGGGGGATTTGTTTCTCAGTGACCTAGTTCTTTTTCTGTTATTACCTAAATTTAGCTTGCTATTAGGATTTGCCAGTGGTTTTATTCATGACCACCATAAATTATTGGTTGTCTCCCACCCCAGCACTTTAAATACCTTCTCTTCTCTGGATAGAACCTGAAATCTTTCAGAGGTCCAAATGTAGCAAGGATCCTTAAATATCCAAAGCAACCTAAAGCTTTGATGGCATCACACTGCATTCTACTTCAGATGTGGTCTGGGCTGACAAGATAGGATAGCATCTGCGAAGCTAAAAGCAATATGATAAAAATGTTTTGAAATAACTTTCAAAGGATCCTTCACTTGAGTTTTAAAAGAGTTCTCTGGGCTACTTTCTTAGAATGTCGCAGAGATTATATTCTACTGTCTTTGGCTCCATTGCTATTTTGAAGCTAGCTTTCTAAGTGATGCTTACAGTCAAGACTTTAAAAGGAATATCTAGTCACTTCTAAGACCTTGTATGTCTTCTGAGCTTCACACTTCGACCATGGAATATCTAGGTGTAGATTTCATTATTTTTATCTTTTTTGGAATTATTACATTTTTTTTAAACTTTATTTATTTATTTGCCTTGGTGTTTGCCTGGAACTACAGACAGTTGTTAGCTGCCATGTGGGTGCTGGGAATCGAACCCGGGTCCTCTGGAAGAGGAGAAGGTGCTCTTAACCGCTGAGCCATCTCTCCAGCCCCTGAATTATTACATTTTTAACACTGTTTACTAAGGTATAATTATATAAGATTTACTCTTCAGTAAATGAGGTCTCAGTTGGCATTGCAGTCCTGATGTGGGACTGTTAGTTTGCTGTGGCCATACTCCTGCCTGTAGGGGCTCCAAAGAGCCTCTGAAGTCTATCTTTAAGGCATGTCTACCTTTAAAGCTCCAACTGTGTGGGAGACTCTTTTCTCTTCCTCTCTGCCCCCTATTCTCTCTCTCTCTCTCCTTTCTTTCTGCTCCCCTCCCTTTCCTTAATAAACCTAATATGGCTCCTTGGCAGCGTGCTAGCGAGTTCTTCCACTCGTGAAATTCTAAGAGGGACATTTTCACCACTCCCACCTTCCTCCTGGCCGGTCCTCTCTAGCCCCTGACAACCACTCTTAGTTGACTATAGTGGCAGTTTTCCATCTCAGAGTGTGATATAAGTGGAGTCAGGTACTGTGTGGCTTCTGGTGCCTGTTCACTCTATATTTCTATCATGCTCTTCAGGTGTGCATGTATGCATGTGTTAGTGACTCGTGTGTGTGTGTGTGTGTGTGTGTGTGTGTGTGTGTGTGTGTGTGTGTGTTGAATGATATTTAATGTGAGTGCTATGGTGTGGAGAATGCTCTCATACACTGTAAATATTTGTCGCTTATTATTTATTTAATAAAATGCTGATTGGCCAGAAGGCAGGCAGGAAATATGGGTGGGGCTTCCAGACTAAGAGAACTATTGGAAGAGGAAAAGCAGGGCAGACCTGAGCCAGAAGCAGAAGAAGAAAGATGAGAATGCTGTGCTGAGCAAAGGTACCCAGCCATGTGGCTAAACATTAGATAAAAATAATGGGCTAACTTAAAATATAAGACTTAGTAAGTAATAAGCCTGAGCCATAGCTTGTAATTAAGAAAAAGCCTCTGTATGTTTATTTGGGACAAAATGGCTGTGGGACTGGCTGGACAGGACACAGAAATTGTACTACACCATGGTCTGTCATTCTCTGGGTGGTGGAAGTTTCGATATTTTGCAGCAACATGATATAACCTTTTTTGAATAGGTCTGTATGTATACATGCATTTACATTTTCCACAGATGAGGTTTTAATCCTCTGATGGGTGGTTGTTTGGTCCTGTTAGATACTGCCAACTTCGTTTGCATTTGCTGCTCTTATTAGCTCAAGTGATGCAAAGAGGTTCTGTGCTCCTGAAATGCCCAGCTCTCAACCTGTCAATTGAAAAACTTTCATCCTTTCTGATGACTATTTAGTTCATATTTGTGCATTTCCTGTTGACACGTGACACTGGGTTTTTCCCCATGCTCACTTACATTCCACGTATCTTCTTTGGTGAAGTGTCAGTTCGAGTATTTTGCTCATAAATTTTTTTGGTGCTGTTTTCTTTTGTTTATTTGTTTTTTGTTTGTTTGTTTTAAGACAGGGTTTCTCTGTGTATCCCTGGATGTCCTGGGACTAGCCCTGTAGACCAGGCTGGTCTCAAACTCACTGAGGTCCAGCTGCCACTGCTTCCCAAGGGCTGTAATTAAAGGCTGGATGGACTACCACTGCCCTGCTGGTAAAAGCTGGATGTGGCACCTGTGTAATCTTTTTGTTCATCTAGGTTTTTTTTTGTTTTGTTTTTGTGTACTATTTTCTTTTAAGTTGTATTGTTATATACTCAGATATAAGCAAATTGTTAAGTGTGTTTTCCAGGTATCTTCTGTGAAAATGTGGCTTCAACCTTAATTTTCTTAATGCTTCTTTAAAAAAATCTTCAAAAAACAAAACAAAGTTCATAGTGTGTGTGTCTCTGTGCGTGTGCATGCCTGTGTACCTGTGTGTGTGCATGTTTGCTTGCCTGTGCAAGCATGTGGAGAGACTAGAGATTGATGTGGGATATCTTCCTCAACTACGTCTCCACCTTGGTTTTTAGTTTGCACTTTGTTTACTTGGGTAAGCATCATGGGGCACATGCAGCTGTCAAAGGTTGGCCTGGCAGGAGTCACTTCTCTGCTGCCATGTGGGTTCCAGAATTAGACTCAGGTTGTCAGTTTGGTGGCAGCTTTTTTTACCTGCCAAGTCAGTCTTGTTAGCCCTAGTCTTTATTTTTCTCAGACTGTCTCTCCCTGAACCTGAAGCCTTCTGTTTTGGTGAGGCTAGATACCTCGTGAGTCCCACTCAGTCACTGCCTGTAGGCACCCCTGCCCTCCAGTGGCTGTGGCTACATGTGCTTTGACAAAGTCAGGTCCTCACGCTGTGCAGCCATCTCCGCAGCCCTCCAGAAGTGCCTTTGATGAAGCAAAGCTGCCCTTTTTAAAGAAGGGCTTCCTGTAGCCCTAAGTCACAAAGATGATCACTTACTTTTTTTTTTCTAGAAATTGGATGGTTTTATGTTTATATCTCTGATCTATTTTGAGCTGGTTTCTTTAAAAATAAGGAATGGACGTAGGGTGAAGTTTGCTTTCCCTATTGTTGCCTGGTTCCCTGTTCACGATCAAGAGGACACTATTCTTCTTCCTTTCGGCACATTCACTAATCAGTGTAGGTACTGACACGCTCTGTCTCTAAAGCATTTTCATCATCTTTCAGAGAACCCCATATCTGTTGGCACTCTTGCCCCATTTTTCCTTTTTTGTAGGCCCTGGCAACCACCAAGCCACTTCCTGTCTCTGTAGCTATACCTGCTCTGGATGCTTCCCGTCAGTGGAGTTGCATAATACGTGCTGCTTCATGGCTGTTCCCTTCACTCAGCATAATGTTTTCAGAGTTCAGCCATGTTGCCATGTCAATGTTCCCTTCCCTTTTATGGACAAATAATACTCCATTGCATGGATACATTTATTATAGATGATAAACATTTGGCTATTGTGATCAATACTTTCATAAACATTTCTGTGCAAGATTTTTCTTAGGTTTTTCTTAGCACATGTTAATTACATGTAATAATGGGCTTCATTGTGCTGTGTCATACATATATACTGTGTTTTGATTATTCATCCCCTTCACTAACCCTTCCCACTGCTCTTCCTCCTCTTGTGAACTAGGCTCCCTTCTACTGTGTGTGTGTGTGTGTGTGTGAGAGAGAGAGAGAGTTTAATTAGGGTTACTTACAGGAGCCTAAGGGAAGGGTTATTTGTGGGAGCATGGGCATCCTTACTAGTGATTATAGCACTGTAAGAAATCTCTCAGAAACCCTTCACTGCCTTACAGATCTACATGGCGGGAAGAGGGCCTGTGAACTCCTTCCCCTATAACGAGATGTTGATGGGCTGTGATGCACGTCTTTTGCATGCCATCACAGCTTTGAGAATGCAGTAGCTACCATGCATGGAAGTCAGCGTTGGGCACTCTCTGCTCCTCCCTCTGCTCTTACACCTTTCCATCCTCTTCTGTGGTATTTGAGTTTGGAGAGGTTGACACAGATTTCCCATTAGAGTCCAGCATCCAGCAGTCTGATGCTCAGTTCTGAGCAGTGTCAGTAACTGTCACCCAGGGCACAGAGAAACTTCTCTGACCAAAGTTGACAGTAGCATTAATCTATGGGCACAAACATAAATACAGGATTTTCTCCTCTGTGTAGAAAAACATCACTAGCTTCCTCACCAGGGTCTGTGCTCAGAAGGGCCAGATTTTTAGCAACAGATGTGAATTTCCTCCTCTGAAGTGGGGCACAAACTCAATAAGAAACTGAAACTCCCATATCTCATGCCATCGTTATACTACGAGCTCATCTTGCTTGGCATATTTGTAATGTAAAATGCAGGGCCTACATCTGACTAAGATTGTTGAAAACAGTTTTCCCGCAGCAGCCTGTATAACACATTCTGTTTAACTTTGAGGAAATGCTTGACTGTCTCCCAAAGATGCTCTGCCCTTTAACAAAATAGGTATGTGTTCTGATTTTCCCACACCCTTGTTCACACTTGTTATATTTACTTTTGCGCCATTGCTACCCTAGTAGGTAGGAAAGTATTTTGTGGCATTATTGAGTGCTTTTCCAATGCCGAGCAGTGTTATTTGTATATTTTCTTTGGAGGAATAGCATTCAAATTCCTTGCCCATTTTTAATTGAGATGTGTTGTCTTTTTATTGTTGGGTTGTAAGGGCTCTTTGTGTATTCTGGATATGATACTATTATCAAATATAAGATTGTTATAAAATTTCTTTTGTTCTATGGATTTCCACTTCTTAAAACTTACTTTTGGTAGTGGCATTTGACACAGAAAAGCTTTTAATTTTGATCAGGTCCAATTTGTCCATTTTTCTCCCCAGTGGCTGCTTATGCTAAAGGTCATCTTCAAGAAATTGTTGCCTACTCCCAGGCCATCAATAAATAGATATAAATCAAATCTACACCTGCGTGTCTCCTAAGAGTTTCTAGTCTAAGCTGTTTTACCTTTTCTGTTAGCTTTGGTGTATGGTATGAATTAGGGGTCCCAAAACCACTCTTTTGCATGAGGATATCCATTTGTCAGTACTACTTGTTGAAAAGACTGTTTTTTTCCCTGTTCAACTGTCTTAGCATCCTAGGAAAAATGATCTAATTATAGATACGAGGTTTATTTCTGGATTCCCAGTTCTAACCCATGACTCACATGTGTATTCTTATGTCAGGCCATACTTTATTCCGGGAAGCTTCGAGCACACTTTGAAACAGGCCAGGGTGAGCACTTTGCTTTTGTTCTTGGTGTCAGGACTCTTGGGTTATTCTGGTTTGTTTGTAATTCAGTGTAATTTGTGGTCAGCTTGCCCACTCTTATAAATGAGGGTGGATTTGCCAGGAATTGATTGAATCTATAGATAATCTGGGGAGCATTCCCATGCTAATAACAGGAAGTCTTTGAATCTGGGGAGATAAAATGGCTTATATTCATTTAGCCCTTTTATAAATCTCCCAATGGTGTTTTGTAGTTTTACATGACAAGGCTTGCATTTGTGTTAAATTTAGTTCTAGTTGTTTTGTTCTTTGCTATACTGTTGCAAATGTAATTGATTTCATCTTGAACTTTCTTGCTGGCATACATAAATACAACTAACTTTAGACTATCAAGCATCTCACAACCTTCCTTCATTTGCTCTTGTTTGATTTTCTTACGGGATCCCAGTTCATGTGCTCTCTGACTGCCTCCTCCTTTTCAGTGTGTATCAGCCTATTGTGGGGCTGGTGGTTAGACACGTGAGACTGGGCAGCCTTGGGGCATTCTTGCTCTTGCAGGGAGTTCACTCAGTGTTTCTTATGGAGCATGGCTTTAGCTGGGTGCCATGACAGATATGAGTGAGGATTTTACAGAGAACTAGGAATGACTGTTGATTTTGTCAAAGTATTTGTGATTTTGTTCGTTTTTTCAAAATTTTGTCAAATGCTCATTGAAATGTATGTTTTTATTTTTACTTTGCAAAGTGATCAATCATGTTGATTTATAACTTTATGTTGCTTGCTGAATTAACATTAATTTGTTAATTCCAAATTATATATATTATATATTTATATATATTATATATAAAGCCCTATTTGGTTATAATGTGTTGCCTAAGAGGATTTTTTTTTTCCAACCATAATCACAAGGGATTCTAACCTGTGGTTTTCCTTCTCAAAATAGACATTTGAAGCTTTTCCATGAAGGTGGTCTTGACCTCACGAAGTTTTATCTGTTTTCATGGGGAGTTAGAGCTCTGTTCTCACATTTATTAGGCTTTGCAGCATAAGCACTTGGGCTTATAGTTTTCTATGTGAAAAATTTTTAACTGTAAATGAAGTTTCTAAATGGTTATCAGAAATATCTTTGTTTATGTCCACAATTCTGTCCATCACAGAATTCTTTCAGAATAATAGCCTCTGTTAACATTTAAATCAACCAACCTGTCTTAATTTCTGTCAGTCAGTCTGTCTGTCCTTCTCTCTTGACACCATCCCTCTGTGCATCCGGTGTACCCTGGCTTAGAACTTGCCATGCAGCCCAGGCTGGCCTTGAACTTACTGTCTGTTTACCTCACCCTACTGTGTGCTGGGACTAAAGCGTGGGATACCAGGTCCTATCCAGTGTTTTATCTCTGTCCAGCAGTGTTTTACTCCTTGTCAGCTACATAAGGATCTGTGCGTCTTGGCTTCCTTCTGTAGCCTTTTGCTCTGTGTAGGATACAGCACAGAGTCAGAGAGATATGGGAGAGGATCTCAGGTTGGAGTGAGAACCCTAAAATCTTACACATTAACTGTTTTTTTTTTTTTTTTTTACAGAAAGAGAAAATGGTTAAGTAGAAGTAATATTTGAAAAAATAATAGCCAGTTGTTTTCTAGAATTGAAAGCCAGCAGTGTACAATTTGAAAAACCCTGACAAGTACCAGCCAGGTGAGATGGGAATAAATCTGCTTCCTGCCTTGTGGTAAAGTCCTGGATGGTAAGGGCAGGCAGAGCCCTTAGCAGAGGACAATGCCAGTTTCCCAGAAAGGAGTAGCATTAGCCTCACATTACAGGAAAGGGACCTGGATCGACAGCAGTTTGTGGAACGGGAAGAAGACTTCTGCTTGGCATTCTGTTCTTAATGAATATACCTTTCAGAAATGAACACCAAACACACTTTAATACAGATAAAAACAGATAATTTGATAGCTATGGGCCTTTGGCAAAAGTATTTCTGTGTGTTTGATTTAAGGAGGAAGTCACATTGTCCATATACACAGTCTGATGTTAAGGGGTTGGAAGCACAATTATGTGCCTGTAATTCCGACCACATGGCAAGTGTCATCTGAAGCAGCCACAGTGATGCATCAGGAAATGGCCATAGGTCTAGAGTGAAGCAGTGAAGGTTCAAGGCCTTGGCTTGTTTAAGGAAAAGGTGAGGCAATTAGATTGTAATCATCTAAGGACTTGAGCTAATTCCAGGATAGAAGAGTAAGAAAAACGTGTGTAAAATAGTGGAGGAAAATGCAGAATAAGGCAAGCGACTTAAAATTTGACTCCTACAAAGTATAATCTAAAATGTAAGTGAGTCCAGCTTTATCAGGAACCTCTACGGGTATCAAGGGCCGGGTGCCTTGGAAAGAGCCCCGAGTGACTTGTTTCCTTGAATAGTGAGTGTCACCGTGCTCAGTTGTGGAGATTCAGTTTCAGCCTTGGGTTACCTAAATGCCATCAGGTCTGTGCATGCAGGGACTTGCTTGTCATGTCTCTTTCAGTGTCCCATGGAAGTCAGGGTCTCCCCTCAGCGTTCCCTGCTGCCGTTTCCTGTGCTACACCCTGCTGAGCCCCACAGCTCCATCTGGTGGCGCCTCACTGCTCTCGGCCAGTGTTGCCCTCTCCAAAGGTAGGTCAGGTCTAGATCTAGGCAGGCTTCCCACCTTCAGAAGAGTGCTTTTGTGGGCAGTCTCAAGTCCAGGCCTGGACATGCCACCCTCCGATTGCTGTTTCTCTTCCCTGTAGCGGCATATTTCACACTGTTTGATACCAGCATACTGATTTCCTAGAAGGAATTTCTTTGTTACCTGGTAAAGTTTACATTTTGAGAGTGCTAGGTGCTCACTCTGGCCTGTCACTGGGTGATAGTGTAGTGTACTCTAAAATAACAACAACAAAATGCAGAGTGAACACATAAACCAGTAACATTGTTGTAACTTATCATCAGATATTCTACATATAATTGCCGTATTGTTGTGTATTCTGGGACCACACTCATGGATGTGGTCCATCAGTGGCTTAAATGCCGTTGTGTTTATGTCTCTTGCCATATAACAGTCCCAACTGTTCCTAAAACCAATACTTTCGTATTATCTCACAGTTTTTGTGGACCAGGAACTGGAGACTGGGGAGAGGCAGTTCTCACTGGGTTCACTGTAAAGCTGTGTATGCTGACTGAATCTTCACGGAGGCCTGCCTCTCAGGGGGCTTTCTCCCAGGCTGTGAGATGGTGGCCTTGCCTCCTTCAGGCTCTATTACAGATCTTAGTGACTGCCTTTCCTTTCTGCATGGCCATTGCATGCTTTTAAGGGGAGGGGCCTACGATGGAGTGCCCGGGGGTGTCATGGCCCTCCCTGTTTTCATTAAACAGGGTTCTTCCTATAAGTTTGCTCTAAAGTGAGGCCTGTCCTCTACCCTTGTGAGGGGGAAATACTATAGAACATCTGTGGAAACATTTTCTAGCCACTTCATTCTCATAAAGGAGTTCCTCAGATTTTCTTGTGGTCTGATAAGATTAAGGTGCCATGAGAATCCATATTCACAGACTTTTCAGGGGCCTTGGCTTTTCTGTCTCATAACTTGTGTGGTTATTGACATATACTTTTCTGGCAGCTTCCCTCCCAGCCCCCCCTGATATAAAATGGGTTTAATTCCCCTTCATGTGGTATGCTCAGTATTGATTGCTCTGACGTACATCTCTTTGAAGTTCCCAGACCGGGTGTCCTTGTTGTGATGACTGCACCAGGGTCTCAGGCCGCCCTCTGCTGGACACATAAGTGTCCCACCACACATGCATTGGCCTGTCCTTGGGGCAGGGTTTTTCTGTAGAACTGAGCATTTGCAATTCTATCTATTGCAGTGATATGCTCCTGCTTGTTTAAGTGATACATACAATGATACCCTGGGCGGTCTGCTCAGTCACTGCCATAATACTCCTTTGAGTGGTGTGGCGGTCTGGTGGAAAGAGAGGCCATTCCAGAATATTGCGCTACAATGCAATTACAGGTGAGAACATTGTGTGAGACAGACTGAATGTAGATGACTTGTTATTTACCCTTTTAGGTTTTTTCCTTTAAATGTAGAGAAATATTAAAAATACAAATGTGTAGAAGCGGAAGTTACTTGAATAGAAGAGATGGGGGGGTCATTCACAGAGGAGCCCTGAGAGGGAGGTGGGCGCTGGGGTTGCTACTCTGCTGCCTCGTGCCCCATTGTTGATGTAGCGTTTGATCAGTGGCCTGTCCAGGGCTGGTTACTGATGTGAGTTTTGAGTCAGGTGGCACCATATACCCAGGCCAACCCAGCTCTGCCTCCTCTGCCTGACGTGTTAGGGTAGTCTATTCCCTGGTGCTGTGGTCTCAGGGAGGTGGCCAGCCTAGCTCAGCCTGACATCTTAGGGCAGTCTATTTGTGAGTGCCATAGTCTTAGGGAGACTTTGTCTTGTCATTGGTCTTGCTCAACACTTGACTACTGGAGGAATAGACTTGATTTTGTTACTGAAGCTCCTGGTAACATGGGACATTGAATACAGCATGGCGTTTATTTCTGAAATAAATGAGGATCAAGTAGCTTTGTGTGGAAGTGTGAGGCTGGCTGCTAGGCCCCCTTTCTCCTCCATTAAAGTCATTGCTCTTAT
Organism: Sigmodon hispidus; assembly: GCA_004025045.1. Taxonomy (NCBI): domain Eukaryota; kingdom Metazoa; phylum Chordata; class Mammalia; order Rodentia; family Cricetidae; genus Sigmodon; species Sigmodon hispidus. Next base: position 181,301 of record PVIH01000809.1, on the reverse strand, counting down.
GACGCAGTGTCAGGAATACTGGTCCTGGCAGCCTTGACACGCCAGTTGGGCACTGTGGCTCTGCCCCCTCTACTGACCCTCTCGTATGCCCACCCAGCTGGTGCAGGCCTCCTGCAGTAGGGAGGGGCACACAGCTGTGCTTAAGAGTACATGGCAGGAACAGTGTTAACTACCTCAGGGTGTTTTCGTGCTTTTAACTTAAATAGAATCCTAGAATGTAAGAAATAGCTTTACAATGTTTTCTGTTTGTCACATTTTGGCAAGGGAAAGAGTGGTGTCATCATTCTGTGTGCTTGCTAAGTGATAATTACAAGCGTGGAGACAGATGTGGCTTCCTGGGAGCCAGCAGGGCCATGCCAGAGCTTCTTTGCTCCTGGAAAGAGGAAGTGTGTGCTGCATAGCCTTGTTGACTGTGACTGTGGCCCCAGAGGCTCGGGGCTGGGCAGTCAGGGCAGCTGTTTCTGGTCCAGTGTAGATAACGGGGACTGAGCCAAAGAATGGATTAAAAAGAAGTCCATGCATGACAGAGGGTCTACATGCAGTGAGGACCTGCATGCATGATGCCAAGTGAAAGCCCTGAGTGAAGTCACTGATGGACCACACTGCCCCTTAGGAGGAGGCCAGGAGCATGGTATGTATTCCAGGATCATAGAGTGGGCAAACTGGAAATGAAGCCTTTGTCATACTGGTACACTGATCACACACTCTAGCCTCCAGGCTTTGCTGTTGAAGCTACTTAAGAATTTTGTCATGGCAGCTGACCAGATGAAAATGTCCCCTTGCATGAGTTATACACATTCAGGAGAGCAGCCCGCATTTGCCTAATGGGCGTAGTCCCTGCAGAGATAAATGATGCTGTCCAGTCACTTGGAGGCCAATTTCTTGTGGTTGCCAGGGCTTTGCTTAGCCTGAGAATAGCTCCTACTCACTTTGGGTCCCATAGTTAATTAACTTGTGGATTATTTAGAGGTAGTTAGAAAAGATTTAAACCCAAGTGGGAAGAGCAATACATAATTATCAGCAGAACCAAAATCCAGATGATCAAACGTGGGCCAAGGGCCAAGGGCCCTCTCTTCCTGCTCTGTCTCTCCCTTCCCACTCCCCCATACAACTTCCTAAGCTCACACAACTCTGTGAGGTGACTACTGTTATATACCACACATCGAGACAGAATTCACACAACAAATTCACCACTTTCGGGTGATCTGTTGTCAGTGGCGTCATGTGTATTTGTGGTCTGTACGCTTCCACGTCTGTGAAGCTCTGATCCTGTGAGCCAGCCATCTCCATGCTCAGGTACCCACCTTCACTGCTGCACTTTCCTGTCTCTGCTGCTCTGCCTGCCTGTCTTGGACATTTTGTATACATGCAATCGTATAATACAGTCTCTGATGACCTTTATTCACTAAGTGTTCACTTTCAAAGTTCACCCATGTTGTAGCATGTCCCAGAGCTTCATTCCTCTATATTAGATTATTTTTGTAGATATAGAGATTGATTCCAGGGCCTTGTGCATGTTATGCAAATAACCATTATTGAGCTATGTTCCATACCTCTATTACTTTTTATGGCTGAATAATAATTATAGAGATACATTATTTACTTTACTCCATTTGTCTGTTGATGGACATTGGTTTTTTGCCTCTTTTTTGGCTATTGTAAATAGTGCTGCCATAAAGATTCTTGTATTTTGGGGGTATGTGTGTGGACACTTTCAGTTACTTGGGAATTAAATCAAATGTGGATATGGCAGTTCCACATTGAACTTACTAAGGAGCCACCTGACTACAAAGCGGCTCCACTGTTTTATGTTCATAAGGTGAAATTTTTCCCCCAGTCTAATAGATGATGGTCTGAGAGTGGGGAGCAGAAAGACTTAGGAACCATAAGCTGTAGAGGGAGCTCCCTGTGGCTCCAGGAACCGACGAGGGCCCTGGTTCTGCTTTGTCATGTGTACCACCTAACACTGTAGGCTGGAGCTGGAGGTCACTGGCCAGTAGTGGGGAGAGGAGGGCCATGCCAGCTCTTTCAGGGGTCAGGAAGAGGGCAAGGAAGCCATAAAAGTGGGCAGCATGAAGTGAAACAAGGGTGGCTGCCTTGATTTTGCCTTGGCATGGATATGGCCTGTGACTGGTACTATGGGCAAGTGTTGGCCAAAAGCCAGGGCACCAATGTTCTTCCCCCCGAAGTGTGGCAGTTTATGTTCCTTATTGTTTGTGCCCTCCATTGCACTTTAATACCCAATATAGAATTGCCTTTCACCCTTGACACAGCACCGATAGGTATGTGCTGTTCTGGCACCAGCAGAGGCCAGCCATGCTGTTAGCCATGTGTAGCCAACTGTTACCAAAGACTTGCACTCTGACAGGGAGCCTCCCTGATGTTCTGAGCTCAGACACTTGATGAGATGAAGATTTCTGCCCCTGGCAGACTCACTTCTGAAAACGTGTCATATTTGATACTGTCTTTACACCCAGTGTGCTGCTGCAGGCCCTTCATACACAGTGAAGTCATTCGCATTTGCAGCTAGCATTGCAACTGCAGTGCAGCGCTGTCTCCTTATGGGTGGTTCAACAATGCTGTTTAGAAAATGTATTCACAATTTTGTGTATCAGGATTGCATCTATGGGTGACTCTCCAGGAGGGCCATGTGGATTTAGTGTAAATCAACAGCATCATTTATGTAAGTTCTTGTTCCGCAAAGGACATGTACAAGATGTCTCCCAGCATGGTCATCATGGGGGATGCTGGTAGATCAGCATTTGGTTACTTCTTCTGGCCCACTGGCATGTCAGCCCTGCCTAACTGGGGGTGGGAGTCAGGCCTTTTAAAGAATGGGGCATGTAGGTGGAGGAGCTGGATGATGAGCATGTTTTTACTTTCTGTGGGAAGGCAACTGGGCACCTCCTCATCATTGCTTCATGGACTTAAAGGTGCTGTCAGTGTTTAAGAAGCCAGTACTAGAGGCAAGCTGGTACAGAGTGCTTCTCTGCCAGCGTAGGCTTGGCATTGGGGTTTTGTCTGTCTCCAGCACTGGCCCCGTGTGCTGGGTCACCATGATCATCCCCCAGCTATATTTAGCTTCCTCATTATCCTCAGAGACCTCAGTTCCAGAATTCCAGGAATGCTGCTGGGGCACTGGATGCCTCTTGCTGGTTTTCACAGTGTCTTCTGCATTTATTCTGTGACCACAATGAACACAAGTTCTCTGCAGTGGTTAGGATTGGGAAGGCTATTCTTTGAGTGAAATAGTTCCTTAAGACTGTTCCTAGAATTCGAGTAGCCATGGGCTCATGCTGGATTTGAATGTTTGCACAGGTCTGCCCGTATCCCATAGTGTGGATAAACGCTGGCCATTGACAATGGGCTATATGAAGTGACGGAGTGATGGTTACCTTCCTCACATGGACTCCTGCCGGCAGTGCATTGTTTAGTATGGCATTTCCCTAACAGAGATGGGAACCCACATCCAGATGCTGCAGGCACCTTCTCCCACGACTCTGGGTTGGAATGGAGGCCACTTGCCTTTACATCAGATGGTACCAGTCTCTGGAGTTTTCAAGACCTGAGTTGTCATTTCTTCTTTCTACTCCATACCTGGCTGGTGCTCTCTCTCTCTCTCTCTCTCTCTCTGTGTGTGTGTGTGTGTGTGTGTGTGTGTGTGTGTGTGTGTGTGTGTATATGAGAGGGGGGAGGGGAGAGAAGAGAAGCAGAGAGAACGGCATTTGTTAGATAAGTGATATAAGTGAGGTGTTACATCTCTCAGAGAAAGCTTATCACAGCCTAGCGGTTGATTCTAAAGCTCACCCAAGTAAAAGCTGCACCTTTCTTGTTAGAGAAACACAGCTTTTAGTTAATTCAGTGAGAAGAACAGGAAGAAAAAAAGAACTTACGCTTCCCAGGTTCTGCCCACAGTTAATTTCTTATGGCTTTCTGGAGGTGTATTCTGAGCTCTGCTGGAGGGCATTCATTCCTCAGTATCTTTGGAGCACAAAAGAGGCTGCAGGAGGCCCTTCAGGTGGGATGTCACCAAAGGGAGAGGATCACATACCTCCTCTTGCACATCTTCCATTGGATGAAACCATGCAGAGAAGTCTTGGCCTCCAGCTGACAGACCCAGTGAGCAAACATTAAGAGACAGAATAAGAATAAGCAAGCAAACTTGGTGATTGTTTTGTTTTTATAAATATACATATATATATTTCCTTTTTTTTGTGCTTGGTTTTTCAAGGCAGGGTTTCTCTGCATAACCCTGGCTGTCTTGGAATTCACTTTGTAGATCAGGCTGGCCTGAAACTCACAAAGATCTACCTGCCTCTGCCTCCCAAGTACTGGGATCAAAGGCATGCACCACCTTTCCTGGCTAGGAAGAGTGAAACTTTTCCTAATTTTTAAAATGCAATATATTGATCATATTTTTCTCTTCTCCCAGTACTTCCTCACCTCACCCACTTTTAAGTTTATTTTTCTCTCCCTCCCTCTTTAAAAAAGCTCACAAAACGGAAATAAAAATAACCAATATGTCAACAAATGCTAAAACAAAATGAAACAAAAGCACCTACTCCAAAACAAAAACAAAATAATGAAACAAAAGTCTCTAGAAAACCACATAGTCTATTTTGTGTTGGCCGACTATTCTTGGGCATGAGTCCTACCCTAGAATGTGGTTGATATACTCAGTGAGACTCCTTTGGAGAAAACTGAGTTTCCTTTTGTCAGAAGCTATCAAATTATCTTTTTGGATAAGCTGAGACTCTGTGTCCACTTCTTCCTCTCAGTGCTGGGTCCCCATCTGGCTTGAATATGTGCATGTCCTGTTAGGGCTGCTGTAGTGTTTGTGAGTTTATATGAGCGTCAGTCCTGTTGTATCTAGAAGGTTCCTTGGAATCATTCATCATCTATGTCTTAGAATCTTTCCACCTCTTCTTCTGCATGGGTCAATGAGTTGGAGTGGTGGTGGTTGATGAACATATCTCATTTATGACTGAGTCCTCCAAGGTCATTGTCCATCTGAGAGTATGTGTTAATTCCCATCTACTACAAGAAGCTTCTTGGATGAAGGATTAATGAGGCACTGATATATTGGTATAGAAGAATTTCATTGGGAGTCATTTTATTGCCATGTTCCTTTAACAGAATAACAGTAGTAGGTTTCCTCGTAGGCCCATGATCTATTTAGGCTCAGGTTCTTGGCCACTTTTGCAGTGTCAGGTATGATGAGTTCATACCTGACATCTCATGGAATGGGCCTTAAATCCAATAAAAAAGTGTTTGGTTACTCCCACAACTATTGCACCGGTATATCTTGCAGGGAGATTACTGTTGTAGGTTGCAGGGTTGATAGCTGGCCGATGTCAATTGCCTTTATTCTCTGGTAGCATGCAGAGCATCTACCAGCCCCATAAATGCTTGTCAGCAGGGGTGATACTTCTAGCTCTTCATTTTCAGTGACTGTAATATTAAGTTTTTGGCTTGGCTTTTTTGGTTTTGTTTTTAGGTTTGGACTTGTTTGTAGCTTTGTTGTTATTTAGATTTAAATAATTATATAAAGGCTTATATTAATTGTATGCTGATTGCCTTATGGCTTAGGCATATAATTTGTTAATTTTTAACTTTAAATTTAACATTTTAAACTTCTGATTAGTTAAGTGGCTTAGTATTTTTTTTTTTTTAGAGTAGTATAGTGTAGTAGTAGAGTAGTCCCTATACAAACCATGTGATATAGGAATGGTTAAAAAGTTAGATTTTCCTTTAATCCAAAAACAGTTGTTGGAGCTTGAGAGATGGCTCAGTGGTTAGGATCACTGGCTGCTGTTCCAAAGGATCTGGGCTCAATTCCCGGCACCCACATGGCAGTTCACAACTGTCTGTAACTCCAGTTCCAGGGGGCCTGGCATCCTTACACAGATATACATGCAGGTAAAACCCAAATATACATAATAAATAAATAATTAAAAACCCAGCTGTTAGTATCAAAATATTTTAAATTAATATAGATTTTAGTTTATTAATACAAATTTAAGTCAATTTTGTTATACATATTTCTACTCTTGTTTAAAATATGTTTATATAACTCACTTAGAATTATAATATATAACTAAAAATACAAATTAGTAGTCATCTATGATAACCAAACTTATAGTCATGATAGTTAAATTTTTTTAAGGTGTACAAAAATATATTTAAATTAAATAGATAATCTTCAAACACTTCAAAGACCTACAAAATATGACATTTAAAATATTTAAAAAACTTAGACTTTCTAAACAGTGAAACAAGTCTACTCCTGGCAACATAAATCTACTTAAAAAAAAAGATAAGTATTAAAAAAAACTCACATATAAAATTTACTTTCTTTGTAGTACAGGTTAACCACTAGACAAAACACTGTTTTTGCCTCAACTGCCTGGCAATATGCTATATAAAACAGACATGCAAAACCCATTAAGAATAACCCTCTAAACTTTAACAAAATGAACCAAGAGAGTCCTTCAAGTTCCTACTTCGCAAAAATAACTGCCAAAGATTCTTAAACACACACACACACACACACACACACAATGACTGACAAACTGTGTCAAAATAGGGAAAACAGTCCTTCAAATTTTCTGCTTCACTAATAAATATGCCAGAGACTTTAGGCCTATTGACTAAAAATAAATGTTCCACCATTACAATAAAAAACTTGGAGTGACTGTCCAGGCATCCAGATATCATCTCTGTTATTTCTAGATTTTAATAGTTACTTACACTTCCTGTTTGCTTAGATAATATTATATCCTTCTGTAGTCTTTGATATAACTAAAGATTAAATAATTATAAATATAGTTTCCTTAGTTATTATAAAAGATATATTAGATATAAAACTTTAGACTCACAAAATAAAATATATAACAAAATATTTTCTTTAATTTTACTAAATACAAATAGACTAAATGTTATAACTATAATTCTTGTTTAACTGCTGTTTTGTTATATATAATTTTGCTGTTTTAAAATTAAAACTTTTAATGAGACAAAATAGGGGAAGTGATGTGGGATGCCTTTCTGTATGCTATAAATATCATTGGTCAATAAAGGGACTGTTTTGGCCTATTGCAGGACATTGTAGAAGCAGGCAGGAAATCTGAACATATATTAAGGGAAAGGGGGGCAAAGTCAAGAGAGATGTGATCCAGCTGCCCAAGAAGCAAGATATAAAAAAAATAGATAAGCCATAGGCCAGGCAGCATTAATTAATTAATATGTGTCTGAGTCATTTTAGGGGCTAAATAGCAGTGGGCGGGTCCAATCTGTAGGTCTAGGCTGGGCCAGAAACTTCATAATACAAATGACCTAAGTGTTGTCTTCATCACCAGGTCCTGACCCTAAAGTTATGGAGAATAAGCAATTCACTGGCAGTAGGTGTGTGTGGGAGTCCATGGAACCCCTTTTTCCAAAGACTCAGCCCTGGCACTGGAGGTTTTACATGGTGGTCTAAGATGTCTAGTTGGGGCATTGTATCTATTGTTTGGTGGTTCTGTTTAGATTCCTTTCACACACGTATGAAACTTCAGGGTTACTTGAGGGTATTGCATCCATATTCCCGCCTTTACTCTGCTCTCCTTCCCTCTTCTCACGTGACCCTCCTGTCTGTTTCTCTTCATCTTCTTTCCCCTCCTCAGGGCTCTTTTTCTCCTGCCCCTGCTCCCTTACTACCCAGCCGCTTTGCTCATTCAGGTTGTAGCATACATATCAAAAGCCTAAAAGTCAACACTGCGGGGGGGGGGGGGGTTGTTTGCACTTCACTGGGCTTGACGTTATTGGAACTGTTTTGTTTTGTCTTTAACCTATTGTAAGTGTTATAATTGTTCTTTGACATTTCCCCCCTTCCCTTTAGACTGCCATCTTGAGGGCTTTAATCTTCTTGTTGAAGCTTTGTTTTCACAAGCACACACAAACTGTTGATTAAAACTAACTCATTTTATTTTCTACATATTTCTGAGCATATGTTCACCCCATAAAAAATTAACCATTGATACTCTCTCTCTCTCCCCTTCCCTCCCCCTCCCCCTTTCATGTGTGGCAGGATGTGCTTATGGCTTCTGTTGTTTCTCCCTAAAGGATAAGACTATTTGGGTCTTATTTTTGTCTCAGTATGTGTGAGGAAATTTTAGAAGGTGCTCTCAAGTTTTGTCTTGGCCTCTTTTTAGGGGTTAGGGTTCGGACAGACAGGCTGTTTAGCTGGGTTGTGCTCCACACCTGCTTCTCTTTCTCAGCAGCTATAAAAGGGTGTTGTGAAAAGGCTGTGTGAACTCCTATGAACTGTCTGGCTCCTATGAACACTTGTGTTGGGACCTGTTTTTCCTGTGCATCCAGCATCTCCCATGTCTACTATTTCATGGCATATGCCTTTCAAGGAATGCTTGGAATGGTCCTCGATGTTCTCACCATCCACATTCCAGGGTTAGAGCTTAAAGAACCAAGTGCTTTGTTTGCCTTATTTCTTCATTTCATCTCAGTTGAAATTTGGCTTTTCCCCTAAGGTCGGGACTAAGAACAGAAAACCTGTTCTTCCCTTTTTTGTTCGTTGTTGTTCTGGATGCTAGCAAATTCAATATGACAAACATAGGAATCAGGGCTTTGGAACTGGAAAGGAAGAAGCATCCCTGCTTTTATGTTCAGGGATGTATATGTATGTTACTATGTATATATAGCCAAATCAAACGATAACTAAGAATAAGTTTAGCAGGTCTAAGGGTGCAGGATCAACTTTAAAGGCAGTTGTCTGCCTCTATCCTAGACACTAACTCGGGGTCACATAAATGGCCCTATTAAACTCTCTGGGACACTAAACAAAACAAAAGCTAGAAAATACGTGAAAGAATTTTTAATGAAAATATTTTTCATATGATATATTCTGATCACAGTTTCCCCTTCTCTACCTGTCCAACTCCACATCTTTCTTTTCTTTAGAAAAAAGACACAACAAACAAACCAGAATTAAAACAAAACCCCCAAATGCACAAGAAACTTCCTCTTTCTTCCTTCCCCCTCTCTCCTTATAAAAATACAAAATCAGAAAGCATAATATACACGCAAAAGGTGCAGGATACCATGCAGTGGTAGGGCAAATCAAGGGTAGGATAACCTCACAAGGCAGCAGTGCCATAGAGAAAGATCCACTGAGCAGGGTTAGGAGTGAAAGGGTGAGGCCATCTCTCTCTCTATATATATAAGGAAGGCACTAAATATCCAGAGTAATGCACTGCATTGAAAACTGAAAGAGAAACACCAAGTCACATACAAAAACAGAACTATCAGAGAGAAAACATCTGTCCTGAAGAACACGTAGGAGAATTAGTACATTCAATCAAGGACAATAATAGAAGTTTAGAAGTACAAATAAACATGCACCAAGATTATTTGGTATACAATGAAAACACCAAATTCACAAATCATGGACATAAAAGAAGAACTTTATGCTCAGGTTATAAAGGCATTTTCAATACAATCATAGCAGAACATTTCCTAAATTTCCTGGGGAAAGAAAGGCCCATCTGAGTACACAAGGCAAAACATACCAAACAGGTAAGACCAGAAAAGGAGCCCCAGGTCCTAGAGTTCATACACTAAACAGGGCCAGGGAGAGGGCTTATCATGGAAAAGTTTGATGCTAAGCCCTGATAAACTTGAGTGTGATCCCTGGGAGGGGCCAAAGCTATCAATCCAGATTACTATATCCAGAAAAGCTGTTGTAAATTTTGTAGAAAAAAATATTTAATGATAAGGGCAGGCTAAAGGAATTTATAACTACTGCGTCAGCTCTGCAAGAGCATCCTGGAAGAAATTCTTTTAAAGATTTACTTATTTATTACATATACCTTGTTCTATACCACATGTGTCCTTGCAGGCCAGAAGAGGGCACCAGATGTCATCACAGATGGTTGTGAGCCACCATGTGGGTGCTGGTAATTGAACTCATGACCTCTAGAAGAGTAGTCAGTGCTCCTAACCACTGAATCATCTCTCCAGCCCAGAAATTCTTCACTTGAAGAGAATGCTATTCACATTGAAAAGACTCTGGGGCAGGGGACTGTTCTAGAACAGTAAACAAATGAGGATTATGAAAACATGAAATACTATAAAATCAAATAAAATGACCAGAATCAATACATATTTTTCTCTAATAATTTTAAATATTAATAGTCCTAGTTTCCCACTTCAAAGATACAGACAAGCAGATTGGCTTAAGAAATAAGATGTAGGGGCTGGAGAGATGGCTCAGCGGTTAAGAGCACCGTCTGCTCTTCCAGAGGACCCGGGTTCGATTCCCAGCACCCACATAGCAGCTAACAACTGTCTGTAGTTCCAGTTCCAGGCAAACACCAAGGCAAATAAATAAATAAATAAATGTTTAAAAAAAAAAAAAGAAATAAGATGTATCTATTTGATGCCTTCAAGAAGAACACACCTTACTATTAAGATAGCTACTAGCCTAGGGTGAATCATGGGAAAAGGTGCTACAAACAAACAGAGTAGTGATATTTGCTTGTTTCCTATTTCTAACATTTGACAAAATAGATGAGATGTGTGATGGCATATTGTATATTTAATAAAATCAGCCTGGAATATCAGAAAACAGAATCACCCACAGTCAAGCCATAAAGGTCAGAGAGTGGTGACCTACACCTTTAATTCCATCACTCAGGATACAGAGGTCTTTCTGGATTTCTATGAGTTCAAGGCCTAACAGCCAAACAGTAGTAGCTCACACCTTTAATCCTAACTCTAGGATTATGATACAAAGTTGAAGCAGGAAATGAAACAGCTGGGCAGGGAAGAAATATAAGGCAGGAGAAGGCAGAAGTTTACTCATTCTGTAGAAGCAGCCAGCCAGGCTGAAGACCCTTGAAGACAGCATTTACACTGCTCAACCTGAGAAGTTGGCTGGGTGAGAATTGACTGTGGTCCATTTCCTATTTCTGACATACCAGGCTGATTTTATTAAATATACAATGTATAACCACAAAGATGTCCACCCAAAACTAGTTGGAAGAGATAAGAAAGCTCACTTCATGAAGAGATTATTACAATTTTAATATATCTTCTGAACACAGGTGCACACAATTCCACAAAGCAAATACTAGATTAAAGTTATTTTAGATTAACCCTAACACATTAGTATCAGGTGGCTTCAATATCTCACTGTTAGTAATATACAGGCCATCTGGATATAAGCAGAAACACGAGTTAAATTATACCATAGATCAATTTAACTTAACAGACACCTACAGAATTTCCATCCAAGCACTACAGAACACATATCTTTCTCACCAGTCTATGGAACATCCTCTAAAATAGGTACTATATGTGGACACAAATGAAGTCTTAATAAACACAGGAAAAGTGACATGACTTTCTGTATTCTATCTGACCACAGTGGAACAAGCTAGAAGCTACAGAAAATTCTCAAACTCATGTTGATTCAGCTTTACACTATTGAACAGTGATTGAGTTACTGAAGAAATCAAGAGGGAAATTTAAAAATTTCTAAAACTGAGTGAAAAGGAAGATACAACACACCTAAATCCATAGGATACAATGAAGCCTTAAGAGGATGTTGATAACTCTAATGCCTAGAAACCAGAGACATCTCAAATAAATAACCTAATGATGCACCTGTTTTGAGAAAAAAAGAACAAGACAAACTGCAATGCAGCAGATATAAATAGTTAAGATCAGAGAGGAAGTTAACAAAAAAAGTAATATTGGGCAGAAAAACTCACCCAGGAATATCATGTCATTTAAAATTATATAAGCATCTTTGAACTCACAGAGGATGAAGTACGGTATCAGCAAAGGCTAAATTTCCAAGGAAAATGTCCATGGGAGTGTGAAGATTGGGGTCCTTCCAGATGAGATCGACTAAGCCAAGGTTGCCCACCTTGGTGGTGATGTAGATGAAGACACTAGGAACGGGGCGTGCAGCTCTGGACGATCTGTTATTCCTCTGAGAACAAACTCAGTCAGCAGGCCCCTGTTTCCTTCCATCACAAGCTGCTCACTGCAAAGAGGGAGGAGACAAAGTGAAACCAAGATTCAGCGAGAATAGGATCATATTATAGTCCACATTAGTACATGTCAAGTGCTCCTTAGTAAACAGGAATGAGTATACTCTTGCTGCTTTCGTAGCTTTTATGAAATAGGAAGCATTTTCTTTCTTTTCTGAAAGTAATTTTTTATTTAGAAAAGTCTTTTTTCCCATACTCACCACTGCTCCCCCCCTTCTTTGTTCTCCCCCAGCCTCCCCCCACCCCATCCCCTGTCCATTCCCCAGGGAGGGCAAGGAATCCCAAGGTGAGTCAGTTCTGTCTGGCATATCCAGTTGAAGTAGGTCTGAGTTCCTCCATTCAGTATAAAGGCTGGGTTAAGTGTTCCTCTGCAGGGAATGGGCTCCAAGATGCCAGTTCATGCACCAGGAATAGGGCTGGAGAGATGGCTCAACAGTTAAGAGCACTGACTGTTCTTCCGGAGGACCTGAGTTCGATTCCCAGCAACCACATGGCAGCTAACAACTGCCTGTAATTTCAAGATCTGACACCCTTACACAGTTACGCATGCAGGCATTCGCCAGGAATAAACTCTGGTCCTACAGCAAGAGGCTCCATGAACTGCCCACACCATTTAACTATTGTCTATATTCAGAGGGTTTAGTTCTTTTCCAAGAAGGTTCCTCAGCTTTCAGAGTCAGTGAGAAGCTCCCAATAGCCTGAGAGAGCCATTTCTGTGGGTCTCCTCCTCATGATCCTGATCCCATTGCTCATATACTCTCTCTTCTCTCTCTCTTCACTGGACTGGGAGTGTGACCTGGTGCTTAGCTATGAATCTCTGCTTCTGCCTCCATTCATTGTTAGGTGAAGGTTCTATAATGACAATTAGGGTGGTCATTCACTTGATTATAGGGGAAGTCCTGTTTAGGCACCCTCTCTTCTATTGCTTGGAGTCCTAGCCAGGGACATCTTGTGGGTTCCTGGATGTTTTCCTAGCACTAGGTTTCTCTCTAACCTCACAATGGCTCCCTCTATCAAATATCTATTTCTTTGTTCTCCCTCTCTGTGGCTCTTCCCACTCAACTATCCCATTCTCTCATGATCTCTTCCCATCTCCCCCTGCTTGCTCCCCCTATGATCTCAATTTACTCAGGAGATCTTTTCTACTGTCCCTTCCCAAGGGGATCCATGGATGTCTCTCTTAAGTTCCTCCTGTTATCTAGCTGCTTGAAATTTGTGGATTGAGTTTGGTTATTCTTTGCTTTATGTCTAAAATAGGAATCATTTTCTAAACAATTTTTGTGAATATATTTATAATAAGCAATTATCTGAAAGTAACTGTGAAGGCCATAGGCATCAATTTACCTGACATTATGCATATTGCCCTAAATAACTATAAATTACTTTCAATTTTCTAGATAGATAAATAGATTGTGTTTAATTTAAATACATTTATAATATATAACTTTAAAGCAAAATTTAGAATGATAAAATGCAGAATATAATTTATACTAAATTTTTTTTTTTAAAAAAAAAACTCAAGTTATAAATGAATGGGGTTGAAAAGATGGCTCAGTGCTTAAAACCTCTGTGCTTGCAGAGGTTTAGGATTCGGTTCTCAGCATCCACAACTGTCTAAATAGTTCTAGAGGATCTGGTACATTCATCTGGACTCTGTAGGCACCAGGAATGCATGCAGTACACATACAAGCAGACAAACATGTACATAAAATAAAATATTTTTTTTTTAAAAGAAAAATAGATGCTAGCAAAGGTATGGAGGAGGGGAATCCCTATCGACTGTCTGTGGGAGCATAAACCACTGCAGGCACTGAGAAAATCAGTGTGGAGGTTTCTCACAAAACTAAAAACTGAACTTCCATATGATCCAGGTGTAGCACTTCTGGCCATTTACCAAAAGGACTCTCTATCCTACCACAGAGGCACTTGTATATCCTAGCTTATGGCTACTACCTTCACAGTAGCAAGGAAATGGAAGCAGCCTAGATGTCCACCAGCTGGTGGATGGGTAATGGGACTGTGGTACATAAATACAAGAGACTTTCATTCAGTCAAAAAGAAAAGTGAAATTATGGATTTTGTGGGAGAAATTGGATAGAACTGGAAGATACATTAAGTGAGGTAACTTGGGCTTAGAAAGACAAACACTGAATTTTCTCTCATATGGACCCTAGCTTTTAACTTTATCAGTCTGCTTTTAGATGGAAGTATTTGTAGAGCCCAGGAAACTAGAATAAGGGGCCTGTGAGACAGGTAAAAAGAATGGTGAGTGATAAATGATGAAGGGTTGCATAGAACACATGTATAAAATTGGAAGAGAGAACTCTGGGAATGGAAAATCCTAAGTGGGCACAGAAGGTAGGGGAGGTGCAGGGCATGAGGTGGGAGGAGCATCCGAAATGAATGATGTAGGCATAAATCTGGTACTTAATAAGCTAATCGAAAAGTTAAAAGGGACTTGGAATGGATGTACTTTAAATGTGTGGACAAAGCTGCTTCTAGAAGCCACATGCTAATAAGCAAAATTCCTGATGTCCTGGGTTGGCTATTCTCCTACAAGTTATGGTCAAGGAGGCTCATGAAGCCCCTAAAATAATATTGGCAAATGCTATTGGTTGCCCACTAAAAGTAGATTGTAAGACCCTGTTGCTATTGCAAGATGCCTTGGTCAGCGGACACAGAGAAATCAGGCTACAACTGAAATCAGTCTGGAAGTGTCCTCCCTGCTTGCTAGCTCTCATAGTGGTGGAACTCTTTGGGATGCTGAGGAAGAATCACCAACAGTCTTACTCAGCTTGGAGTCTGTACGCAACAGTACTGCTTGGCTGAGCCCATTGGTACAGTAGTGGTGGTCTATTACATAGTAACCAATTGCTTTTTTTTTTTTTTTTTAAATATATTGAGTTTGATGCCTGCTCCACAGGAGGGTATTCATCACTGATACTCTGAACCTGTTAAAAGCCTGTGGCTGGGGAAGTAACCAGCCTTAGTGAGGAAGCAACTGCTGGTAAAGGTGCCCGTGAAATTGCCTTCTAAGCAACTGTGTTTATGACTGTAGATCAGTGTTGATGCCAGCCTTGATCAGTGAAGCTTCCTTCACAGAGCCAACAGTGACTGTAGAGACTCAGAACTGGTCAGTGTACTGAGAATAAATGACTGTTGAATTTCTAGCAAGTGGAAAATCTGTGTCATGCCATCCAGGGTTCCGAGAACATAGCAGAAGAAGGAATGGAATGAATATCTTATCTGGTGGAAATTGGGGTGGAGTAGTAATGGGAAACATTGACATCTGGGCTTGACATGGCTGCAGCACTCTTGAGTTCATAGCACAGATCTGAACAGGATTGAATCTGCCAGGATCCTGTCTCCTGGGAACTTCTTCTGCCTAAGGGTTGATGGAAGAAAAGAGACATTTTCTTCAGTAGTGTAGCCACTGGTTAGGTGCCCATGCTCTTGCAAAGAAGCCTAAGAAAAATCAAAGGGAGCAGGGCATGAAAGTGGAATGGGGAGCTAGTTGGGAAGACGTTTATTGGCGGAGGAGGAATATGGGTGAATATGATTGAAGTACATTATAGTGTATGGAAAGTTATAATGGAACACATTATATGTATAACTATTATATGCTAATAAAAACATTTTAAAAGATGGTAAGACTGTTATGCCTAGAAGACAGCATTCTCCATTGACTCTCCATTGACTGCTGGGTACTGGTATTCTGTGTGCAGAGTGGTGGAGGTGTCCAAGGCAGAGCTTGATGACTTCACTTTTCTGTCACTGTGTCTCACAAACAGGGGCCTTGGCTAAGATACATCAAATCCGGGTACTTATAGCCCTTCAAAGATACATGGTAGGATTTCAAAGATGCATTTCTGTGCTCACTGAGGTTGCAGACTATTTGAAGGTCAAGTTAAAGAGTGGCCAGAGTGGGCTTTGGGGTGCAGCTCTGGTAGTGATGTGTTGTAAGCCAGGGACTGGGGAGAGGTGAGACTAGCCAATGAAAGCTTAGTATCAGGAATGGACAGGCGACCACACCAGGGCCCACAGTGTCTGTTTATTGGGGTACTGTGAACCTTGGGACAGTGACTGACAACTGCTGGTGGATACCATATCTAATTTCTGTGAGCTTCCAAGATGAGAAGGGACTGTACGGGGTCAGGTGGGTCATGGCCTGTGTGCCTTCATATTATTGCCCTTCTCAGGTTCCTCAGGTAATGTGACGCTTCTCCCTTGCTTTTTGGTAGATGGACAGTCTCTCCTCGGGGAGCAGGTGGGCTGGCAGGACAGGCGTCCCCAGGCCGGGAGAAGGAGGCGCTCCCAGGTACTCTCGCCCACCCAGCCCCATCCCGTTCCAGACGATGGCCACCTGTGACCCTGCCTGCCTTGACCTGCTTTGCCCACCTGTGCCTGCCTGTGCCTGACCTTAGCCCAGAACTCCCGCCCTCCCCACCCCAACTTAGGACCGGTCCTGACTTCTGGTTCCTGCCTTGCTTTTCCACTTTGACCCAATTCCCAGTAACCCCTTCTGCCATGTCACATCACAGGGACTTGTCAAGAAGGAGCTGTTAAGAGCCTGTTAGTGCTGCCTGCTTCTCATCCATTTATTTTTGTTCAAAGGGTAATTTTTAGTGAAGTTAAACAAATGCTTATTTCTAAATAGTCTGGCTTGGATTCTGTGGTGACTGTTCTCTTCTACACAGAATGTCGGTAAATTCTCTCTTTGCTTTGTGGTCATTTTCATCAGGTTAGAAAGAGTGGAGCTAACAAGGACTTTCCCAGTAGCACTGACTTGAGGCGTGATTGTGAGTGAGGCTGAGGAATTGGGCACCTACAGGGTCAGCAGATGAGCGGGAACCAAAGTGGGCTCTGTGCCAGGCTCTGACCAGACTTGGGACATATCTATAGGTGAACAACCTGGGCATCTGTTCCTAAGGATGGCTATCCAGGTTGGATCTGAGAAAACCAGTGATCCATTCAAAGGTGAAGGACAGGGGATAAAGGAAGGAGGTCCAGAGAAAATGGGCACATATATGTGTGTTAGTGTAGGTATGTATGTAAATGTGCATGCACACAAGTATACATGCTTATACACACATTAGTGCCTGTGTGTGTGAATGTGAGTTCACATGGGTATGAATGAGCACATACACAATGAGTGCATATGTAGGAATGTGCCTATACACATTTGTATTTGTGCATGCA
Source organism: Sigmodon hispidus (assembly GCA_004025045.1). Classification (NCBI taxonomy): domain Eukaryota; kingdom Metazoa; phylum Chordata; class Mammalia; order Rodentia; family Cricetidae; genus Sigmodon; species Sigmodon hispidus. Next base: position 164,049 of record PVIH01000809.1, on the reverse strand, counting down.
TGTGTAGAAAGGTGCATATATGTGGTTTTGTGCATGCGTGATAATGTCGATATCTGTCTATATGCACATAGATCTGCATGTTTGTGCTCACTTTTGTATGTGTGTATGCATGGTGTGTGTGTACATATGGATTGTATACACACACGCTTGCCCCACTTGAGAAGGTGACATTTCAGCAAAGGTGAGGGAGAGTGAGGTGCAAATGAAGAGCAGCCATGCAGAAGAAATGGCTAGCATGTAAGTGTAGAAGAGATGCCGGGGGCCAGGGTGGCCAGAGGAGGGTGAGCAGGGGGCACCTTGGCTCTGAGAGGCAAGCATGGATCCCTGCAGCTCCTTCCAGCCTGAGTAAGAGCTATTGCTTGGGATAATTAGAAGAGAGACCCAAGCTGATGGTTTATTACAAAGTCACTCATGGCTTCTGGGTAGGATAGACTCTCAGGTGACCCAGGGTGTGAGGAGAGGCCAATTAGGAGACACTGCCTGAGCTCAGGGGAGAATCAGTGGTGGGCAGAGCCATGTGACTGGGACAGGTGGTTGCCCATTTCTTTCATCTGCTGAGCGTATCTGGTTGTTCTTTCCTCACGTGTGTGTGAAGTCCACTCTGGATGTCCATCTCAGAGATTGCCCCCCACCCCCAGGGTCAAAGATGAATCTTCTCCAAACTTCCCCAGAGCCTGGTACAAAGCCCATGTTTGGCTACTGTTGACTTAGTGACTTGGGGTCTCAGTAAGGCAGGTTCTCTAAACACTGAGAAGCAATGTCTGTGACAAAGGACTTGTAGGTGAATAACAGGAAGACCATCAGCACTGATGCAAAGCTGAGGGTGACTTTCAGGCCAAGAGGCATCAGGCATGCCGAGAAGACAGAGGAAGTGTAGACCTGTGCTTGGTTAGCAAGTCCATGTATGGCTGCAGACAGGCTGAACCACTGAGGGAGCATTTTAGAAAGGGGTAACTTCTCAGCACCGTCTGCTCTTCCAGAGGACCTGGGTTCGATTCCAAGCACCCACATGGCAGCTAACAACTGTCTGTAGTTCCAGTTCCAGGCAAACACCAAGGCAAATAAATAAATAAATAAAGTTTTAAAAAAAAAAAAAAAAAGAAAGGGGTAACTTCTGATCGGTCAGAATGAGTGCGCAAGTGGGGATGAAGGGTGAAGACTGTGAATTGATGTGAGCAGGAACCCGAGAGAGACCCAAGAGGCTAGCAGAAGGCAGAAGGTCACACCTAGTTTCTGATCCGATTGCTGGTAGTTGCAACTTAACTGCTCTCAAAGTGGAAAACAACCAAGAAATCACCACCACTACCACCACCACTACCACCACCACACCACACACACTTTTTCAAGTTAAGAGAAGAATACTTAGTTTCCATGGTTATTGCCATTTAGCTACACAGCAAGTGTTATGTAGTGGCACAGGGTAATTACAAGCAACAAAGAAATTGCAGGATAAGCCTTGAATAAATACCGAGTAGCTACATGGGTTAGCCTCTGCTCTTGGGCATGATGTGCAGTTTACTTCTGGACCTGAGTGACATGTGGGACCTGAGCCCTTGGACCTGTCACCAGTCCAAAGCCATGCTTCTAGCCCTCAATTTTCCTTATTTTATCACATAACTGGACTCCTGCTTCCCTCCTGTGCCTGGACCTCAAAGCAAGCAGTCCCCAGCCCCACCTGGCCTTTGTGTAGTCTTAAGTGAGACTAGGAAGTAGGGGCAGGCCTTCTGTGGTACTCCAGGCTGGAAATGTCATCAGAACTTTAGAAGGGATGTTTAGAGCCTAAAGATAGTGCACACCAGTCTCCTGGTGATGGATTATAGCAGGAAGATTGCGGAGACCTGTCATCTGCTGTTTTCTTAGTCCAGAAACCTTCAGAAAAGACATAACGTAAGCAGCAGCTGCCATAGGGACAGGGTGCCTGCAGTTAGAGGGCCATAGATTAATGACTGATACAAAGACTGCTGTGAACATTGTAGGGAATGTGGAGAGCCATAAAGAATAAGAACTCTGATGGACAGAGGGGCAACCTCTCCACCTGAAGTGCTCCTTGGCAAGCCTCTGACGTTTCTACCCAGCTTACTTTGAGGATGTAGACTGTGGACATCAAAAAGTGTGCCCAGCCATCTGTAACTCCAGAGAAGGACTGGGGACCACTCCCTGAAGACAGAATGTATGGGATCCAGGACAGGACAAACAGATCGAGGCTTTAGTGGAACTGTGAACACAACCAAGCTACATCACACACTTGAAGAAAACCAAAACAGGAGAAGGAAGCCCCACACACAGTAGGAAGAACATCTTAGGGACAGGTTTATAACACATGAGAAAAGATTCAGATAGAAGACATTGCTTCCTCCAAAGAAACAGCCAAGGCCTTTGGAAAGAAGCAAACATTTAGGACAGTAAAATACATAAGATAGGATGGATTGAATCCCACAATGAACAAAACAGGATCACTGTAGTAAGTAAGAGGTTCTTGGCCTGGCCTAGCCCCGAGATCTGGACCAGCAGTCTCAAATAATCACACCAAGTCTTATATTAATTACATGCTGCTTGGCCTGTGGCTCAGGCACTTTGCTAGCTAGCTCTTGCATCTTAATTTAACTTATTTTGTATTAATCTGTCTTGCCACATGGCCTGTGGCTTATCTTTTTTTTTTACATCTTGCTTTTTGGGCAGCTGGATCACATCTCTGTTGACTCCGCCCTCCTTCCCCTTTATCTATGCTCATTTCCTACCTGCTTCTAAGATGCCTTGCCGTAGGTCAAAACAGTTTTTTTCATTGACCAGTGATATTCACAGTGTACAGAAAGACATCCCACATCAACTGATGTCTTAGTCTCTGTTGCTGTAGTAAACACCATGACCAAAAGCAACCTTGGGAGGAAAGGGTTTAGTTCATCCTAGAACTCTCAGGTCATACTCACACTGAGGGAGTCAGGGGAGGGACCCGAGAACCTGGAGACAGAAGCCACAGAGGAACTCTGCTTACTGGATCGCTCCTCACGGCCTGCTCAGCCTGCCGTCTGATGGACCCAGGACCGCCATAGCAGTGGTATTTTCTGCATTGTTGCTGTGCTATTCCATGGATGTGTGTTGATTCCTCCCATGTCCCTAGTCTTGGGCTGTGGAGATATGATGTGTACTTTTGTGTGAGATTAAAGATGACCAGGGCCTAGTAGGTCAGACAGGAGACTGAGCCCAGTCAGGTCTTGAGGTAGCATGTGTTAGCAGAAGCAAGGTTGGAGTCTGTGGGCACTGGCTTAATGAATGTGATTGGCTGAGGTTTCCATGCACTGAATCTTTCAGATGAGGCTAAAATCAGGGACCAGAGACTCCCGTTGACCATGATGCCTAGCGAGTAGAAGAAAGGAGACACTGAGTCACAAAAACTTTTCCAAAGGCTGGATTCCATTAAAAATTAGGCCGGTGAGATGGCTCAGTCGATGTGCTAGCTAGTTTTGTTAGTTTGGTACAGACTAGAGTCATCTGGGAAAAGGAGATGTTAGGTGAGATTGGCCTGTAGGGAAGTCCCACCCCTGCTGCACAGGAAAGGTGTATTTGTCACTTTTCTCGTTGCTATGACAACATTGCTGACAAATGGAAGGAAGGAGGAAAAGGTTTAGGAGGCTCATGGTTTGAGGGATGTAGGCCCTATGGCCAGAAAAGCACACCATGCATCACATCCACAGTCAGAAAGGAGGAAATGGCCGCTGGCACTCAGCTTGTACTCTCCTTTTCCCCTCCTTATTCAGTCCAGACCCTAGCCCATGGGGTGGTTGGTACCCTCCACTTTCGGGGTAGATCCCTCCTTCTCAGTTAAACCTCCCTAAAAATACCTGAGAGACATGCCCAGATATATATCTCCTAAGTGATTCTAAATTCCATCAAATTGGCACTGAAGGTTTAACTGTTACAAAGGATGTTTGGTACTGCCCCAGAGATCCTCCATTGCTTGACACTGTGATGATACACGACCCTGCTGTAGGGGAGTACTTTGCATCTCTGTCCCCCAGCTGTCTCTGTGCTAAGGCCTCAGGCTTTCCTAGGTTGCCTTGGGCATCTTTATTCTGGCACCACGGTGACCACATGGATCACTACCACACTGGAAACTTGGCACAGCTGCCTCAGTTTTGGCCTGTGCCCTTCTGAGAATGCAGGGCCTAAGGGTGTCCCGCACTAAGGGCTTGGCTCCTCTGGAAAAAGGCATATCATTGCATGCATGGGGAGCTGGATGCTTCCCCTACCCAGGGCAGATCAAGAGAAGGGAGTAATTTGAGCATTCTGGATGACTGGTAGTAATAGTAGCAAAGAGGAGTTTGAAGCTGGTCCATGAGAAGATGCCAACAAGGTCAGAATCCTTCCGAATCCCCTAGACCCTTTAACCCTTGAGACAGCTCAGCTCATCCAGTAGTGGACCCTTAGAGTTGGTACCATGTGTTATGTCAGGGTTCTCAGAGTAACAGCTTATAGAATGAGTCTGTCTGTCTGTCTCTCTCTCTCCATATATATGAAGATATATATGTGTAGATAGATAGATAAAGGTGAATTATTAGAATGGCTTACAGGCTGTGGTTCAGCTAGTCTTTCAATGGCTGTCTACCAATGGAGGGTCTAAGAATCCAGTAGGTGTTCAGTCCATGAAGCTGATATCTCAGCTGGTTTTCAGTATACACTGGAATCCTGAAGATGCAGGCTTTAATGCCAAGGAAGGAATGAACTTGCTGGCAGGGAAGAGCAGGCAGGCAAAGAGCTTCCTTCTTCCTTGTCCTTACATAGGCTTCTAGCAGAAGGTGTGGCCCAGATTAGAGGGGTGGGTTTTCTCAGCTCAAAAGATCTAAATTAAAGGCATGTCTCCCTACCTCAAAGATTAGATTAGAAGTGGATCTTTAATTAGAATTAGCAAAAACCCCTCATAGGTGTGCTGTCTATTTTTGGATTTTAGTTAATTCCAGATTACTCAAGTTGACAACCAAGAACAGCCACCACAGCCGCCATATAGAGTGGTCGGGCCTCTTTGGGCAGAATGGTGCATTCAGAGCAATGTGGAGCCGCAGTGCTTGCAGACACTACTGTTTCCCTTTGTGCCACTTATGATATGACAGAGGAGATGCATCCCATCCCTGATCCTGCCTGCATGTGCGGTGGGCATCTCCCTCTGCCTGCCTGTACATCCAGGGGCCAGCACACGGAGTGAAAAGCTGGCAGGATGATATGAAGAGACATCAGAAAAATCTCCTGCCTACTTTCAGGGACTGTGTCCCCTGAATAGTTTTGTTTGATGTAGGTGTCAGCCCCGTTTAGAAAGAGTGTGACCCATCTGATAACCAGTGAAGAAGGAAGGCCTGGCAAAGACATGGTTCCAGTGCCAGTGTGACAGAGTCACATGGGTCAGTGACTCATCACTTGTATCTGGGATTCTTCAAGTGGGTAGAAAGTGCAGCGAGGGAGAGCTTGGGCTCCTGTGGGCTACCCCTCAATCTATAGAACGGGAAACAGGTTAGGTTCCGAGCTGTGTCATCCAGAGTGCACCACACACACAGCTTCCTTTCTAGACAGTGGCATCCTGGTGTCATGTTAACTAGTGAATGCATTCCTCATGCCTTTCTCTTGTCTCCTATTTTTACTTTAGGATTATGTGAGGAAAACAAAACCTAAAATCCCCTCATTTGTGTAACATTTTGCAAATTATAGAGTACATTACAACAGCCCTGAAAGGTAGGTATTTCATGATCCCCATTTAGACCAAGGAGCAAAAACTGAGAGGAACTGAGTCACAGGATCAGCAGGAGGAGAGTGACTGGAAGGTTCTCTGCAGGGCAGGCCCCGCCCCCATGGCTGCAGTCCCAGGTGGGGGTCACCTCCTTCCAGAGTGCATTTGTGCCAGGTTCTTCTGTTTGTTGATCCAGAGTTGTGGGCAGGCTCTCTCCTCCAAGGATCTGCTTAAATGCCACTGAACCCAGCACCCTTTTTTCACAGATGCTGCATGCTCTGGGACCCCCCCCCCCAGATTCCTTGCTGATTATTCTTTGATTATATTCTGTATGCACAGCCAAGTTTTCTTTTGGGAAAGTCATATTTTAAATGTTAATTTCTAGGTGTTCTTTCTATTTATAAGTTCTTATTTTTGATTAAGACTTATAGTTTTTTATTCAATGTAGAGCTCTATGAATATTGAATGTTAGGATAGTTAAGAGGACTTATCAACCTAATGAGATCTGGAATCTTTGAGTAGACAAGCCTTTGGAGAGATCTCTGACAAATGATCTAGATTAGGTTAGCCTCTGGCCATGCTTGGGAGAGATTATCTTGGCTAATTGAGGCAGGAAGACCCACCCTAGAAGTGGGCAGCACCATTCCCTGAACTTGGCTCTAGAATGCATAGAAAAGAGGAAAGCTGGATGAACATTGGCGGCCACCACTCTTTGCTTCTTGACTGAGGATTCAGTGTGCCAGCCACCGGGACTTTTTGCCATGTTGGACTGGACCTTGAATTCTCAGCCAAAATAAGCCTCTTCCTCCCCTAAGTCTGTGCTTGTTTATCAGGAAATTTATCACAGCAGCAGGAAAAGTTACTAACGCAAATGGTTTCTTGCAGTAGGTATTATTTTACTTTTTAGGTCTGTCTAGAATTTATTTAATGATCCTATAGTTCCAGATTCAGGCTGGGAAGCAGTTCTTGCTCCAAGCATTTTCAGGAGAGATCTCTGAGCCCATGGAACTGGTTGACGATGTGCTAAAGGACAGAAGGGCGGAAGTGATAGGAAAGAATGAGGCAGAGGAGGGTTCACTGGCTCAGCTAGAGTTCACACCTGTGCCAGATTACCTACCTGCCTATCAGAGATGCTAGAAGTTCTTTAGAGAGAGGGAAAATGATAAAGCCAAATTTAAAACTGTTTTGGACTAGATGAAAATGAAATCAGAGTGATAAGAATCAGTGAATTAGAAGAAAAGATTGAAAACCAAGTGACTTCTTAGAAAAGGTAATTAGATGTTAGGCAGAGAGAGGGGAGGAGGGATGGGGAGTGGAGCGGGGAGAGACTAGGTCTCAGTTATCTTTAAGGGCACATCTCTAGTGAACTGACTTATCCTCAGTAGGCACCACCTTCTAAAGCTGCCAACACCTCCCAATAGAGCCCTAGGCTGCTAACCTATCAAGCTTTAGGGGGCCTTAGGGAGACATTTAAGATAAAAAAGAAGTAGGTAACAACTACATAAAATTTGCAGTTAGTAGATCATTACAGCAATGTTTCGAGATATAAGATTAATATACAAAAATAAGCCAGAGTTGTATATACTAGTAATGAACAGCAGAATTAAAATTAGAACACAGTACTACATTAGCACCCCTCCCCAATACTTAGGCAAAAACAGAACATATGTACATCACACACACAATATATGAGGCAAATTATTAGAAAAAATACTGATAAATGAATCAAATGAGAATTATAATACATGGAGAGATATTCCATATTTGAACATTAGATTTAACATTGTGAAGATGTCACTTTATCATAACTTGATGTAGAATCACCACAGTACAAACAAACACGCTTCCTGATTATATTCTGGACACTGACGAAGTTTATTCTGAAGTTTATTTGGAGAAACAACAGAGCCAGACCAGCCCAGGAGGAAAGAGGAAAACGGCAAAATGATGTTACTGACGTCATGACTGACTATAAAACCATAGCTGTAGAGCTGAGAGACAGCTCAACAGAGACCTGCCACCACGCCCAGTGACCAGAGTTCAGTCGCCAGGAGCCACATGTCAGTGAGAGCACTGATTCCCACATGTGTGCCTTGGTATGAATGTGCACACATCTGCACATGTGTGCATGCATGCACCCAAATAAATAAATGAATGTAATTAAACTTTGAACGGCAGTAATCATGATGGTGTTGTGTTGGTAAAGAACAGACAGGTTATTAACTGAGAAGATCTCAGCTGTAAGTCATGTCAGTATCGCGGCTGGTCTCTGCTTGGCCAGGTACAAGACTGGAGTCCTCACCCCCACCTACAAAGGACAAGATTTAACTCAAATGGACCACAGACCTAAATGTGAAACACAACATTAAACTAGACAATATAGGAGAAAATCAAGATGGCTTTTGGTTTGTCTGATAGGATGTTAGAGTACCATTTTTTTTCTGCTTTGTAGAGTATGATGCTGTCAGGAGAGTCAGGAAACAAGTCCCAGATTGGGAAGTGTTTACAGAATATATATTTTGTTACATAAAACAGAATTTCTTAAATTCAGATACTTCACTAGAAAGGATATATACATAGTAAATATATGAGGGATTTCTCACATCATATGGCATTAGAGAAATGCAGTTTAACACGAGCTGTCACGACATACCTGCCAGAATGGCCAAAGTACAGAGCACCACATGCTAGCACAAATGTGGAGCCATGAGACTTCATTCCCTCCCTCCCTCTCAGTGGGAATCAAAATGTTATAGACATTTGTGAAGAAAGATTCTTTTATCAGTTTCTTAAAAATGACACATTCTCATATTTTATGATTCTGCAGTTGTGTTCCTTGATACCTACCCAAATTTGTGGAAAAGTTATGCCTACACAGAAATCTGTACATGGATGTTTACAGGAGCCACATTCACAATTGCCAAAAATTTGGATGCTTCAGTGGGTGAAGGCATAAGTAAATGATGGTGTACATTCAGACAATACAACATTCAGTACTTAAAGAGAAATGAGCTACTGTAAAGATATGGAGAAATCATAAGTATTTATTACTGAGTGAAAGCTGATTAGAACAGGGCATAGACCGTATAATTCCAACCGCATGATGCTTTAGAAAAAACATAACTACAGAACACAGATGAGCGATCGATCGCCAAGAGGTTGTAGGTTGGAAAGCTGCGGGGGGCACCTGGGGGGCAAGTGCAGTGAAAATAGTTTGTGTGGTGCTGTAATAGTGGGTTCATGTCATTAGTCCTTTGCCTGATGTTAAAGAACATACAAGCATAAATCTGGATGCAAACACTGTATTTTTGAGGAGAGTGATGTCTCATGCTCAGTGTAGCGGTTATAACAAGTGTACTCTGGTGGGAGATGCTGACAGTGGAGGGGGCCGAGAGTGTATGAGGGGATACATGGGTAATCAGTTTCTTGTGAGCCTAAAACTCCTCTTTAAAGGTCTAGTAAAACTCTGGATGTGGTGGCACACACCTTTAATCCCAGCACTTGGGAGGCAGAAGCAGGTGGATCTCTGTTCGAAGCCAGCTTGGTCTACAGGACAATCAGCGCTACACAGAGACATTCTGTGGAGGGAGGGAGAAGGAGAGAGAGAGAGAGAGCACTATCTGGTGGTAAAGAGGGAGAGCTTCCTTGACCCCAAGAGAGACAGCAATCGTGTGTACTCTTGACTCACATGAAGAAACCTTTGGCTGGTGTTTACTGATGGGGCCAAGAAGAATGATCCCTATGGTACATCACTCATGCTGGCACAGTACAGAGATCACATCTGGCTCAGAACTACCAACAGAGTAGTGAAGGTGGGTGGGTATGTCATTGACCTGTCCATGCATGTAAGTAGCAATAGAATGGGATTGTTAAGGGTTTGAATTGCTTTGTGACCCCAAGTCCTTGGTGGCAAGCTGACTCCGCAGACTCTCAGATGTTGCTTGTCTGGGTGGGGGTGGCTCTCAGAGATCCCACCTGACCTTTTTCCATCCCAAGACCAGGAAGGAAAGCAAAGTGATGAGCATCTGCCAAGTGCCTCTACCCCAGTTCTGTGATTAGTGATGGGTGAAGATGTCCAGCTGTCCTTGACAGCACAATGGCTCTTGTGAAGCAGACTGGGGCAAATGTTCCATGTGTCACTTTAATTGGGGTTCATGATAGTGTTTAGGTCCCCTGAGATGGGCAGAGCTGGGCCCAGTATCTAGTAGTCTCTGAAGGCCTGTATTTACTGATTTCTACTTCCTGATTTCAGCCCTTCAGGGAAGGATTGGGAGAAAGCCTCTTACACATTGTACGGTTGGAGGGATTCTTCTATGGAGCCCAGCCTCTCTCTCAATCCTGGGTTCTGCTCAGTGGGCAGCTTATAGCCTAGACAAGAGGCTCTGGTTCTTCTTCACTGACCTGATAACATCATTGCCAGCACTCATTGTCATGGGTATCTCATTCTTGCTGCCACCATGGCCACAGGGCTGTGGGCAAGCACAAGCTGCTGACCCAGGCAGGGCTGCTGACCATTGCACCCTCCTATTCCACATTCCATTTGTCACTTGGCCTTTGATGCCTTGGACACCTCCCCCCAAACCAAACTGGCATTCAGGAGTCAACCCTGTTTGTAACAAGAATGGGCCTGATGCTGGACAGAGTGCACAAGTGTACTGTGTCACAAAAAGGTGTTGCTGATGCAGGAAAGTAGTAACAGGCAATGGGCACTGACTTCACACAAACACTGTGACACCCTGTAGCGATGGGTTAGAGGCAGGTCAGCACACACTTTCGAGACTAGCCTAGAAGGAAATAGCTTCAGTTTTGTAGTACAGTTAACTTCTGCCTTGGGAGCTAGAAATATCTATGAACAGTAACATGAGAAAGCATGGGTGAGTCCTGTTAGTATTAGAATTAGAGAAGTAGGTTGTGGAAGGGCTTAGCTTTGAGGACCAGGATGCTTGATCAGACTATGGCGCTCTGCTGCCACCTAGTGGCAATTATTTTACATACGCAATGGTGTCACTTTATAGTTTGGGCTTCATCATCAAGGCACCCAGACTATGAGTGCCTTTCTGAAGTTGCTCTGCATGAACGTTCTGTCTACCACACCGCCCAGCCTTTCAAAGTTGGAGAGGCTGGGGATGCATCTGGAGTTAGCACCCCCATGCACAGGGTACAGCTGTGACTTGTGCTCTGTGTAGTCTATTCTGTCCATGAGCTCATGGTCAGAGCTAACGTACCTAAAGCTACATCTCAGTTGACTTGAGTTTCCCATGTTTCTGAAGCAGAATCCTTTCTTCTTCAGAAAGGCACAGTGTGTTTCATTAGTGTGTTTCTGTCCTCGCTTCCTTTTTTTTGCTGAGCCCTAGCCTTGCCCCCAAAGTAAGCAGGAAGAAAGTTCACTTGGTGAAAGTTCATTTCTTAGTTGGCCATAAGAAAATGGGGCTTGTCATAAATCCTGTTCTCTTACAAGAGGACCAGTTCCTGTTCACAGCTCACAAGGAGCAGCTCTTGAGATTCCCACCCAAGCCTGAGATTCTCATGGCCGTCACCATCTCCAGTCTCACACATGCTTGGGTGTGCAGCCTTGTGCTTTCTGTCCTCTCCTGAGTCCTCCAGGACTCCTCACTGCCAGCAGGCATCCCTACATCCACAGGCACCTTTACTTCCTGCTTCTTAATGCATGGCTGGGAAAACACATCCATAGTGGGTTAATCCAGCTGCCTACTGGCTCCCTGGTAATGGATGAGCCCCTCTGCGCTGTGATGGGAACAGCCTCATCGTCAGACTGTGTGACCAACTCTTCTTGATTCCAAATGTGTCATGGTTGCCAGAACCAAGAAATGTGTCTGCCTGTGTCCATCCAGTCTCCAACTTTTCTACAAGCCTGTGGCTAAACTCTGGGATGAGAGTGAATGGGTTGAAGTTGTAGGTCTTCATATTTTGAAATTTAAAACATTTTGGGGGTGCCTGGGGAGAGAGGGTATATACCTTTGCTCTGAGCTTGTGAGTTGCACCTATTGGCTCAGCAGTGACCTTTCTTACCCTGCTCTTCCTGTGATTCCCCTTCTCGGCAGCCCGTCACACGGCTCCCATGCTTTAGATCATCGCTGGGCTTTTTCATGCACTTTCAAGACTTCTGTGCTGAGAACATCAGGCAGCTCTGTGTGGTGTGAAGCTACATGTGCAAAGGTCACTGCGCTTCCTCACTGGAACCGTGTATGGAAAGAATCAAATTCCAGAAGGTTCGTGTTGGTTTGGTGCCTGCTGCTGATGCTCTGGGCCCTGGTGCTTTGGGCCTCTGCTGTGCGGAATCTACTCTCCCTTCTGTCCTGGAAGCCACTGCATTTGTCACACTTCAGACCTGTCTCACCAGGTTGGGGTCATTGGCAACTCCGTGCTTGCCTGCTGACTTCACAGCTATAGCCCAGGGCCCTGCTCTCATCCCGGACCTTTGTCCATGTCTCCCTAGTGTTCCAAGAGGAAGACATCTCAGAGACTGTGAGGCTGTAGTCCCAGCACTGTCCTGAGCCCTGGGCAACAGGAGGCCACCTTCACCTGATATTTCCAGGGCCTGCAGGAGGCCTAGTGACCTGTATCTTGAGGTACCTCTACCCTGATTTAGATAAGGTCTGTGCTGAAACAGTGACCACTTTGTCACACTCATAGTCACACTACTGCATCTGTACAGATGTACACCAAGGTGACACATCTGGATTCTGCAGGCCTGTGTCCCTTGTGTACGGACTCCCTGGAGGTGCTTTGGCTCTCTCCTCTGTATCTAAGAGCTAAGATCCCAGATCTCTGGAAAGTTCCTGAACACACAACTTTACAGGAGCCACTAAGGGCATCCATGTATCAGTGTCACTTTATGTAAAGACAGAACCTCAACCTATGAACAGCAAATTCATTTAGAGCAGTAGTTCTCAGCTTGTAGGTCACAACCCATCTGGAGTCAAGTAAACTTTTTTTATAAGAGTTGCCCAAGGCCCTCAGAAAACACAGATATTTTATTCAATATTATAATTCATAATGAAGCAAATTACAGTTCTGAAATAGCAACAGAAATAGTGTGTGGTTGAGGTCACCACTGGATAAGGAACTAACTGTATTAAAGGGTCACAGCGTCAGGGAGAGTGAGAACCACTGATTTAGAGGGAGTAGAGTTTAGACAGCAATCTCAGTGAGTCTCACAGAGGGAGTATGATGGCAGGGAGGCTGCACCATCGTGTGTGTCTATATAATGTGTATATGTTCATGTGTGCATGAGTGTGTGTCCATGTGTTCTCCACACAGCCTTGGAATGAATGGACTTTTAGGGAAGCTGAGGGGCTATGCTCTGAATAGTTTCCTGAGCTGGAGCAAAGGGCAGAGGAGAGCAACCCTGGACAGCCAGGAGCTTGCTGTTTGTCCCTGTCCAAAACATGAAATGGTGTGTGTGTGTGTGTGTGTGTGTATGAGAGAGAGTGAGAGAGAGAGGGAGACTATTCTCTAATGAAATACTTGTCTTTTGTTATTTATGAAAGACATAGTCTTAATGAGAGAGAATAGTTATCAGTAGTTGAATGTTTAGCAAAATGATGACATATGCTAACATGGTCCTGAACATATTTCACAATTAGGCTTTCCCGCAATGGAGAGGAATCAAAAGAATGACGTCACCATCTGCTTCATCCCTGTTGTGTACCCATAAGCAGCTCTTGCCTTTTTCTTCCTTCTCCTGGTCCAGGAAACTCCACAGCTCAGCAGTAGCCTCTCTAAACTGCCCCAGTGTGGCCTCCCCACCCAACCCTGCAGCAGCATCTCTGGAGTCCATTCTTCCTTCCCTGATGGTTTGGCCAGCTTTCCTGCCCCAATTTAAAGGTCTTCTGAGGGCTTCTTTGCAGCAAGGCTGCTCTGAGGACCTGACTCTGGCTCGCTGAGGCTGTGGCCATGTCTCGAGGCTTGCCAGGTTGTGACAGCTGTTCCGAGATCCTCCAGAATTCTTCCCAACCCTCTCCCCATGGTTGTAACCCCAGCGTGACTGTTCCTGGGCACTGTGATCTGGGGGAGTGGTGGTACCAAGGATGTTCACCGCAGCCCTTGGTCTCACCCACTGGGTAATGACATCTGAGTCACAGAGCCTGGGTGCTTATGGAGCCTGATGTTTGTTTGGCACTGCAGACCCTACCATGGACCACACAGCTGGAAGGTCACACAGCTGGATGAACTTGTTGAGGCACAAGCTCTGCTTTCCTGGTGAGGAAGGAAGTGAGCCACTCCTCGTGTCTCAGTGCTCCTTGTCCTCAGGTCCGTGACCTGCAAGGCTAAGGAAGATGATAGAAGTTGGAACACTTTGAGTGTTCTATTTTCTTTCTTTTTTTTTTTTTAAATATAGTATGCCATTTATTATGTAAACATGTCATACTTTATTAAATACTGATAAGTAAGCTATTGAAAATTATATATATATATATCTTACTAAATAGAGCTATTTTTTTGAAACTGTGGAGAAGGCATCCTAAATCATGATATTTATATTAAGATACAGATTGTTATACAAAACTGGGTAGACTAAATTAGCAGTAAATAAATACACTAAACCTTATTATGAGAGATAATAGTTTATCTTTTAAAAATATTACTGAAAAAAATATGGAACGCTTCACGAATTTGCGTGTCATCCTTGCGCAAGGGCCATGCTAATCTTCTCTGTATCGTTCCAATTTTAGTATATGTGCTGCCGAAGCGAGCACGAGTGTTCTATTTTCTACTCTAATAAATTTACCGTCACAACTGAAGTGTGTGCATGTGTGTGTGTGTGTGTGTGTGTATTAAACATACGATGAGATTGGTCATCCAAAGTCTTCCTCAAAATGACACAGAACTTTCTAGACTATTGTTTTTCACCCTGAGCACTTTATTACACAGGCTTCAAACGCCATGCTAAAAGGAAGGCCAGCTTTGAAGAGTTTACTTTGCATTTTATGACCATGCTGTGTTCCAAGGGGAGCCATGGTTCTGGGATTCTTTTCAGTGACAGACCACTGAGCATAACCAGGAGCAGTCGAAGAAACTAATGTGGCCAGACACAAAAACAGTGCTTGTGTGGGCAGTCTTGTGGGCCACCTAAAAATGCTAGCCTCCTAATGTGGTGGATTAAGGGGCAATCTCTATTCAGCAAGAGGAGGCAAAGGGCCGAGCCCTGGCCAGCCAGGTACCCACTCCTATCCCACTGTGACCCCTGAGGAAGGAAACCAGGCCACTCGAAAACAGATGCAACATCTTTTCCTTAATGTCCACAACAGTTTTGTACTTTTCCGTGAAATATACAAACACTAATTTTAAAGCTGAAAGAAGTCGGGCTTTTTACAGTGAAGCCAGCAGATGCCGTGCTGATGGCCACTGCAGTGCCCATTTGACCATGTGACTCCTCTCTACTGGTTCCTCTGTGTTCAGGTGAGCAGCCTTGCTCTTGCCTTTTGCTGATTGGCTGGATGGGCTGCAGGGAGCAAGGGCTGACCAATAGGAGGTACTCCTGTTTCCTCCACAGGCTCTCATTCTTAGCTTGCCTGAGCCTGGCAAGGCACTTCGAGAGCCCAGGCCTCTGCCCCACTGAGTCACCTCCAGCTTCACGGTCATAGTTCTGCTTTTCTTCCTGGGGAACTCCACTATGTATCTCTGGGATAATTTTTAACCTGTGCTCTGTATCACTCAGTTTCTTTCTGGTCCTTTCTGCCTTGCTCAGGCTCCTCCTTTTTGAGTGCTCTGGGTCTCTCTGTGTTCAGTTTGGCTACTTGTCCTTCGCCCTGGCCACCACTATCTCCAGGCTAATGCTGCCCTTCTTTTTCGATTCTTTTAGAGATCATCCTTGTTCACAGTGTCTTGTTACAGTCTGTTTCTATGATATGTTTGGATCCCCGCCTCACCCCCATTTTTAGATTTTAAAAATATTTTGTGTGCGAGTCATTTCTCTACATATATGCCTGTGTGTCACATCTGTGTCTGGTGCCTGTGGAGCTCAGGAGACAGCGTGCAGACACCCCTGGAACCAAAGTTACAGCCGATTGTCAGCTACCTTGGGGTGCTTGGCACCAAACCCTGGGTCCGCTGCCTGAGTGACAAGTGCTCTTCAGTTGCCGAGCCACAGAGACTGGTCCTTCATGATGGAGTCTTCCCCTCTGCAGTGCTGTGCCAGGCTCTCTGCGTTGCTGTGGGTATGATTTTGCCAAGTAAAAGCTTTGTTTCTTCCCCCAAGTTTAATGAACTTCTCTTTGGGTAGGACATTTACCCGAAGGGATACTCTGTACCATTTTCCTCTTTTCCATTTCCTCTAAATGTTCATGCTGTCTGCACGAGCAGTGCCAGATGTCTGATGGAGACATGTGCTGTAGAACACACAGGCCTTACCAAACATTTCTACCAAGAAGCATCCTGTTGGACAGCAAAATGTAGCTTTAAAAATACCACACAGGGCTGGAGAGGTGGCTCAGTGGTTAGGTGCACTTGGTCTTGAAGAGGACTCTGGGTCAGTTCTCAGCACCTAGTTTGTGGCTCACAACCATTTGCAACTTTGTGGTCAGAGATCTAACATTCTCTTCCAACCTCTGCAGATACTGCATGTATGTAATGTGCACACTACATGCAGGGAAAATACACACATAAAATAAATCTTTAAAAAACAAACAACAACAACAAACCCAAATGGAGTACCCAGAGAGGAAGCTCACACAGGTCCCTTCTGATGTTTAGTTCCTGTTTGTGAGGTAAACTCGGTTCTGCTCTGCCGTTCATTTGCTTCTGTGACACAGCTCCGTGCCATCTCCTCCATTGTCTCTTCTGAAGCACTTTGTCCTGGGACTCTCAGTGTGTCTGTCTCACATCCCCACACCCTGGCGAGAGGCCCCGGATTTGATGCTTTGTCCTGAAGCCCATCTCTCTTCCCCTGTGGCCGCTCTTCTGGGGCTGTGCACTGCAGCCGCCACCTCTGCTGTGGTCTAACCACAGGGCTTCCCTTCTTTCTACCGCAGGTTTTATTGTTTGTCATGACACAGTGACACCAGGCCAGCGTCTTAATGTTTTGTTTTTTCTTGCTTCACGCTGGCTTACAGAATTCTCAATTCTGATTTGAGAACATTGCCCTTGCTTCTAGAATTCTGAGGGCCGGGGCTGGAGAGATGGCTCAGCGGTTAAGAGCACCGTCTGCTCTTCCAGAGGACCCTGGTTCGATTCCCAGCACCCACATGGCAGCTAACAACTGTCTGTAGTTCCAGTTCCAGGCAAACACCAAGGCAAATAAATAAATAAATAAAGTTTAAAAAAAAAAAAAAAGATTTCTGAGGGCCTTGGACTGGAACTGGGGGCCCCATTGTTTACTTGATCTCTCCTTGTTTTGGCATGTCACTGTCTTCAGAATGCTTCTCACTTAGCCCAGAACCTTACCGAGTAACTGAGAGAGCCGGTCTCTAGGCCTCGTCCTGGGGATGGCAGCTGGGACAAAAGCAAAGGCTGACTGGGTTCCACTGGGACTCGTGGGGTGGCACTGTTACAGTTGCTGCAGTACACTGAGCAGGGCTGGCTGGCGTTCACCACTGCAGCCCTGGCCCCACAGCTCCGGTTGTCATCTCTGTGTGGGAGCGTGTAGGGCTGTGCCCTTCCAGTCCTCATGGTTAAGTCTGTGTGGCTCTGAGGGGGAGGAGAGGGCGAAGAGCTGCAATACATCCTGTTGCAGGTTAATGGGAGATCTCTTTATTCTTGCCCCTGCCTATGGTATTGGAGACCAACCCCCCGGGTTTTGTAAATGCTAGGCAAATACTCTGCCACTGCTCTGTCTCTAGCACTTGGATTTTGCAGTGAAGGTCTTACTATGTATTGTAGGCTTGCTTTGAATTTGTTTTTTCTTTTTAAATTTTTTATTTAAAAGGTTTTTTCCATTTTACATATCAACATTTCCCCTTCCCTCTTCTCCTCCTACCCCTCCCTCACCCCCCAATCTACACCGCAGGGAGAATAAGGCCTCCACATGGGGAGTCAACAAAGTTGAGGCAGGACCGAGCCCCTCTTCCCTGTATCAAGGCTGAACAAGGCATCCCTCTGTAGGGAACGGGCTCCAAAAGCCAACTAATGCACTAGGGATAAATCTTGGACCCACTGCCAGAGGCCACACAAACTGCCCAAGCACACACCTGTCATCCACATTCAGGGGGCCTAGTTCATTCCCATGCAGGTTCCCCAGCTGCCAGTCCAGAGTCAGTGAGCTCCCAGTAGCTCAGGTCAGCTGTCTCTGTGTTTCCCCATCATGGTTCTGACCCCTTTGCTCATATAATCCCTCCTCCCTCTCTTCAACTGGACTGGGAGCTCAGCCCAGTGTGGGTCTCTGCATCTGCTTCCATCAGTTACTGGATGAAGGTTCTATGATGACAATTAGGGTAGTCACTAATGGTGCCCTCTCAACTATTGCTTGGACTCTTAGCTGGGGTCTTCCTTGTAGATTCTGGGAATTTCCCTAGGACAAATATCATAAAGTATCTTGGGGTAACTCTAACCAAACAAGTGAAAGACCTGTGTGACAAGAACTTGAACTTGTTGAAGATAGCCTTGGATTTCTGATCCTCCTGCTCCAGCTTCCCAAGTGCTGGGATTTCACGTGGAAAATACCATACCTGACTCTTACTCTTTTGAAAATGTAGTAATATTATGTGCAAGTATACACACACATACATGCGGAGGTCAGAGTTGATATTAGGCATGTTCCTCAATTGCTCTCCATCTCACTTTTTGAGACAGTCTTTCACTGAAACTTACTAGTCTGGCTAGACTAGCTGGCCAACAATCCCCGGGAATCCTCCTGCCTCTGCTTTCCCAGCTCTGGAATTATACATGTGTGCCACTACACTTTGCTTTATATGCAAGTGCTTGGGGCTGATTCATGTCTTCATGCTTGTGAAGCAGGCTCTTTACCAGCTGAGGCATCTCCCTATCCCCTTGTTTAAGTTTTTTGTTTTGTTTTTGTTTTTTTTAATTTTTTATTTATTTTTGAATAAAGTCTCTTTTTTATGCACCTTGTTTAAATTTTTAAGTGTTATTTCATATAATGTATATGCAGTCAAGTGACCCTGGTATCCCACACTGACTTCAGGACCCAGCTCCACACCATGGCACTCAGAGCTCAATGGTATATTTGTGTAGCAGCTTTCCCAGGTATGGGCCGAAGAAGAAGATGGGTTTCTTTCAGCCTTGGCTGGCATGGAATTCCTTTGCTCCAGTATCTTCTCTCTGTTTGGCTTAGAACTTTATGATATGGGTGAATAGCACACACCTGCTGGAGGCTGATTATCTGGTCAGCTTTGGAAAGGACAGCCTGGGTGGTGGTTACTATTGATTGGTGCATTGATCTCACAGGCCCAAGCATAAGATGCTGTTGTATGTAAGCCTTTTAGATGTCCCTACCAGTCATCTGTGACTGCCATGGATATGTACCCATAGAATATATAACAAATAGCGAGGAGGACCTTGGTGAAGTGAGTGCTTGTGGCTAGAAATCAATGTCTAGTGTTGGCACCGAACCTGAATTTAGAAGGTTTAAAGTCAAAAACACAGGCTGAGGCTACCATGAGGCTGGAGAAGACTAGACAGTGCAGGAGGTGACTGCAGCAGCCATACTGCAAGGTGAAGTTGAAGAGACTTGTAAGATTACATACATCTGTGGGCTGTGAACAGACAAAACCAGCAATGCACTTAGTGTATAATTTAATAATTGTCATTTTAAACTCAGTGCCTACCTATGTAGATATATATGCTAAATACTTTGTGTAGAAGATATGTGTATTAAATATTATAAGTAGAAGATATATATGCTAAATATTATAAGCAGGTCAATCGGATCTCCTCTGGGATGCCTGTTGGGAAATAGACACCTTCTTCATGTTTCTTTGCCTCTATTGGGCTGTGCAAGCATCATGCCCAAGGTCATCCTTGCTGGTATATATCCTTCTTATGTAGGCCTTAGACGTGACCATCTCAGAGACCTTTGCTCTTCTGCTGAATGAGGAAAAGAATGGCTGCCAAAGGCCCAGTCCTCAGGTCAAGGCCTTGGAGCTCAAAGCTCATACTCTTCTGTGTTTCTCTTTCAGGTAGGTGAGCTCCAGATAAGCCAGCCCTGCCAGAGACCTCCATTTTTGGTGGATGGTGCTCTGAGCCACAGTGCGCTTCAGCATTTGGATCTATGGACCTGCTTTGAACCATAGAGCCTGCCTATGGGGGAAGGTAAGCTGCCCGGAAGCTCCCTCTGTCTGTCTGTCTATTCATTGGCATCTATTCATCCGGCATGGTGGAAGCAAAGCCAGGATCACTGTTGAGGAACATGCACGCTGGCAGTGCTTCTGTTCTTTGTTCTAGCCTGCTCCCTTCTTGTAGGCCCTGAGGTTCTCTATGGACTTCAGAGAGCTGTGAGCCAGTTGTGCTTGGACACCCTCAGGTCACCCCAAAGGCTACCCACACAGGTTGGGACCCCTCTCCTGGAGGTGGCCTGAGCAACCAGGAATCAAGAGGCGAGCAGTGGCTTGGGGAGTGGAGAACAGAAGCTGTGCTGGCCGTCATCGTGGGGTTTAGTCCTCTTTTCTGATTTCTGATGCTATGGTAGAAAGAATTACTTATTTTGGATTGTTCATTAGCATTCCTAATGATTTCTGATGATATGGCTAGGGCATTGTGGATGGGTTCATGGCCGTAAAGAGAGATTTCTGTCTCATTGCAGCTGTAGATGGACACTGAGTCCTGGAAAGCAATTGACAATGAGAGCGGTGAGGGCCAAGGTCGCCTCCTCTGTTCCTTCAGTGCCTCCTCCCCAGACTCTCTGCTGCCCAGACCTGCATGCTGAGCTGTTGGAAAGGGCTGGAAAGGGCCCATGCAGCAGTAAAGGGTCTCAGTGTAGACAGTGGGGACCAGTACACACCTAGGCCTTGTATGCAGAGGAACTAACTGCGGGGTCTGTACTTGGGGACTCACTCTGCTCCCCACAACATTTCTCGCACTCAGCCAATCTCCAAGTGACCCCCTCTGTTCCTCAGGCCTGGCTACACCCCCACTTTGGGACCCTACCAGTTCCCCAGGGAACTTTATGGGTGCCCTTGCTAGGCCAGGCAGAGCTGGGCAGCAGAGTTATGGGTTGTTGGTCAAGGTGGGAGGGTTTGCTGGGCATTATACAGGGCAGGTCCCGGGTATGGCTGTACACCAAGAAGAAACAAAACCGTCTCCTTCCTGTGTCAGATGACTTTTTCTGAAGAGCTTATTTCTATTCGTCCCAGATAGAAAGGGCAATGGCAGACCAAAGCAATGATTTGATCCAGTTGTACCTTGGTGAACTAATGAGATTATTGGAATTACTTACAGCATTGTATATAAGAGATTACTTGCCCAAACGAGGGAAAATTATGGGCAGGCAGCTAGACACCGCTGAAGACTTTCTCTGTATACCTCCCACCCCACCCTGGCAGCTACTGGGGTAGAATAGTTATACAGCATTATGGAGGAAAGGGCCGTGGTGAGCTTTCCACTTCTCCCGGAAGGGCTGTTAAAGGGCCCGATTTTGTGGTCTCATGGAGGTAACTCTGATATCATGATGTTAAGGGCCAGTTGTGCCTGGATGTCTGAGTTCTACAAAGTGCCCCTACTGGGCCAATGACGTGCATTGGTTAGGCTTCCCCCTGCTGTGTGCCATAATTCCCAGGTGAGATGACCCCTCCCACCTCTGTCCAGAGGAGACTGGTCCTAATAGGCTCACCTATCAGAGAGGCCTTAGATCTGGAACAGCTGTATGACCAACAAGCTCCCGAGTCCCTGGTTCCTATAGCCACATCTCTGCACTGGCCAGCTTACCTCTAGGACTTGCTGTGCCCTGTGGCCTTTCCCAGGCTCACAGTCCCTGAGTGAGTGGCCATGCAGACTCGTGTACCAGCAAGCCCGAGTGCCGGGATTGCACACCTCCATACCCAGCGTAATTTATGTATTTTTTGACTGAGAAATTATATGCTATAAATATACATGGTGGGGAGATCACAAGACAAAGGGGACCCATTCCCAAGACTAGATAAGTCACACCCATATAGATCTTCCATAGTTCTAGAGGCTGGAAGCTCAAGATGCTGGAAAGTCTGGTAAGGATGCAGCTGCTTCTACTAGGGAGCCTCTTGAACACTGTACTGCATTCTTTGAGGCACAAATGCTGTGTTTTCATGTCACAGGTGGACTACCTGGCAAAGAGAGCCTAACTGCTCTCCCTGAGCCTCTTGGGAAACACCAGTGGGTTAGGAGGTGGAGGTCACAGCCTCGTCACCTTTCACAGGCCCCAATACTGTCATCATAAGAGGTTGATCTAGCTTGCTTTCTTTTTTCTTTCTTTCTTTTTTTTTTTTTTTTTTTTTTTTTTTTTTTTTTTTTTTTTTTTTTTTTTTTTTTTTTTTTTTTTTTTTTTTTTTTTTTTTTTTTTTTTTTTTTTTTTTTTTTTTTTTTTTTTTTTTTTTTTTTTTTTTTTTTTTTTTTTTTTTTTTTTTTTTTTTTTTTTGGCAGGGTCTCGTCTCACTGCATAGTCCTGGTTTGCCTGGAACTTGCTGTAGACCAGGCTAGCCTTTACCTCCTGAGTGCTGGATTTAAGGTGTGCACCATCACACTTAGCCTGGAAATTAATTTTCAACATACATATTTGAGAGGAAACATATGTTCCCAACCTTAGCAATATTATTACAACATTACTCAAAATACCAACTCAAAATATCTGGCACACCCAACTATTGTAGACTCATAGTTCTACAGACTAAAACATAAAATGAAGTATGTGAAATTCTTATTTATAAAGTGAAATATCAGGAATTTGGTACTATTACATAAGCCTAAATGCATTAACGTAAGTATTTACTACATAATACTAAATGCAAAAAAAGAAGGTAAATGTGGGCAATTTGGTCCTATTTTGTTTAAAAGATACAGTGATAAAACCTAGACAGTACATCTCCCAACATTGCAGATCCCAGGTTGGTGGTCTTTGAAGGGAACACTTCATTATGTTCTTTCTCTATACTGGATATCCATTGCTTATATCGTTTCTTGGTGAGGCTTTGGGATCCTCTTTCTTTTCTGTGCTGTGGTGGGCATTGCAGGTAACTAGCAATTTCAGTACTTAAAGTGACCAGCTCCTTCCACTGTGCAGTCTCCTTCTGGTACAGCCCATAGCTCCTCCTGACCTTCTCCTTCTCATATATATGTGCTCCTATTTTGGTCATTAACCACCTCTGATATTATACAAGTAGCCAGATAAAGTTAATGTATCAGATCAAGTAGCATTCTTTCTCTCTTGGTAGCAGAAATGCTCAGGTGATGGTGGCCATTATACATATTGTCCTTCCATTTAGATCTCAGTACTTGAGCCTAGGGGTCCTGAGTTGGGCCCTGCATCTTGCCTGTGCATATCACAACCTACATCCAGACCCCCTTAATGACTTAGCATGCTCATCCACTTCAGGGTGTATGCATAGGCTTGCTTCTCAGGGCTGACGACAGTTAATTAAAAATAGGGAAGCCAAGAATTTCCAGTCTGTCATTTTGGGGACCTGGCCCTGGTGAGGACTTTTCTGTTCACCTGGTCTCTTGTGTGTCTCCATTCAATTCAAGGCATCCCTATAGTCAATGGCTAGGGACCTGCCTGTGCCCAAGCTGTACATGGATGATCAGCACTATGACAATGGCTGACAGGAAAAGCTGTGCTTGGATTAATGCTAGCCAGCCCCCCTCCCCATTTCAGGCTGAGCTGCTATGTGTATGTCCTGCAGGCTTGTTCAGTCCTGTTGGGGGCAGGAGCCATTGAAATGACAGCCATGAGTGCTGGGTGCCCCTCCAAGGGCACAAGGGGAGCTGGGCGAAAAGTAGGTCACATGTGCCTGGGCGATGTCACGCGGTTCCCACCCCAGGCCAATGGGATGGGTGGCCTCTTTCCGTTGAGAACAAAACATCACTCTAATTTTTCTCTGTTAGCATTTCATCTTCTCTAAACGGGGAGAGTGACCATCTGTCTGGCTCCCACACCCAACTCCATCCTCTTGACCCCACAGGGCTGCTTTGTTCAGAGGTAAGGGGATTCTGTCGGCCTCGGTGAGCGGTCAGCAGAGCAGAACAGGTGGCCAAGACTGACGGAGTCCTAGCTCAGATCTCCAGGTGATGTGGCAGAGCATGCCAAGGTCACATATGTGATGTGTTGGGAGAAGGTGCCAAAGGGACTGCCATGATGGTGCACCGAGCTCTGCTGGTCAGTGGGAAGTGCGGGATTGGGTTGTATGTACCTGCGGCTTTAGATGTTTAGATATTGGGTCCTCGGCTTTCATAAGGCGGTTTTCTTGAGGAGGACCAATGAACGGCATGTTAATGTTCTTTACCATTACTATTGAGGTAACATTGTTTGAAGAAAAAAAAGCATACAATTTTCCAGATGTTTGTCAGAAATACCAGATATGGAAAGGAATATAATCTCTGCTCTTGAGCATATGAGACATCCTTAGGAACAGGGTCCAGTGTTCTCTGGATCAATGTTCTTCAGTCCTGTCTTGGTTAGAGACTTCTCCATGTAACCTCTGAAGTTACTTGGAAAGTTATTTGCTTCCGTGGGTAAGAGCACTGAAGTGCCAATATCAGAATGCAAATACGTTTTAGAGTTTGATTTTATATTGAGCATTTACTTAGTTATCTTATTGCCAGGCAGATCATTGAACATGAACCCCACATGATAAAGCATACGTGAATGTATAATAGTTTTAAAGTATTTATAAAAACTAATATGTATTTTATAGCTTATAGATAACAAAATTTCACATTTTGCCTGTCCCGTAAATGAGCTCGTGTGCATTGCCTCAGGATGTTCCAAGGTGTGTGTTTGATAAGCAAGTTGCATGTTTGACAAGCATGTATATGTTTGCAGAATCTGGTTATATCTGTCATATTCAGGCATGGAGGCTTCCGAATTGCAGAAATTTAATCTGAGTGTTTCCATCAGAAATTTTTTTCTTTCAGATGAAATTTGTGCTTATTCTAGTTGTCCGGGGGACCTGGTGTATGGGCAGCATTGTAAGGAAAAAGCACTAGCACACCACCTCTGTTGTGTGACACAGCAGCAGTGCCCTTGGTGACAAAGCAGGGCTCACAAGGACCCCTCGTGTCAAAGCCTACAGTGTATCCCGTATGTTTTATAAAAGAGCATTTCTTCAGCTATTTTTGCAATCTTGAGGAAACGGAGAGTTTTGTTTGTTTGGGTTTTTTGTTTTTTTGACTATGACAGAGTAGTAATGTGCTACATTTTTCTTATTTGTAGCTGTTAATCTGAACCCTGGAGAAAGCGTCATACATTGATACAGTTTTATCATTGTTTCTTTCTTTGTGCCTTCTGTAACATGCATCCCGGAAACTAAGCTTACTGCGAGCACTCATTCATAGCATGTGTAGAGGTGCACTGACGATCATATATGTCCATGTGACATTTGGAATCATAATGTTCCCATTATCAGGTGAGGAGTGAGGGCTGCTGCCTCTGGAAATGAACCCATTCATGGGACAAGGGTGTACTTTATGATCCTTCCCTGCCCCCGTACCCATTAGGAAAGATTACAGGAAATATAGCTATGCAGAAGAAATCGAGCTGTGTCCTGTGGTGGTGTGCAGAGGAGAGTCCTAACACAGGCTAGAATGCCTGACTGTGTACCTGTTCTATGCACTCATGCACACTGGAATGGCCCTTCCTATCCACATCACCCTCATCATATTCATTGCATTGAACTGTGGTCTATGTGGGGCTTGAAACAAGTCATCGTCCCATTATTCTGCATATGAGAGGTGTATGATATTCCAGGAGATATCTGGGCCCTGCTCAAAGGCCAGAAGCCTCAATAAAGCATTCTTTCAGTGATAAGAAGGGCTTGGAGAAGATTTGAAGTGAGGAACACTCCACAGCTAGAGCCATCTGACATCCTGATAGCAATGGAGTAGGCTTTAGAGGACCAGTGTCTCAATACTGAGAGCTGGGATCAGGTCCCCAAAAGTGCACGCGGCCATCCACTGCCCAACAGTTGAGTATAGCCTACCAGGTGCTCCAGTTTAGCCACAGAATATCTGGCTTCTGGATCTTGGATGCTCTGCTTATGAAACAGAACAGGTCTCTAGTTGTACAGGTATGATCTGTGCACCCCTACCATCCACTAAGGACCCTGTGGAGATGCAGGTTCTGTGCTGTCTGCCTCAGATCTGTGGAGTCAGACCTCTGGGCTGGGTCATATAGGACAGGCTTCCCTGATGGTATATGTCATGTCTACTCTGAGTCTGAGAGCCCCTGGTGTGTCTGTGAAGTGAAAAATGTAAAGGCAGGGCTCCAGCTGCAGCTGAAGTTGGGGGTGCAGAGGGTATGGACCTGAGTCCCAGGTCTGAGTGAGCAGAGGATGCTGTCCTTGATTACTTGGTCAGATGCAAGCAGATCACCTAGTAGGGCATTTGAGGGTGAGTCACACTGCTACAGTTGTGTACAACCAGAGCTTTGTGTAGGAAAGATACAGGCTGCCCTACCGGCACCTGTTGGAGATGAGGACCACACTTAGAACTCAAGGTGAATTATAGCATGAGTCCATGGCCAGTGCTGCAGCAGGAAAGATGTGACAGAAGCTATAACTCCTGCTGACTTAGGACCTCCCCTGGGAAGGGTGTACAAAGGCCACTCAGTGGAATTGTCTAGAAAGGTGAGACGACTCCAGTAGCTGCATGTGGGCTCGTCCTGTCTGTGGCTGGCAAACAAGCCCTGGCAAAGCTGAGGACTGAATGGGATGGCCTAGATGCAAACTGTCTTCCTGCTTCATGGCCACGGGCTTCGAACACCACTTGCCTCCCTCTTCCTTTGCACAGGTCTACACATTCTAGGCTGCAGTCACTGAGAACAGTGTGAGGGCAGAAGGGAAAGAAACCTGTGTAAGAGTACACTTGCTGGGTGCTGGCGGCGCACGCCTTTCCTCCCGGCACTGGGCAGGTGAAATCTCTGAGTTCAAGATCAGCCTGATCTACAGATTGAGTTCCAGGACAGCTGGGGCTACACAGACAACCCTGACAGGGAGGGAGCGTAAATGCTATCAGGGTAGGCAGGGACAGCTCAGTTCATAAGATACTTAAATCTGGCCCCAGCACCCATATAAAGCCAGGTATAGCATCATACACTTCAGCAATGGAGGAGTAGAGACAGGCGGATCCCTGGGAACCCGCTGGCCAGCCAGCCTAGCCTGCTTAGTAAGGTCTGGGCCAGTGAGAGACTACTCTCAAAAAACAAAGTGATTGCACCTTAGGAACAACATCTGAGGTTGTTCCTAATCATCATGAGAATCCTCTGGCTTCTACAGGGGTGCATGGATACAAGCGTGCATGAATGCACATGCATTCCGCATGCCTGCACACACACACACATATGCTATCAGGAGAATAATCAAAATGTCACACAGGAATAGGGGACAGAGGCAGGTGAGAATGTCTAGTTTTGTTTTTGCTATAATCCAAGTGGCATGTAGATTACTAAGAGTGAGTAAGTTAGTCAATAAATGCCTTTGGGTCAATTAGAAGTCCTTTTTTTTTTTGTACTAAATTTAAAACTTCACACAAATTTTGGAATGGAATGATGAGCTATAGGCATAGAAATTCCATGTTGACCTTTTTCTATATCTTTTTTTGAGAAAGCAGTGTAGGCTGCACCCACCTACCGCCCCCCCCACACACACGGAGGCCTGAGTGCACAGTGGACAGGGCAGAAACACTGCCAGCTCATCACTCAGGCAATACCTTTCCAAAAGCAGTACTGTTCAAATGAAGCTCAGAACCCTAAGCGGCTGGACAGATAAGTGTGCACAATGGGAAGGAACTGACGGACAGCCTCGTGCGGGTTGGCAGGAGTCAGGATGGCAGCCTGCCCATATACCCTGCAGGCTTGGTCGGGTGTGAACTGCACTGTTTTGTGGAACATGGCCTGTCATGTCTGCCAGCACAAATACCCTTTAGCCTTGATTAAACCTTATTGCACAGAGATCCATGTCTGGAATATTCACCACATTATGGTTTATTAAAAGTAATTAAATGAAGAAGAGCTTCAATTTCCACAGTCAGGACATGTGAAACTTGGATGAAGTAAGTTCTAACATGGCCCTGTGGAGACTCAGCCTCCAGCCCCCAGTGACTTCTTTCCCTGACCATACAAGGAACTGCTGATGTCATCAGTAGGAAACACCACAGCCATTAATGCTGGTGTTCATGTTGTGGAGCTCTGTGATACTGAGACCCATAACTATCACACGGCAGCATGGGTGAATCTGTGTCCGTGGCCGGGCACAGAGATAGAAGGGGCTGCAGTCCTGGGTGAAGCCCTTAATGGCTGCATGCAATGCCTTACTTTGGATGTGAGTGTTCTAGTTACAAATTAGTATTGCCTGGTAAGTGGTGTGTGACATTTGAGCTATCTCCTCTTCCTGTTTGTGTCATGATTGTGTCTATGCTTCAAGTGTTAAGTCCCAGACATACATAGTGTATTACTGTGCAAAGCAGGGATGGGCAAAGCGCAGCAACCAAGACCTGTGCTGTGTGGCCAGCTGGACTCCCTTCCAGAGTAGTTCTGCTGGCATTCCTGCTGGTCTTAGAGACGCCCCTGCTCTGGCAACTAGAAAACTGTGTATGGGTTTCTGACACTGTTGTTGAGCCTGGAATAATATCAGCACAACAATGGACCCACAGCTGTATAGCTGCAGCACTGGAGGGTCCCAATACCCCTAACAGTCCCTGGACTGCACCCAGTGAACAACTAGTCTTCGAAGACCTGGGGCCCACAGCACTGGGAAGAAAGAAGGAAGGGCCTGTGGCCGAACCAGAGTGGACACCACAATTTCCTGCCTCCTTGTTTCTGGTGGGGACCAGATGAGGTCTCCTTTAGATCTTGTTCAGTATTCTTGTTTAGTGGCCTCCACAAACTACTTCTTTCTGGCAGAATTCAATAGTTTCAACTTTAAGGTGTCAAGCTTAGGGCTTTTATTTTGCCTGGGCAATATTTAAGTTCATAAATCTACATTTGTGTTTTGGCAAGTGAATACAGAGTTTATTTTTCATCTACACATTTATTTCTTTGTCTATCATCACACACACTGAAATAAAAATGCCAAATGCATCCAAAATAAATTAAGCAAGCAGCAGTGAGGCTTTTGGGATTAGAGCATGAGCGGATTGAAAGCCAGAGCACTTCTCTGGGGCACTGCTGTCCTGGGGATTAAATCTAATCCTGAGCTGCACCAGGGAGCAGAGAAGCTCGGTGTTGTCACGTGGCATGGTGGCTGTGTCCTCTGCACAGTCCCCTACTGAGTCAGTTCAGCCTGGACATTGCCAGAGCTCCGCAGACGCCCTGGGTCATCCAGTACATAGTATGTGGCATGAGGGAGATGCTGTCACCCTTTTTTTCCTAAGTACACATGTAGGATCCTCTAGGATCCTGATGCATGCATGTCCTTGGCAACCATGAGACCTGGTTGGCCTTTGTGAGTGGGAGGGCAAAGGCAGGGGTCTTAGGGAGTTTCTTGGCCATAGCTTCTGGCTCTGGTCACTGAGCCACAAGTCTGTGGGTCTTTGGACCCCCGCTGGGGCCCGGATCTCATGCTGCTTTTCCCTGGGTTCAGCAAACTCATTTCCAGAGCAGGGCTGCTAAGCCCAGCTGTCGCTCGCTGAGGCTCATCGCCTTAATTTGATCCTTCAAAGCTTTTAGTCACACTGGGAGCTTCACATTTTTTCCTTTTTAGTTTATTACCTGTTGTGCTTTTTTAACCCGTTATGGTGCTTCAGATTTGTCTAAATTTACTTTATATTTTATTTCTTTGGTGTGTTTATCTTACATTTGTTCTTTACTTCACATTATCTTTACTTTTCAAATCCTTTCTGTATATCACTGTTATTTATTTTCTTTAAATTTTTACTCATATTGGTCATTTCCATTTGTAATATTGTTTTAACTTCAGCTTTTCATCCTTTTAAAAAAAATCATTTGGAAAGATTCTTAATGGTTTTAGTTATGTTTTCTGAAGTAATATGCTTTTTGCTGGGCAACAGTAAGATATTATTGCCTAGACCTTGCAACACAAATAAATGACCTATTAATCTAATTTAGTTTGTCTTTTCTATCAGGGTTAATCATGATCAATGCTTTTTTCTGTGTTGATAAATGAATATTCTAAAATCATTAATGGGTGCATCCATGGGAACTTGCCATGAGCACCCTCCAGGAAAGCTGGGAGCTATGTTCCTCTCTTGCTCTACCTTGACCTTGACCTCCATAGAGACCTTCATGACTTTGGCACTTGCTGTCTCCGCTGCCTGCAACCTCATGAGGACACCGCTACTAGAAGCCCTGACCTAGTGCTGCTTCCCTTCCCACACTGGGTGGATGGCCCTGTGCCCAGCCATGCTCAGGTGTGTCACTATGGACAAGCTATGTTCTTAGGAGAGCCATCAGCAGGCCACCACTGAGCTGTTCTCCAGTCTTTGCTGGGCTACTTGGCTACAGAATATGCCAAGGACTCAAGCTGCTATGAGACAAAGCCTCACATCGGCTCTGGCTGCCTGTCTTCTCAGTCTGTTTCTAGAATAGAGGAGGCAGCACCTGTTAGGCTCCAGTGCTCAGGGTTTAGCATGCATTCCTCTGCAGCTGACTTCTTCTGGAAGGACAGCCATGCTTCCTGCCGCAGGGACACCATTGCACTAGAAATGGGAGAGAGCCAGAGACCATCTTGCAACACTCTGGGGGCAGGGTCTGAGATTGCTGTTCCATGACACCATATTATTACTGCAGCAGTGAGATTGCCTAGCAGCTTCTCCTGGCACTTCTTACACTTCCTGTCATCTCTGACACACTTCTTGCACCACTTGGCTTTTGTTTCAAAGGAGCCAGTGAAGGGCAGTGACAGGGGATGCAGACTCCCATCAGGAGCAAATTCTATGGTCCAGTTCAGAGACCCTACAAGCTATAGTGGACATTTCCCATAGCTCCTGCTTCCACAGCTGCCTAGGGGTTTTCATAAAAATCTCATTTACATGTTACTTTTCACACAGGTGGCATCTTCTCATTCATTAGATATATTTGAAAAGCTTCCTGGATTCCTGTACTTTTAATCTGCTTTAAGTTGTTATCTGTGAGTCTTTGTTTTAATAATAACTGGAATTTGGAGTTCTTGGGCTTTGCTACCCACCACCAATAAAAGTAAAAACAAGGACACAGATGTGAGACCAAGCATGTGTGTAGGACATTTGTGCTTTAGTGAATTATTTTCAGCTGACTTAAGTGCTTCCTCTATTCCCTTTGGTTTGATTTGATCAGTGAGACTGAATTCTATTCTGTGCTTTTCCATTATCTGTGCAGGAGCTACATGTTTGTCCTATCCAGTGTCTGTGTCACTGTCCTACCCTCCTGGCTGCTTTTCTTGCTCAGGTGTGTTGAGGATTGTGCCTGGCACATGGCAAATATCTGTCAGTGTTGGACATTGCTGACTGAAGTTTGTGTGGTTACTGACTTTCTTTTTTATTGATTATGTGGGCAGAATACCTGGTCTTGATTGCCTGTTCACCCCAAGAATAAACTCTGCAAAGGCATTGTGTAACATCAGTCTACTTACAAATTTCTGGCCCTACATATTACCATTTAGTTTGGACTACTGGTTAGCATTTCTTTCTAGACAGAATCTGGGATTGGATCTTAGTTGACACACAGGGTCCATCTCATTTTTCAAGTGAACACCCACAGTTGGATGCACATGAGCCAGGAGTGAGTCTCCCGGCTGTAACTCTGTTGTCCAGTGCTTCCTGATGAGATTTTTGGGTTTTGATTTTTATTAGTTAATTTATTATGTTATGTAGGTGTACTATGAGGAAGTAACAGGACAAACCTGTAGGAGTCTGTTCTCTCTGTGGGCCTCGGGAAATGTAAGGCAGCATGGCCTCTACCTGTTGAGTCATTTTCTAGTTTTTCTGTTAAGATTTTGTTGTGTTTTAGTCATCCTGGTAGGCGTATGGTGACATACACTGTGATTTTAAATTGCTCTTTCTCTTAGCTGTTGAGATTGATGGACTTTGAGAAACAGCTGTCCCTTCCTTCCTCTGCATCCCCTGGAGTATTGGTCCTAGATCTACCCAACTCTCCAAGATTCCCAGATGCTCAAGTCAGATGGTGTGGTATCTGATAGAACTTTCACACATCTTTCCACATTCTTTAAATCACATCTAGGCAAATTATGCTCACCTAGTACAATATAAATGCTCTGCATATAGCTGTCGTACTGCGTTAAGAAATAATAAGGAAAAACGTGCTATTCACTATTCAATACAGTTGTAGTTCCTTTTTTCCAAATATTTGTTATCTGTTGGTTGGTGAAGTCACAGAGCACCAAGTGTACTAGTCATGCAGACAGCCCCTCAGGATGCACCTGTTCGAGCCTCTTGCCCCCTTTCCATGTGCAGCATAGAGATGTTCCTTGCTTTGCAGGCCTTAGCAGTGAACGTCTGCCCAGGGGCTCCTTTTCCCTCTGTTGACAGTGGCTGGGAACACAGAGAATCTTAATTCTAATGTGGTTCACACCTCATCTTGTCTTAGCAGCTAATAGCTTTTTAGGTGTAAGAAGTCTCCTTTTTCCCTGCCATGTACTACAAATATCTTGTGCTGTCCATGTCTTCCTGTTGATGACCCCTGATAAGAGAGACTCTTAGGGAAATTTACCTACTGGAAATCTGTCCCCTGCTTTGCCATGCTTTTGAGCACCAGTATCTGACTCTCCTTCTTTCCTCCATCTGTTCATCTCTTCTCAAGCCACAGCAAGTGAGTTTGTGTAGAACAGTGCAGGGGAGTCGTCTTTGTTTCTCAGCACTGCAGCATCACAGTGCTGCCCTGTACAGTGAGCTGTGGATTTGGTCAGAAGGCATGGTGTTCAGGGGCTCCTGCGACTGCCCCCGGAGTTAGTCAAACTTGAAATGAGTTTGCCCAAAGAATTAGCTTTATAGATCAGTTAGAAAGAAACAATGTTAACAGCTCAGATTATTTGAGTCTCTCGGGTCCTTTTAGGTCTTTAGCATATCTCCATAATAAGATAGGGTTTTCTGGGTAGAAATTTTGCATATCACTTTTTTAGGGTTATCTTCTTAAAAATTAATTTTTAATCCCAAATGGTATAAATATGTTAGCTTGGTTGCACTGATAAAATCCCTCCTGGCTGTCATCTGAGGGTCATTGGGACTATATGCACCTACCTTATCATCTGTACCGTTGCTTTCCACCATGGTTTCCTCACCATGTCCATAGTGGAAAAGCGCATCCACTACATATCCTGGAGGATCACTCCCAACATAGCCCATCACATGAAAGTTGCCAGCTCAGTACTTTCTAATACTAAAGAGGAAGAACTTTAGTCCCTCTGCTAGAACTTGTAATCTAGTTTGGAGACGTCTCGGGTTCTTCGTTGAGTGCTACATGCAGCCCTAACTGGGCCAGGCCTCTCTGCTCTGTAGGCCAGTCCATTGCAGTGCTCTTAGAAATCATCAACTGTGTACTTGGGTCTTTGTTTCAAGTTGTAGGACCCACACTGTGTGGTGACCTGCAGGTGAGATCAGAAGACTCCTGAGGTGGTCTCCATGGGCTTCTGCCATGTCTGTCCTGAAATGCTTAGCCTCCTGGTCTCATCTTCATTGTTTCCACACATTCTCTAGCAGTGGCCAAACTGGTTGGTCAATTCCCATTCAAGGTAGTTGGCCTGGATAATCTTCCAGGACTGTTTTCCAGCTAGGGATATCTCTCCTTCATTTCTCAGGGATCCTGGAGCCACAGGAAATTCTAAGCTTTGAACTTTGACATTTCCCTTCTAGAGTTTTGGTCTATAAGGAGCATATGGGACAGATTTGTGAGGCATGACAGGGTTCAGGGTTGACTTTGAACTGTGATCAGTTTAAGCTGTCCCAGCCCCTAGTCTGGCTTCCCCATCAAACTGTGCCCTACTTGTAATGATGGCTGTATCTACTCACCTTCATGTCTGGGTATCTGGTGAGAACTACAGAAAGAAAGATGAGTGACATGGAATGTTCCAGAATCCCTTTGTTGTGGGGCTATGGAAGGTCTTCTGTGGTTGGGTTTCTGTTTTAAATAGAGTCTATGGGAAGTGAAGAGCATGCTGGGAAAGCTGCTACATAGGGCTTTGCCGTGAATGGGAGATACAGTTCTGTATCTGTAATGTCAGAAGATTCAGCTTAGTGTTCTTTCTCTACATGAAAGATCTCATAGATCTTGAAATTGGTATTTTAAAAATGGGGACATTTGAGAGATGTGCATGCTGATATGGGTGACCTACCAGGGTCCTTTTTACCACACTAGGGCTTAGAACTGTCAGCAGCACTCAGCGAAACCTGGCCCATTGTTAGGAAGAGAAGAGTCCATAGGTCCAGACCACCATGTATAGCTCCAGAGCAAGACAACAGGGCCAAGCTCACGGGCCTCAGCCTTGTCACATTTTGTCCTGACACTTGAGTGACAACGGAACAGGCTGTTTAGAATGCTTACTGCAATCAGGGTTGTGTAAGTCCCAAGCATCTCTCTAATGCTAACTGTGACTGGCAAGAACATGAAATTGCAGAAATCTCCCTTAGTCTGAATGGCCTCAAGGACCTGCATACACCGTGAGTCTCTCAAGGAGAATGAAGCAGCTAATGAGCTCTGTCGGTTTCTGCTGCCATTGCCTCATCCAGCTTGATGTGGGCAGTGAGCTGTTAAACACAATAAATCAAATCTGTTTGCTTTTCCCATCCCACATCCCTTCTAGACAGCTGAGGCCCTGGGTGCAGCCCTGGACAGAACACAGTTAATGAGAGCAGGTCAGAGCCACTGGCCTTTGACAGGCACTCACTAGGGCTGCACAGTCACTGATGTGTTGCAGGAAGTGCGCGCATCATTTCTTTGTGAGAGCTCTTATAATGAGGGACGTAGGGAAGTTGCACCCACAGTGGAAGGGATTGCTGGTGCAAGAGCCAGGACGCCTCTTATCTATTTCTGCTCCCCGCCCCCAAAGGCTACTCCTTCCTCCGAAAAATCTTTCCATTAGGCATTGAAAATATCTCTTTCCTCCAGCCCAGAGCACAGGTTTCTAGCTTTCATTTTTGGGCTGTACTGCATAAGGGTCTACTCGTGGTCAAGAGCCTGGCCTGGAACCTGCCTCCTCTTTATAGCACCTCCTTGCCTGATGTAAAGCAGAGGTGAGCACACTGTCGAGGTAGGACAGAAGCGTGTAAACACAGACACGCGTGGCTGCAGCTGCTGAACAACACAGTAGCTTTTACTACAGCAACCAGCAACATTACTAATGTCCATTGGTTTAAATGTTAATTAAATGAATGATTAGCCAATTTGGTTTTTCAGAGTTTCACTATAGTGTTTCTGATTATAAACAGATTTTTTGCCTCTTTAATCAGTGTAAAATTTAAAGGAAGGTTTGCACAGGCTAGTTTTTCCTACCTACTGACCTACTGTGCCTTCTGGGCAGAATGCGTGGAGGCTGCTTAAGGACCTGGATGTCAGGGGCAGCTGACAGAGCAGGAGTAAAACTAGAATGCCATCATTGGTTTCCAGCCTGGATACAGAGGTCCACACTAGAAGCTGTGAGAGCAGCACTGTATCGGATATGTGGGGCAGTGAGGGTGTCCCTGTAGGACACAGTACAAAGACTCCACTTTTTGCTTTCCTTTATTTTTTTTTTCAATTTTCTGTGGGTTGTCCAAGGCAGTGATGGCCAGTAAGTCTAAATATAGAGGAAGGGGAATCCTCTGGAGAGGAAGGACAAAGCCCAATGTGTAAGACCTGTAAGCATCCCTTCACTATGGCTCTGGAGGCAGATACAGTGACAGGCAAGAGAAGACCAGAAGGTGCTGGGCTCTCATAGACGATGAGCTTGAGGAAATGATCCCTTACTTAATGTTGTTTGCAGCTCCTAGGATGAGGCTCTGGATATGCAGATCTGACTGCACATAGCACAGCAAAACCTTTGACAAAATAACCACAGGAGATGACCCCCTCCCCCAAAGGCTTTGTTAGGATATTCTGGTGTGCCGTGTGTGTCCAGCTTGACAGCACATGTTGACACAACAGAATGTCACTGCAAACCCTCTTCAAGTTTCACTGGTAATGAAACTGTAGCACATAAGAGGCCCTGGACCTAAGATTTACACAACATTTACAGTCATATGATACTGTTCAGAGTATTCACACTTGACATCACCAAGAATCTCAGCCTATGGTGGGAGAAATGATGGATACTAGCCAATGACGGCCCCATGACTCACCTTTTTTAAACAAGTATAAAGGGAATACAGGTATAAAAAGTGAAAATTTTAGAGCTAAAAAATCTAATAACCCAAGTAATGTATTGGGTGGACCCAGTAACAGAACAGAGGATAACAGGGGCCAGTCTGTGACATGAAGACAAATCACTGCCAGTAAACCAGACTGACGGATATAAACAAATGGAAGGAACTGAGTAGAGTGAGGTTTTTTTTTTTTTTTTTTTTTAAATTTTTATTTATTTATTTATTTATTATGCATACAGTTTTTACAGAAGAGAGCGCCAGACCTCATCATAGATGGTTGTGAGCCACCATGTGGTTTTGCTGGGAATTGAACTCAGGACCTCTGGAAGAACAGTCAGTGCTCTTAACCTCTGAGCCATTTCTCCAGCCCCTAGAGTGAGGTTTTGGAGCAATGCCAAAGGTAATGCTGTGCATGTGGGTTTTTCACTCGTAGTCTATATAATATGCTTATATTTTAAGGCCTACTAATTTTAAATAATTGAAATAATATGAAATTTACTTTCTAGCCAGAATGGAATGGAGTTAAAATATATGTCAGCATCCAAATACTTGAAATATCAAAGCATGTACCTCTTAATAATGTAATAAGTGAAGAAATATCAAGGGAAATTGGTCATTTGAACAATAAAAATAACGTGTTAAAGTTTTTCAGAGTAAAGACCAGTAAATTCAGCTCCTAGAAAGAGCGAGAAATGTTTCAAAGGAGGAAAAAGGTCAGTCTTGAGTTTCCACCTGCGGAAACTTAAAGAAGAAAACCAGAGCAGCCACGCAGAGGGGAGGAGATAATGGAACAGCTAGAAACGAGTGGTGTCGGCAACAAAACCAAGGCTTTCACACTGGAGCAGCTCACACAAGAAAGAAAAGGCAGGCGTGACATTCAAGAGCTTGAGGAACTGCCATAGGGCTTTTTTTATGGGTTGGGTTCATGACAGTTTTTCTGCTCCTGTTCCCTGGCCTCGGGATGCCTCCTCTCCTTTCTGAAAATGGATGGATTCGCACTTCAGGTTAGGGCCAGATTCCCAAGTTCTGCCAGGACTTGCTTGAGCCTGTGGTAGAAGTGGACCTGGGGTATCAGGGTTCTGATTCCACATGCTCTATCCTGCTGTGGTTGAGACTGTCCCAACCTCCACGCCTGGAAGGCTGTGTCTTGTCTTCCCTATTACACCCCGACCCCGGCAAACCCTCAATGCGTAAATGAAGCATGAACAGGTAAATGCCATGGGTGGGGGTGAGGAGAGGCATGGAAACATATCTGTGATGATTGGCTCACTACCTCAGGATACCAAAATCTAGTGCCAAGTCCCTTCTATAAAATGGCACAGGATTATATAAAAAATATGTAATACATAGATTCATATCCTTCTGTAAATTTAAGTTATCTTCAGATGACTCACAATATATAGATACAATACAAATATTATATAGTGTTATGCCATATCACTTGGAAATAATGACAAGAAATAATGTGTATGTGTTCAAGACAGGGAAAACTAACCTGGGAGAATGAACTGTACACTAGAGGGCTGAGACTGAGTAGCAAGATCTAGCGGGATGTGAACTCAGTATGCTGCTAGGCAAGTGGCAAACTCAAGGCTGACCTTGAGGAGTCTTTGAGGAATTTCTAGAATGAGAAGTTTCAAGTAGCAGTTGGTTAAATCCAATGATTTAGCCAAAACCTGTTTAAAACCTATTTAACTGTAATAGCTTGGATGTGTATGGATATCAGGAGCAGAAATCCTTAAGGTCTGATTTCAGAGTGTTCTATGAGGCTACAGAAATTGAGTTGGGTTCTGTGTTCATTGTATGTATTGTCTGTTCCTTAAATATGTTCTGAGTTCTTTGGGGTCAGGCGTAGGATTCAGTGTTGAATGATGGTGACTGTTGTGGTCTGGATGTGGTTTAATTCCCCCAAAGAGCCATTGGTCCTCAGTGGAGCAGTGTTGAGGTAATAGAGTCTGTAATAGGTGGGGCTAGTACAAGGTAATTAGGTGATGGGGTACCACCATTAGCAATGAACTCATGTAGGGCCTCCAGAGTTAAATCTTTGAGAGAAGGTTCTAAAGGGAGGCCATCCCATGTTCTTAGCCTACTTTGCATGTGGCCATTTCCCCTTCTGCTACTCTGCCATTATTTTGAGGCAGCCAGAGGCCCTCCCTAGGATGCCACCTTTTTGCTATTTGAAACTTTCAGCCATCAACAGCTTGAACCAGGTAAGCCTCTTTTGCTTTATAAAGTACCAGGTCAGAACTTTGTTACAGCACCACAAACCAGACCAACACAGAGAACACAAGATCTCTGCCAACATGTCTGGTGATGTGAGCAAGGCCAGGTAAAATGGAAATGCTGAGAATCCCTTCTGCAGAAGGCCCTGAGACACACATAGCCATCTCCAAAGGGAGTCGGGAAGCTGAGTCAGAGGGATGGGCACTTAACTAAGAAGGTAGGGTGGTTTGTCCTCGGGCACTCACTGGATGTCAAGCTGTCCATCACCCACATGTCGTCCATCACCCACCATGTCTTCCAAGGCAAGAGTAACGGGAGCCAAGAGTGTAGCTCAAAGCTGTGTCTGGGCCTGGCTACAACAGGCCAAGTTTGGCCTTTGATAATTGTCTTTAGACTTGTATCATTTTAAAAACTATATATGAAACCAAAATGTGTCAAAATGCTTTTCTTCTTACATTGATGTGACTTTGTATGTATTTCTTCTGTTAATTTGGTGGGTTGTACTGGTTGATTTCCAAATCCTATCGTTACTATGCATAATTACTTTCATATGTTGCTAAGTTCTATTTATTAGTGTTTTCTGTGTATGAAAGGACTCAGCCAAGCAAATTAATATAGTCATCACCTCATATACCTAACATTTTTGTGGTGAGATCATTCATTACAAGTCAATGATTTTCAAGAATATGAAATTGTGAACTCTAATGACTATGCTATAAGGTACATGATTAACAGGCATTTCTTCTGTCTAGGAGAAACTTTATGTACCCTTTAACCAGAATTCCCAGACCCCCACTTCACCCTTCAGTTCTCTGCTTCTTTGAGTTCAACTTTTTAAGATTTCACATTTGAGTGAGTTATGCAGTGTTTATCCTTCTGTGCCTGCTTTATTTCACTTTACACAGCGGCTTGCAGAATCATCCATGTTGGACTATATGACATGATTTTTTTATGGCAGATTAGTGTTCAATTGTGTATACATACAATTTTATTAATCCATGAGTTATTAGATTATTACGTTCATTTCTTGCCTGGTGAATGATGCTGCAATGAACATGAAGGTGCAGATGTCTCTGATATATTAATTTCATTTCCTTTAGATCTGTGCCCAGGAGTGAACTTGCCAGGTCCTAGAATGGGTCTGTTTTTTTATTTTTGGAAGAATTTCCATACTGTTTTTCATAATGGTAGAGTAGTTACAGTTCTACCCGTTGGGTCCAGAATTCCCATTTCCTCATTGACATTGTTTTAGTCTCATGATGACAGTTACTCTAAAAGGCTTGAGATGGCCTTCCACATCACTTGAGGTGGTGGTTTTCATTTGCATGTCCCTAATTCTTATTATCCATATATTGAGAAATGTACTCTGTCTTTTAGATGTTAGCCTACACCAGACAGAGGTCTGGTTTCTTCTGTCTGCTAATTGTTTCCTTTGCAGAACAGACTCTTTAGTTTGATTTGCTCCTGGTTCTGTTATTTGTGCTTTGGGGATCATTTTTTTTTTTTTAAAGTCATTGCCCAAACCATGTGCCACAGAGTTTCTTCTCTAGTTTCAGATCTTACATTTAGATCTCCCATCCACTGTTTTTGTTGAGTTTTAAAGTACACACACACACACACACACACACACACACACACACACACACACACACAGTGGTATTAAGATAGGAGCCCAGTGCTACTCTTCAGCACACGGATATTCAGTTTTCCCATCACCTACTCACTGAGGCAACGACTCTGTGGTCAATTTCCCATCGCCAGCATAGGACTGATTGCTTTTAGTCTATTGTCATTTTTTTTTAAATTACACTGTTTACATGTCATTATTGATGTTAGGGCTCAAGTTTGTCTTTTTTTTTTTTTTTAAATCTGACTTTTTCGGTTTCCTCCTGCCTTCCTGGGAGTTCAGCTTTTTAAAAATTCCATTTTGATTTGTTAATAATTGATGACACCATTTTATCAGTTTGAAGGGGAGGTAGAAAGTTCCTTCCTTTACCCTACCCCAATATACTATTCATATCAGACAGTGCAATAATTTTTACTTTAGCCATCAGAAATAATTTTAGAAACAGGAGAACAGAGGCCTTTGGTATTTACTCTCATTTAAAAGTGCTCTGTTTTCACAATTATGGTTATCAGCAGCACGTACGTATTATACAATCCAGTGCATTCATTCCCTGTGGTGAGATGGCAGGGAATGTGTATGCGTGTGACGATTTGTGCGGCTACCTTCTTTCCACTGGCCCCTCGTACCACTGTGGAAACCTTCCCTGCTGTGCTGTGCTGTGCTCCTGGACTGGAGCCCTGGCAGCAGCTTCCTGTGTTTCCTTTATCCTGAAGGTTCCATCTTTCTAGGACCTACAGTTCTCACCTGGCATCCTTTACCTCCTCAGCCCTGCCTGCTCATCTAGACCACTGACTTTGCTGCATGCCCCTATTTCATCCACGGTGCCCCTTCTTTATATCTTCCATTAATTTAGTAGAACTTTGTTTCCCGCTGCGCCAGTGTCTTCCCATTGGGCTAACGAGGTGGAGCGGAAGACAGGAATGCTGTGCAAGTGTAAGGACCTGAGTTTGGATTTCAGCACCAGCATAAGCTGGGTGTGGTCCCATGCTACCTGCAAACCAAGCCCTGAGGGAGGTGCAGCTCTGGGGCTTGCTGACCTCCTGAGCAGCTAAAGAACACAAGTTCCAGAGACCTGCCTCAAAGGAGCAAGGTCGAGAGTACTAGAAGAAGATACCCAACGGCCTCCATATGCACAGTGCAAACACACACCTGCATACCTGTGCACACACCACCACCACCAAGACCACACAAAGAATATCCTGGTTGTTTTTAGGAGCACTGTTAGGATGGCAGGCTCACAGGTGCAATCTTGGAATTGGCATCGGCTGATTGACTTTCATCCACTTTGAAATCTCCCTAGGTATTGAAATAACAGGTGATTTCTGTTGAAACCTGAACATTTAGGTATTAGAGGCCCTTGGCCTTCCTTTTCACCTGGTTTCTCTTGACTGTGCCCTGGTGGAGCAAAGGGGTGGAGGTCCAGGTCTTTCTTGGGCTTTTGTAGCCATCCAGGCATGGGGAAACGTGTTACTGGTGAGCCTGAGTTCTGGCTCCTACTGCCCCTTCATTATACCCGGCCTATGCAGAACAGCATGGCTCCCTCCTGCTCTCCACAGCCTGCCCCTGACACCATGAGCCAGGACTTGGCACTGGGGTTTAAGTGCTTCCTTTTTAGCTTGATGAGGGCAGGAGGTACTCACAGCTGGGCCCTGCCTTGGGGTGTAGCCACACTTAATGCCTCCTACTGATCCTTTCACCAAAAGAGCAGACCTCTGCAGGGATAGAGCTTGATGCTTTTCCATGTCCAAATCTGAGAGACTCAGACAATCTCACTTGTACAGGACAGCTCTTCACTCTAAGAGCTTTCGTGCCACCCCGTGTGTGTGTGTGTGTGTGTGTGTGTGTGTGTGTGTGTGTGTGTGTGTGTGTGTGCGCGCGTCTGTCTGTCTGTGTCTCTGTCTATCCTATCCTTTGATGCAGAAAGGCACTGGCCCAAGTGACTGATCACTCCTGACAGCCTGAAGTCGAAAGCACCAGGGGCAGGCACTGACCTACTTTCTCTTTCCTGAGCTGGAAACATTTATGTAACAGACAGCCACAGGGCCCTGCTGTCCCCATGATGAGTGGGAATTGCCCCAGACAAGCCACAGTGTGATCCAGTTTATGGCCCTTGCAAATCAACCTTAGCAGAAACAGAGCTTCCTATAAGAGGACTTGGCTGTGCTTATCATAGGGTGTCCGAGTAGACATTTATTATTTGGTGTCACATTATTCTCCTTGGCCCAGATGTTCATTTTCTTCTAAGATCCTTCTTTGTGAGCTCTAGCTGGGGTCCAGCATTCCTTGGGGCCTATGCAGACATTCTGGTCAGCAAAATTTTTCATCTGCCTGTGCTTTTTGTCCAGAGCTGCAAGCAGCTACATATAAGACATCAACTTCCAGAAAGCCCAACCTACTATAGAGCCGAGGCCCTGCATTTCTGATCTGTGTTCCCTTTGAATGCTCTGCAGCTCCACAGCATCTCCTGAGAATGGACAGCCTGTGCCTCTTGCTTCTAGAAACCTCAGTGGAGCTACTCCTTCCTCATCCGCACCCCCCCTCCAGCCTCTGCTCTCCCTGGCATATGTGATAGCATTATCGGTATTCCCAGATGGGGGTGAACCATCCTCTTTCTTGCTCCCTCAGAAGTACTGTCCCAGAACCTGTGGTAAACTCAGTGACAAGAGCTATTCACCAGGAGGGCCTAATCCCAGGGCACCCATGTTGGCACAAAGTCATCATGTCACTTTCCCACAAATATACTTGTACCCATAATCTATCTTCACCTGCAGATAATAAGCTGAAGCCTTAATTTAGCCGTAAAGCTAACCATTAGAGATTATGCACAGAAAGCCTGCGACCAGCACTGTGCAGGGAACCTCTGGGTTCGCTGGGAGAACAGCAGCAGAGACTGAATCCACATTGGGGGAAGTTGCCAATAACTGGGCATAAAGGGACATGGGCACAGGAGCCTTTCTAGATAGATGTAGGCAAATGGGGCCCTTGAGGGGGTCATGGCACTCTAGAGTCCGCTCCCTGACGTGACAGGAAGTAGAAGATTGGGGTTTCACCAGGCTGTGCAGCCTGGACTTGGCTTTCCTAGAGCTCTTGGGCTGTCGGGCTTCTAAGAGAGGCATCCTTTATGATGGAGGAAACGGAGTGTAGAGGAATTACAGGGTCACGTAGTTAAGACCCAACTGTGGGATTCGCCTAGAGTAGGGGCAGTGACACACTCACTCCCCTGGAGCTCAGAGCATGGTTCTAGGTCCAAAGAAGAGTGCCCTGGTCACAGCTGCACTTTCTTGTTCCAGGTGACGCCATCTGGGCCCCATCCATCCTTCCTCACAGCACCCTCAGCACCTTAAGCCACCACCCTGAGCTACATTTTGGAGGGAAGATGGAATCTAAGGTCTCAGAAGGTGGCTTGAACGTAACCCTGACCATCCGCCTACTGATGCATGGAAAGGTGATGTGGGGCAGAAAAAAGGGCATCACCCACCAGGGATTTGCTCTGTACTCCTTATTCTACACAATCTCAAAACCACAAAGATGTTGCACATGCAGTCCAAATTATACTTTTCCTAAAGCTACTCAAAACTGGTTAATTTAACACATGGAACTCAGTACCCTGCTGCCTGTGGATGCTGTCCTGCATAGTAGTCATGCCTCCCCGCCCTGCAAGACAAGGCTGGCACTGTGTTCTCTACTCTTACCCTGAGAAACCTAGCT
The DNA here is from genome assembly GCA_004025045.1 of Sigmodon hispidus. Lineage (NCBI taxonomy): Eukaryota > Metazoa > Chordata > Mammalia > Rodentia > Cricetidae > Sigmodon > Sigmodon hispidus. The sequence goes on along the minus strand of PVIH01000809.1, from coordinate 120,394 downwards.
TCCAGGTTTTTGTACAAGATTTCCTGCCATGGCTGGCCTCAAGGACACCGGTTCTAGAATATCCAGCTTCCCAAGAAGCATGTCCTCTTGCACCTGGACATCCCTTTTCTGTGGTGGAGAGTCTTCTTTCTTTCCTTCATGTAGCACATTCCCATGTGAGATTCTCTACCAGTTATGCCAGAAGGGCTACAGCTGATCCCTCCCTCCATGTGTGTCCTGAGCCCATGCCGCATGGAGCCCATCCTTCCACATGGATCAACCAAGCCCTGGATTTCTGAGGGCTTGGTTACAGTGAGAAAAGTGGGTCACACTTGTCAGAGGTTAATTCCCTTGGCAGGAAGTCAGGTTGGCCCTACCCCAAGTGACACACCATAGCAGAACCTTGCTGGGGCTGTCCTTTGGGCTGGGACAGTCTGGGAGCACTGGTCCAGGTGATCATATATTCAACAGGCATTGAAGTACAGCTGCAGAATGGTGGGGGCCTTGCCAGTGACTTCTCCAATGTCCTAGATTGCAAAGCCAGCCACAGCAGCCAAAGTGTTACTTCCTGTCCTTCTGCAGCAGGGTTTTCTCAAGTGCCTGGGTGACTTTTCTTCTCCCAGGAAATTTGTTACTGAAACTCAGTTCTGTCCCTGATCAGCTCTCCATGGGGCAGGTGTATGGCTCAGTGGGAGAATACCTGTGTGGTATACAACGTTCCACCTCAACATTGTAAAAAGCCCCTCATGCCAGAAAAACTTTTTGTCACCTCCATCCCTGATCATTCTGTGACATCATCTTTGTTTTCTTGCCTACAGGAAGTTGGAAGCATCATTGGGAAGGTAACTGTTGAGTGAACTCTACCCTTGTCGTGGTCTCTGTAGGTGATAGACGAAGACAGCAATAGCATCTGGTGCTGACTGGCCGGCCCAGCAGGTCCCCGGCCCCTGGCAGGCATACTATGCTAGACAAAATCAGGGTCCCAGGGAGCTCTGCCCTGGCAGCCCTGCTCAAACGACTGGACTGAGATTCTTGTTGTTGGCTGTGGGTGACCCATGCAGGGAGCATTCTCCTGGGCACTGACAGGGCCTCAGCTGGTCACTTTGAAGCTTATTCTTCCCAGCTCAGTGGCTGGCGCATCTGGGTTTCAGACCCCAGAAGGTAGGCGTCAGTGTGCTTGCATTCTTCAGTACCCATCATCAAGAAAGCCTGCAGGAGATGAGTAATCCCTCTTTATACACCTCAAGCAGAAAGGACCAGTGAGGAGCCCATGAGAGAGAGTGACTGGGGGTCAGGCGCTGTCCTCCAGTGTGCTGTAATTTGGTCATCTCTGGTAACTCTGCACCTTATAGCAGTGGGGCTCTTAACTCCTCAGTGTCCTGACTTTTTCTTAGGACAGGGCTTCTGAGGGCATCACCACTCATAAAACAAGGTGCCTGAGCCAGGCTTAGCCTTGCTGGGCATTCCCTGGCAATAGACTCACCCTGGTACCATACTTGTGGTGCTGTCACGAATATGTGCCTGTGTCTGATCAAAGCCTTCTCACAGTGGCCAGCTGTGCCCCTGGCTGACTAGGCCTCCTTCCCATACCTTCATTTCTTCATGTGAGGTGCCCCGGGATCGTATGGCCCCATGAGTAAAGAGACCAGTTAACTCATGGCGCAGGCAAGGGCTGGGAGGAGAGGAGAGGCAGGTAGCACCTCCCTGTGCTGGCAGCATGCAGGGCTGAGGCTCGCTCATGTCCCTTCTGTGCACCTCAGTGACAGACTTCCCTTATCTGTGTCTCCATTGCAGAAAGGAGAAACGGTGAAGAAGATGCGTGAAGAGGTGAGTGTGCTTTACTCTTGACGTCACCCTGCCCTCAAATGTGGCACTGCCTGTGGCGCTCATGGACCTGCCCATGTGTCTGTCAGGGATGCAAGGCAAGGAAGGGTAATTCTGTCTAATGTGCTGCACACGCAGCGTTCAGGATGTAGATCTCCTGGGAACCACCACACTCAGTTACTAACACCCATCAGTGCTCTGGTAGGGCATGTGGCACTTCTCTGTATCCTCAGCACCAAGGGGCAGAGGCCAAAGAGAAGTTCAGTGCCATTCTCCACCACACAGGGAGTTCAAGGCCAGCGTGGTTACGTGGGACCCTGTTTTAAAGAACAACAAAAACCTTAAAATTCCAGTTTGTGGGTATTTCTGGCAAGGGTCTCACTGTTTAGAATGAGGTTTTCAAGCATGTCTCAGCCCTAGTGTTTCCTTGAAGTTGTCTGCAAGCCTAGAGGAGCTGGGCTCGCATGGGACAGCCTTCATCTGCTGCTTGTCTTCTTTTGTCCCCTCAGAGTGGCGCCAGGATCAACATCTCAGAGGGAAACTGCCCGGAGAGAATTGTCACCATCACAGGCCCAACCGATGCCATCTTCAAGGCCTTTGCTATGATCGCATACAAGTTTGAGGAGGTAAGGCACAGACTGGCACCTGCGGGGGGCTGGTTCCCGTGCCCAGTCCTCTGTGTGTCTCTCTTGCTTGAGAAACTGGATTGCTTTGTGACAAGGCTCCCTTAGAATTCTCCTCACCTTCAGTACCCCAGCTAGTCAGGGTCAGCACCCTTTCTAAGGTCGGTCACGTGTGCCATGTGCACAGAGGAGAAGCCCACCCCTTTATGTTCCCCAGACACCATGCAGAGCCTCAGCACACAGGCCTCTCTGGGTGCTACTCTTGTGTCTTAGGCTGTGCTCATACCTCCAGAGTCCAGCTGCATTGCCTGCCCCATGGCTCCAGACAAAGCCCTAGCTGGCACAACTCTGATCTCAGCTACACACTGCAGCTGCCTTCCTCCCCAGAGTGTTGATATGGCTGTGTCTTAGCTGGAGGTAGACGTGCGTTTTCATGTTGGGAGATGGACGCATACACATATGTATGAATACTTCCATGTGCTCTCAGTGAGCATGTTTTTAGTGTTTCCATTTAATGTTTATTCACATATGGAGATCACGCTGATTTTTTTTTTTTTTTTGGTTATAAATGAAAGGTGATGGTCAAATTTGGAGGTGAGCTTTGTGGGTATAAGCAAAGTCCCCTCTAAATGAGACTGTATAGACAGAACTTGCTATAACAAGGGATGAGCTTCCATCATTCGTCACTGGGGGAGGGGAGTATAACAATGGACAGAAGGTGGCTGCGGGTAGGAGAACTAGAGATAACCGACGTCCTGGCAGCCAGGCTTCCTGCAAGAGTCGTGAGAGCAAGGATTTGCTTTCTCTTGTTGTCCCTGACTTAGAATTGGGAGCAAGCTTTAGGGAGACTATGGGTACCCATCCTCGGTTGAAACTAGAGAAGCTGCTGTAGAGAGATAGGCCATTCTCATGGCAGCCATGGCTTGGCCATCACTGGTTTGCATGCTGAATTTCTCCTGTGCCCTTGCAAGAGGCTAGCCAGTGAAGAAAGGCTTAAGAGAAGACATCATTATTGGGGCTTAGCTGCTTTGGTGGCCACCAGTGTTCAAGATCACCTTGGCCTTTTTATTCTGTGTCATGATTACATGTAGGTACTAGTAGAAAGCACATGGCCACTGTGACTGAAGCAAAAGCTGTTTGCAGTCCCTGGTGGGTGCTTTGAATCCAAGACACCCACTTAGGGACCGTGAAGTTTAGCAGTAAAGACCTGGTAGTCCCTCCTTGAGATGAGGGTAGTTGCTCTATAATCCCAGAATAGTAGAACGTTTTCACAACAGCACAGATGCTCCCCTGACCAGCCTGCCTATGCCAGTGGGTGGGGCAGTGCACTGAACGTCCATCTAGGGTTCAGATGCCTTTAGTCACTTCTGCCACAAACAGTTAGGATCAAGCAGCCTTTTCTCCTATAAAGCCCATCACGGGGAGGAGAAGGGGAGCTCTGCTATGGCGGTTCTCTGGGCAGTGGGCTAGTGACCAGAGTAAGAGTGCTGAGTGATTAGGCGGCCTTGCCTTGAAGTTTCTGACCTAAGGATTTGAAGAGTCTGGATCTGTATTCAGACAAGTCTCAGGGTCCTTTCCTAAAGTGCCTGTGAATCAGCCAGAAACTAAGGGGACCAGTGATGTCCAACAGAGGCACTTGGAGGTCTGGATGAGGCTCTGTCAGCAGCCTCACGACTTGGATTTGCTACATGAAAGGTTTAGAATTACCTGATTGATAAAACTGTCATGATTGCTTTCTCTGTCACTGTGTGTGGAGACACCATTGTTATAATTCCTTATGTCTCACTGAATGAACCAAAATCACCAGTTTTATCCTACACTCTTTGAGTCTTGGTAGTCAGGGAGATTGAGGGTTATGGGTACTGTTTGGGATCATCTAAGAGTGGTATTGAATAAATATTTTCTATCTTATTTTCATAAAATAAGGAAGGAGATGAAGGCGGAAAGCATATTATGAGTGGATGGCAACAGGGGGCTGTTTGAAGAGGAATGATACTCTGGTCAGCTTTCTGTCAGCGTGATAGACCTGAGTTTGCTCATAAAGCAAAGTAGCTGATTTTGGCTCACAGTTCTAGGGTTGTAGCCTATGGTGAGGCAGGCGTCTGGTGGAAGTGGAGCACATGACATAGAGAAACCACCCACTTCGTGGCCAGATGGTGGTTTGGTTTTGCTTGTTTGTTTTTGTCAAAGTCATTTGGAAAGTAGGATTCTCAGCTAAGAAAATACCTCTATCAGACTGGCATGTAGGCAAGACTGTGAGAGCATTTTCTTGATTTGATTGATGGGGGAGAGCCAAGCTCACTGTGGGTAGTGGTGGCCCTGGGTTCGTAAGAGAGCAGGCTGAGCAGAGCAGGGCAGTAAGCAGCATCCTCCATAGCCTCTGCATCAGCTCCTGCCCTGCTTTACTTCTTGCATTGACCTCCCTTAGTGATGGAGTGTGAGCTGAGAGTTGGAAGTTGCTTGTGGTCGTGGTATTTATCACAGCAGTGGGAAAATAACTGAGGCAGACTGTAACTCAGCTACATACTGCCTGGGTTTCCAGACTTCTCTTTCAAAGTTTAGTGGAAACCTCCACGACCCTACAGTTCTTTCATTTTTTTTCCTGCCTACAAAACCAGTCACAGATAATACCAATGACTGCTGCCAGCATGAGCAAGCAGTGTGTAGCCATCTAGTGTACTGGGAAGAGATCACAGGTAGACAAGATGCTTCAGATGCTGGCCTCCAGCAAACCACAGTGACCAGAGGAAGTAGTAACAAGTGTCTGCATCTAGTATCACAGACCTCCTATGGGACACAGGTATTGGGACACTTACCCTACAAGTAAGTGTTACAGTCCCCAAGTCTGCTGTTGGCAGCAGTCAGCGTTATAGTTCTCGATCTGGGGTCCCATGGTCCTGAAGACAAGTCTTTTAATAATCGATACCTGAGGTTCTCATTCCTTTGCTCCTCTCTGTCTCTAGCTCACTCTTGCATGCCTCCACCTCCTCATTTATGCTTCCTTCCTTGGTCATTCTCAAACTTCAGCTGCTTCTTCAGTTATCAGTGGTTACTGCCAAGACTTGGGGTACTTTGGGACAGCATTCAGCAACCAGGATGCTGCAGCTTCTCTGGAACCAGAGTAATCATAGGCATCCCTTTTTCATGGGGACAGGATCCCAGAAAGCAAATAAGATCCTTGGGTAACAAGGTGCTACACTGACGCCACAAGACAGAGTCAGCCCAAGGTGCTGCCAATAGTGAGTCCCAGGCCTCTGCAAGTGGACCAATTTTGAACAGTTTTTAAGGTTTGTATTTGGAACTAATCACAGCCTTGCCACTAGTGATAATAGAGTACTGCCTCCCCAGGGAGAGTGCTCCTCCTCTGGCCAAGTTTCTCAGGGTTTATGATGGCGGAAAGTCTACTGCAGCTCTCCAGCCAGCCTTGGCTAGGGCTGGTCCTTGAAGAGCTGGAGCAGTCCTGTAGTCTCTTGCAGTAGTGTCTCAAGGTTCCCGTGTGCTCAGATAGAAGGGTGACTAGCTGTTTGACCGATAGTCCTTTTTGCTCAAGGGAGCTCAGATAGCAAGGGAAATGTTCAATGACTAATCATGGAACCAAAATTTTATATCCCTTTTATTAGGCATTAAAATGAATGCTTACAATAAACTTGTAGAACTTATCATTAATACTAGCAGTAATTAAAAAAAAAAACAGTTTAGAAAGTGCTTTAAACCTGTCGGGGATATAGATTTACCTTTGTCCCTTAGGCACAGCTTCATGGCTTTTGAGTATCCTCCCAGCCTAGGCAGTCCTGGATGAGCAAGGTACCCCTTGGCCTTTCTTCTTAAAGACTCTGCCCTGGAAAGTGTCTGAGACAAATTTGCATTTATAAACCTCGGGAGCCTGTGATGGCAGTGGCCAGGCTAATCGCCACATTTCTTCCAGGCATCTTCACTCTTGCCCTGATTCAAAGAACTTGGCTTCGATTTAGTGGTGGTTAAGTCTCTGTAGCCACTGTGTCACTCTTTGTGATGCCTTTGAACGTTCATGCTCCTTCTCTGGAAAATTCACAGATTTCCCAAAGCCCCCTGCTGGTTTATTGTTTTCCTCTCTTTGGTACTAGGAACTGAGCTGGGTCCTGAGCAAGCCCGAAAGCCTGCAAGCGCACGCTACCCCTGAGTTGCACCTAGCCCTGCTCTTTATCTTTACTCCTGACTGATGGTCACTACAAATCTAAGAGCAGCCAGTGTTAGCCACGCTGTTTTGTGACCGCTGTGTTCTCTTGCAATTTTATAGCCTTTAATCTAATCCCCAGTAGAGCCGATCAGTGTGGCTTTCCCGTGCACATTGATCCCACCAGAATTGTGTTCAAGCTTCACCTCAAGCATCCTGTGCCATTTCTAGACTGGTTCTCCAAAGTCCTGTCATAAATCAGTTCTCAGGCCTCCACAGCATTATTCAGGGTGCCCCAAAATATCCTCACTCCGTAAAACCAACCTTCTCTGGTCAGTTTTCCATCACAGTAATAACTACCAAAGATAAATCAATTTAAAAAGAAAGGGTTTCTTTTGGCTCAAGTTTTAGAGGGCTCTTGCTATGATTTCATTGTAATCATTGCTTCAGAACTCAGGTTCTTGGGTTTTCTTTATAACATGGCAGGAACATATGATGTAGCAAAACCATTTACCCCACAGCCAAGGTGCAAATAAAAAGGAAGAGACTAAAATTCCACTTTCCTTGAGGGACATGCTACAGTAATACAAAAGCCACCCACTAGCCCTGCCTCCTAACATAACTGACAAAACAGGCAACAAAAGCAAGGGAGGTGTACTTTGGCTTATAGGTCAGGGGTACCATCCATCATGGCGGGGAGGCAGGAGCACGAGGCACCTGGTCACAGGACATCTACAGCCAAAGAAGAGATGGATGCTGCTGTTACGCTCACATTCTCCTTTTCAGTCCGTCTGTGACTCCAGACCATGGTGTGGTGATGCTCACCTTTAAATAGACAAGTCTTTTCATCTCACAGACAAGCCCTGAGTTCTGTCTCCTAGGTGATTCTAGATCCTGTCAAGTTAACTGTCAAAATTAAGCAACACAGACTGGAAGTCAAGACTTTAACATGAACCTTTGAAAGATATTCGAGATGGAAGCCACAGCAGATGACTTAGATAAGGAGGTTGGAATGCTGTCTCCTGAGGAGACAGTCTGCCAGTCACAGTCCCTAGCTTACTGTGGTCTTCTGCTTAGCTTTCTGTTGCTGATCCAAGAGGATCTGTAAGATCTTCTAAGGCGACTTTCCCACTCTATGGGATACTGCACTGTGGTTGGAGCTGTGAAACATGAACGGCTTAACCAGCAGCTCCCTGGAGTCTCATTGCTCACTTCTGTTAGTGTCTAATTTGGTCCCATTTATAAGACTCTAGAGCCTCTTTTCTTGAGAGACAGCTCCTCCTGGTGGAGATCAGAAAGAAGTACTTGGGAAGCAGCCTCAGCCTAGAGGTGTAGACAGGACAGCCTGAGTCCTCTCCTACTATGCCGTCACCTTTCCCTGTAGCATGACAGAGTGTGGTGTCAGCATGGAATCCCTAAACTCAGGCTGGCCAATCACAGGAAAAAAGTATCTGCAAGTGTAGGCAATGTGGCCCCAGAATTGGTTTCTTTGGCCTAAGGATCTCAAGACATCCTGGAAATTTGGTTTATGTTTTATGCCAGGGATGAGGCTGAGAAGCTTGCACATTCTAAGTACATGCTATTACTGAACTACACCCCAGGCCCTGAAAGTGCACTGATCCTTTCAGCTTCCCGGAACACTGTGGTAATGAGGCAGGGTTAGGAATGGGTAACTACCTCCAGAGCTCTGCAGTACTGGCCCCTATAGAGCAGTACTGGCCCTTATAGAGCAGTACTGGCCCCTATAGAGCAGGTGCCCTGACATCTAGTAATAAAAGTTGGTATGCTCCCAAACTTAATAAAACCAAGCCATTTTTAGCAACTTTAAGGACTGGCATTTTCTGCTTTGTTACCTCTTGAAACACCTCTTGAAACATATAGTAGTTACGACCCCCTCAATCCAGGAGCCAAGAGACGAGAGAGATGTATAAACCCATCAGCAGTGGCTCAGAGGGCTTCAGCCAAGTCTTGTCTTCTCATTTCTTCCATCCTTGTTTGGCTAAAAAGGTGACACATGCCCTAAAATGCCCCCATCTGCCTCTTACAGTCTCTAAGGTTTTCAAATACCAGCCAGTCTTTTCCAGTCGCTGACACCAAAGCCACCATAGGGATGAAAGGTCATGGCACAAGTCCACTATAGATGTTGTCAACCAAAACGAGCCCCCAGGCCAGGGACGACCAGAGAAGAGCTCAGAACCAAGAGAGTGGTTCTAGATGCAGAGCTGAGCAGCAGGCACAGAGGCCTCCAGGTACCCTATCTGCATAGAGGCTGGGTCCAGGACAAGGGAGAATGGATAGATAGGAGCAGCTGAAATGCTGTGCACAGAGCTGCATGGAGCCAGAGACGAAGTGTCTGGGCAGGAGCAAGGCCCCCTAGTTATCACCCAGGAAAAGGGAGAGTTTGTTTTTAGTTTTGTTTTCTCTGGGTAGTTGGGAATTAAAAGTAAAAATAGACATAGACATGAGTCGGTTCTGGCCGTTTAGCCGCACACCCCAGAGTTTCGGGGGTGGCTCTCCACAGTGGTGTGTGTTGGTCTGAGGCTGTCTTCTCTGTAATCAGGATCCCTGGTGCAGAGGCTCCTCTGGGCTTGCATGTACACAGGTCCTGGACTCTCCCTAACTCCATCTGACCGGCTCTAACACCCTGAGAGTAGCTTTCCTCTCACCTGCTCTCCACTGACCCCAGCAAGTCTGTCCTTCACATCTGTAGAGTCCTCAGACCTAGCAGATTTTTATGCTAAGGTCATGATTGTATATCTTCTTAACCTATACCCTGTCCTGAGTCCTTGTGAATCCATGTATGTAGTTGGCACATGCGGCCGTCCAGCCCAGATCTCCTGTTTCTTGTGAGCCTGGCCTGGCTCTGAACGTCCCATGGTTGTCAGGTTCAGTGTCTAAGTCCCTTCTCCATGTGCAGAGGGCTTCTTGAGTTCTTCCAGTGTACAGCGAAGCAGGTAGAGACAGAGATGCTGCATATGTGTCCTCCGTGTTCCTAAGCCTCACTGCTGTGCTCGCTAGTATGAACACAACATGCCTGTTTTCTTTTCCCCAGGACATCATTAATTCTATGAGCAACAGCCCTGCCACCAGCAAGCCCCCGGTGACATTACGGCTAGTGGTGCCTGCCAGCCAGTGTGGGTCCTTGATCGGGAAAGGCGGCTCTAAGATCAAGGAGATCCGGGAGGTACTGCCTACCTTACTGCATATCTCCCACAGTCTGTAAGTGTACTCGATGATACTGCAGAGCCTGAGGGCTCAAAGCCAGTGTGCAAACACATCAGACAATCCCGTTCACCAGCGAAAAATAGGCTGTGGGAACTGTGCCACATTCACATGGGCACACAGTGACCTGTACCTAGAGTAGCCCTGCTTCACCAAGGACAAGAACAAGGGATGGGGTAGAAGTCCTTGGACAGGCAGGATTTAGCATCCAAGTTGGGTGACAGCAAGAGAGCCAGAACCTGATGTGGGTTTGACAATAAAAACATGTTACTTCAAAGAAGGCCAAGTCTATCAAGTCTCTCTCAAAAGACCAAGAGAGAGGAAAGGGGGAGTGTAAACAGCCCTAGCACCCTAGCTGTCCTGGAACTCAGTTTGTAGAGTAGAGCAGGCTGTCCTTGAACACACAGAGATCCACCTACCTCTGGCTCCCGGGTGCTGGGATTAAAGGTGTGGCCCAAGTCCAGGAGGGCAGCCACTGTCCTTTTCTGTGACTTAGAAGAGAGAGAGAGAGAGAGACTCTCTCTCACTGTCCTGAGAACCCAGCAGTCACTTGGTATGTGGAGAGCAGGCAGCTCCCAGGCTCAGGCTTCCAGTCCTCCATGTGACACCTCCTTCCATGGAGACAGGACTGTGTTGTTGGAAAAAACAGTCCTATTTCCCCGTGGACATTCCTCTACAGATTCAGGGCCTCCTGCCCAGCACTCCTGCCCAGACAGCATCAGCACTATTCTAGGAAGTCGTAGCTCCCTAAGCTATGCAAGGCAGCACCAAAGGAGAGGGGACAGGAAAATGACATCTGGGTGGTGAGATGAGGGGCCTCTGATCAGCTAAGGGCCTGTTTCTAATGGAGGATTTTCATGGCTTAGACTACCTTGAATGTATCCCCCCCAAGGCTGGAGGTGCTATTCGCCTGTACATGTTGCTGCCCACAATCTGCTCTTCTCCTTCCAATGGCCCTTCTCTGCAGTCCACAGGTGCTCAGGTCCAGGTAGCAGGTGACATGCTGCCCAACTCCACAGAGCGGGCAGTGACTATCTCAGGGACCCCAGATGCCATCATCCAGTGTGTGAAGCAGATCTGTGTGGTCATGCTGGAGGTACAGTATGAACATGGTGGGCCAGCACGTCACCTGCCCATCCTGCTCAGTGCTGAGCTCACCCTCTATGTGACTCTCTCTAGCTCTGTCACTAGGGCTCCTGTAGCCACCTGGGGTGTGGGGGACATCAAGAGCAGGCAGATCACAGGCGTGGGTTGAAGGGACACCCTGGAAAGTGTCACCTATGTGTCACCTATGGCCATTTTGTCTGGATGTGAGTGGGAGCAGATCATGGGGGTTTGAGCCTTGAGCTGGTAAGTACCCTGAGCAGACAGAGAGCTATGGTGAAGTGGATAAGGAAGCCTGCCTGTCAAGCCCTCCAGTGCAGCACAGGTCTGCAGACTTCAAGAGAACTGCTGTCCCATATCGGGGTAGGACTTGGACAGACCCAGGAAAAGAAAGATGTGGGAACAGAGGGGTAAGACAGAAGAAAGAAGGAACCACTGGGCAGGATCATCCTTAAGTTCCAGTCAAGGGCGGAGCAGCGTTCACACCGGCTTCTGCACCGTGCTCTCCCCTCCCGCTTCTTCTGTGACCCTTCCTTCCCTACACTGCTTGGAGCACTGCTGACCTCTGGCCTCCCCTAGCCCAAGCTGAGGCTACTACCACATCTGCACAGAACTAACTCCACCAATCACCTGCTCTGTGTCATTGACATTATGGTCAAACCTCACATTTAACTCTTTTTAAAAATGTTTGCATAATTTTATTTCCCTAAAGAATATTTTGTGAGGTTAAAGATACTTTTCAAAATGTTATCTCATGCAGTTTTTCCCCACACACGGGTCAGGGTGATGAGATGGTCCAATTGCAGGAGCCCAGAGGCTTTGAATCGTGACTTAGGACTCTCACTCTTTGTACCATCATCCACCCCCAAGCAGTGAGAAGCTCATGCCAAGCTCAGTGGCAACCTTGGACTGTCGGTGAGCCATGATAGCAGTTCTGCAGTGGACATCGGGGGCCAGCTGCCTACTGTTCAGGACAGAATGAGTCCTTGTCAGACATTCTTAGCAGACTTCCAGGATAAAGGAGTGGGACCCGTGCCTGGGGCTGTATGTATCAGAACTCTTGTCTCTAGAAACCATGGCCATGCACATTGCGAATGTCAGTAGCGGAGGCTGACCTAACAGGGACACCCTCCTCTCCTTTGCATGACGCACTTTGCAGAAGCTGAAGGGAGTGGCCCCTTCACCAGGAAGGAAGACATCACAGTGAAGACAGCCTCATTTCTACCTGAAGAGCAGCTACAAAAAGGCAAAAAAGATGGATCCCAGACCCTACTTGTCAAAGGCTGGTCAAGCTTGCTTACAGGGTGTACCGTCACAAAAAACACTGCCCGGAGCAGATATACTTAGGTGAAGTCTGAGAAAAAAAAAAAAAAAAAGCAAATGTTGCCTTTATGGACCTCCTGCTTCACAACGCCTCACAAAGCCTCCTGTACTCGTGCTGTGTGCTTTGTCTACCAGGGACATAGATGGTCTAAGCCCAAAAGGTTGCCTTTTCATGGGTGGGTAAATGAAGCTGGGCCTCTGAATGGGCACAGGGAGCTCCAGTGCGGGGAGGGAGGCAGCCAGCTTAGGTAACAATGACAATCAATCCAGAATCCTTGAGAGAAACAATGTAGCAGTTACAGTAGGCACTGGAGCCACAGAGCTCTTGGCAGAATCTTGTACTGCAGACCTAGGGTCTGTCCGGGAAGCCTCAGCAAGCCAGGTTTGCACAGAGGCCCTAGAGGCTTGTCTTAGGACTCCAGCAATGGGCATTCCCAAGGGCCACTCAGACTGTGTCCTTCGCCCATTACCATCAGCTCCAGGATAAGAAATACTCCAAGGTCACACCCTCAGAGGCTCTGGTAGGCTGTGGTCAGTTACGGCCTGTGGGATAGTTACTTGTTGCTGTAACAAAACATCTGCTAAAAGCAAGGGCCACGTTGCTAAGAGGAAAAGCCTATATTCTGGACATGAGGAAAACTGTAGCAGACTTTGTCATTGTGGAGTCTCATTTGACTTCTGGGCTACCTGGCAGAATGATTCTAAGGCCCCCTGATGGATGACCCTGCTACAGGATTAGCAGAGGACTTGGGTTTCTTGACATGGGTTTCTGATGTCAGTTGTGCTCAAGGCTGCCATTTCTCAGGGACTCGACTATTTTTAACCAAAGGATGCAAGTTGCTTCTCTGTGAAGTCAGTGCCATATCTACCTTCGGAACCTCCATGGGTCCATACATAAGAGAAAGGGTGGCAGCATGCATAGTCTATGGGGTCAGCTGCCAGCAAGCAGATGGAACACCTACCTTGGAACCCTGCTCCTGCCTGGCTAGCCTCAGGATCTACTGAGGATAGGTAGCAAACACTGCTGGCTTGGGAAAAGAAATGTCCATCCCAAGGAGGAAAGCAGTGACGATGTAGAATTTAGCCTGCTTCAAAGTGCTGAGGGCAGGGTCATCTCCTTCTGATGTCCCGTCCCCTCACTTTGCTAGCCACATCTGGAGGCTTGGGGGTGGGGGGATCCCACAGAGGGGTGGGCGTGGGAAGGCAGCCCAAGGCCACCAGCAGAGTTGTTCTAACCGCTCTCTCCCTCTCCTGTCCCTTTTCCTAGTCCCCACCGAAAGGTGCCACCATCCCCTACCGCCCAAAGCCCGCCTCCACCCCTGTCATTTTTGCAGGTGGTCAGGTAAGAGCCGACCCGCTCGCGGCCTCCACTGCCAACCTCAGCCTTTTACTGCAGCACCCGCCGCTGCCCGTTAGTGCACTCAGGTTTTCTCGCCTTCTCACGTGCACGTCTCCCACCCTGCGATGGACACAGAGCTCTCTGGCTCACACCAGGCAGTGGGTGGGGGTCTGGGGAGGCACAACTGCAGCTCACAGTACATCCCTTGAACACGTTTCCCAGTGAGATCCCTGACTGAGACGGGAGAGATCTGCAGACCGATGCAAACTTAGGTACTGCCTAACAATACCTGCCAAAGCTCTGTGGATGTTGCTGGGCAATTTAGGTAGTTAATGCACAGAAACAGTCTGGGTGGCCATGGCTTGTGTTTGAATCCTCTAGAGCTGTGGGAACCAGGGTTCCATTTTCCTGAAGCACAACCAAGACCTTACCATATACTTAGCGACTGGCAGGCACATCCCTGTAAGGAGAGGAATGACCTCAGGCTAGACCATATTCTACTATGGCTGGGATCCCTTGTCTGCCTGAGTAGACATCCTTACAGGCAGAGAGCTCACGGTTTACAAACCTGTTCTTGACATTTTAGTGGCCAGCATCTATTTCTTAGAGAAGGGGGTAGAGAACAGCTATGTCTGTGAGCATCACTGGCCAGGAAGGGAAGAGAGACTGGAGAAGGCCCTTTCTGCCTTCCTTACACACTCAGACGCCCACTTTAGGTCTATGAGACCCATCCTCACAGATGTCTTGAACATGGACAGCCAGGGGTCTGCCCAGAAGAGCTCTGTGTCCTGTCGGCCGCGATGTGTGTCTTTGTTCAAGGGAGAGTTAAGTCAGAGACTCCCCACAGGTGACCCAGTTAGCAGAATAGACACAAGGTTTTACTTTAGTATTCAAAAAGAAAGGCCTAGAAAACTTTTCTTGTCTTTCTTTACAGTATAAAGGAGTCTTACTATATCTTTCTGGGCAACAACAGCAGCAGCATGTATGGGTCAGGCCTGTTGCCCCATCTCCCTCCCTACTCCCCTATTTTACACATGTACATATATGTGCATGCATGCATGCTCACATACACACACACACTCCTGACTCAGGTCTGCCCTGTTATCAGCAGAGAGTTCTGTGCTGTCTGCACAGCATGTGACACATCCCACTGTATACAGCAGGGCTTGTCAACCTCATAGCCACTGAGCTCAGGGCAATACATTGGCCCATGCTGACATCAGAGATCTGGTCATACAGCCCCATTGCCAAGGCCATCAAAGCTCTATCTCTACTATTCTCCCCAGATTCATGACTAGTGGACAGGTCAGTAACCAGTGTGAACTATATCTCTCTGTCAAATCCACAATAGCTCCATAGAAATATGGAATTTTATTCAGAAGACCTCTATGCAAATGAGAACTATATGGCATGGAGTCACATTCCCAATTCCAAGGGCAGAACCACTACAGGAAGGATCATGGCCAGGATCATTGGGCCCCCACTCCAGCCACAGCAGTGATGGTCACTGTGCTGTTGGGTTTATACCGACAGTGTTAGCCTTGTAAAGCCCATCACCATTCCCTGGGAACTGTCTGGTCTGGCCTTGATTGCCTTGGCTATACATAGGGACAGACTCATGAGCCATCCTTTGAGGAAGCAATCTGATAGGAAAGGCAAAATACAAACTCAGAAGTAAAGATGTAAATTAGCTCTGGGAAGATCCCCTCCAGGATTCCACCCCATGTGTCTAAGACATGGGGTAGACTCCAGAAGAGTCTTCCTAGGTATACAACACTTTAGTGGGACAGATGACAAGGCCTGAAATCTGCAGCAGCTGACTCCGAAGCCACTGTTAATACTGGCCAAGCTGACAACTCCCCGGGTAGAGCGTACTGAGGAGGCTGTTAGACACTAGCCCAGAATCCACAGGTACCTAGGCCGAGCTTCTGGGTCCAGCTCAGATACAGAGCTGGGAGCGCAGCAGCCTGGCTGGGATGATAGCTTGGCCCCTTTCCTGGGTGACGCTTCCTCAGCAAACACCAGGGAGCTAGCTCACTCCTGGCAGCAGTTTTTCAAAAGCCAAGACTGCACCCCATTCCAACTCCTCACAGAGAAGTCACTTGTTTTTCATGAAACTACCCTATCTTAGGTTATTCTTTTCCTCTGCTACCACAGCCAGGTCATCCCAGGACAGGCTTCATTTTTATAGGAACTGTGTAGCTGTTTCAATGCTGCCCTGTGGCCAGCTCCCTGTCAGGTGATCTCATGGCTTTGAACTCCCGAGTTTGGTTGAGACAAGAGCTCGTAGCACATTAAAAAGTGGGAGGGTCTGGGTCTATAGAAGTCACAATGATCCCCTAAGGTAACCCTCTCCGATGCCCAGAGGCCTCAAGGGTAATCACAGGTCTAGACCAGCCAGGTGCTAGAAGCCATGTCCTTATGTCTGAACCTCCACAGAATGGTATAGCGCTGCCTGAAGCCAGACAGCTGTCTGTCGTTTGCCTTCCCTTAACTGTGTTGTCTGTTTGTGTCTGAGTCAACTAAGGGTGTCAGAGGTGAGGGGGCTGTGGAGGGCTCTGCTGTCCCTGGGGGTGCAGAGTGAGGATGGGGAGGAAGAGCCTGAAGGCGGAGTAGTGGCCATGCTTGGTACAGTCATAGATCTGAAGCAAGAGTAAAGAAACTAAACAAGCTCTGGGGACACCACCCTGGCCTTCACAGGGGTGCTTCCTACCTATCTGAAGAGGCTCTGTAAAGTTTAAGTTTGCAATGAAAACAAATTAGGTCAGTCCTCTGACTGATCTAGACCTATTTGTTAGTACAGCTTTGTCAAAACTTGTTCTGGTCACTTTCATTTTCATCTCAGTATCTTGGGAGCTAAGTTTTGCCCCAAAATATTTGCTCTGATGGCTAGTAATCAGTAGCCCTCTTACTAGGGGATTAAATGAGTCCTCTGTAGGTTTACAGTTTTAGAAAAATTTGAGGAAATCGGATTAAACCGTAGCTGGCCACAGCTCAGGGAGGGGCCAGTTTCCCAGGACTCCCCAGATGTATTTGAGACCTTCCGATCTTAAGCAGACAAGGGCAGGTGGAGATGTACATGGATGGAGAACACTGTCCCCAGAAGGTTCTTACCGTACTAGGGTGGGTCACCAGTGGCTGACAAGCGGAGGTCCTGCCACATCCCAAGCTGACTGTCTCTCTCTCTCTCTTCTCCAGGCCTACACAATCCAGGGACAGTACGCCATCCCCCACCCAGATGTGAGTTTTCACTCTGTCTCTCTTTAGCCTTCTCCTCATTATCGTGTGCCTTCCTGCATGTTGCTGTCAATTGCTACTAATATTAATATTACACAATAATATTAATTGGTTTTCTCCGTGTCTCTGATGTTTGTTGTATCCATATGACCTTGGATAACTTTTTAACCTCTTAGCACTACTTCTTGCTTGTGTTGAGGACTTGGCCTGATGTCAAATTACTGCAGTCCAGGGCTTCTCTCCCACCTACAGGCCTATGGTCCTACCCACCCCCACAGTATGGGTGCTACATGCTGGCCTGGCAGAGTGGAGCTTACCACCTGTGGCCAGGGTGGGCAAGGCACTTCCTGTGCACTTAAAGAAGGGATCCTTTAAAAAAGCCATTAAATGTACCTGGGCAAGCCAAACTTGCCCTTCAGCTTGCCCTTTGAAGAGCCCAAACTGAAGCATGCATCTTACCCATGTACAAGGAAAAAAGGGTGGGGGGCTTCACTTCTTTTATAGTTAGTGAGATGCCAAACGTGAAAGTGAACTCATGGGCTTGAACCTACGCCTCTCTAGCAGGACCTATCATCTGCTCTTTGGTCTAGGTCTATTCCGACATCTCCTGGTGGTGTGACAGTATCAATGTGTTTGGAGGGAGTCTGTAGGGGACAGAGGGAGAGTCTTAGTCTGCCTCCTGAGTCTGTGCCAGTGGAGAAGGGAGTGCAGGATGCATGTGGAAAGTGACCCTGAGCCTGTGAGGTCAGGAGATAGTGGGCAGCAGCCGTGAGAGGTGGTCATTCTTTAGGATGCTATTCTAGGAGACGCTGGGGAAAGCGGGAAGGGGAGGAGAAAGGTGTCCAGCCTCATAGCTTTGGGAATTGAACCTAGGACCTCGAGCATGCTAGTCAAGTAGTCTACCACACAACTCTATTTCCAGCCTGAGCATTTGCTGGGTTTAGCTGCTCCCCTAGGATCCTCCAATATGCGCGCTGCTCTGTGCCCTGAGACACTTGGGTACTGGCAAGAGAACTAGTCCGCAGCCATTCTTACACAGACCTTGACTTTTGAGAGGGACTGGAAATAGATGTGTCAGGGAAAGATTCAAGAGGTCTTGAGAATTAACTAATGCTAAATAAGAATCTGAAATACCGACTGATTGTTGTTGCCTGGACATTCATGTAGTGAAAAATACATGCTACTTTTTCCCTCCTTTTGATAAAGTAACACACAAACAACAGAGAAACATGGGTTGAAAATCCCTGCTCAGACATGGCCATATTTGGTAGTTCCTGGTTACAGACTGACTGGTACTGCTATGTCTGAATTTACTCTCTCACTCTCTGATCATCATAGCAGACACATGCTCCCCACACACACCCAGCTACTTGGACACCGAGGCTGTGAGCCTCTAGGCACTCAGTAGCTCATTCATTCTGAGCAGACTATACCACTATAGTCTGCCCGCCCTGTCTTCAGTTGCCAATGCTGAGGGGAAGTCGAGCCCATGAACTCATTACAGACAAGGGTGGTCTTTGTGGGTGGGTAATAGAACTAAGTGGAGGGACAGGATAGGGCCAGGAAATAACCGCCAGGATGGCCCAGCCTTCTTGTGATGCTGGGGCAGGCATTTCCACCCATGTAGAACTTCATCAGTACTGAAAGCAAGGCTGTTGAGGTCAGTGGAGTTGTAGACACAAAGGGAAACCTTCATGTCCCTGCTGGAAGACTGCTGGAGAACTAGATTGTGGCTTATCAGTATCTACCCCAGCAAAGGCTCAAGAACAACCTGAGGATGTGTGGTGGGTTTTCTGTAGCTCTTGGTGTCCCTTGGGCAGTGTAAACACTGGAGTTGGTGGGGCATATTTCAGCCCCACCTGATTTACAGACCAGTGAGGCTTGTGTGCAAGAGACAGATCATGGCTGGTCCCATTGACTTCTGTGTCAGCGGGGCCCTTTCTCATAGAGTGCTCAGAATCTCTTAATGGGTAGTTTACAGATTATTACAGCTTAATTTTAAACTAATATACAACGGTTGCTATTACCTCCTATGTACTGTGAGGTTTGAAGTTCTTGATGCTGTGGTTTGGATGTAGATACCTTTTTGATGTTCATATCAAACCCAGTCACAAAGTTGTTAGTATTAGGAGGCAAGGTCTGCATGGACTAGTTGAGTCTGAGGTTCTGCCTCGTGAGTGGATGGATGCACTTCCCTTTTCCTCTTCCACCATGTGAGGACAGAGCATTCTGGGAAATGAGCTGGTGCTTTACCACACGAAACTTTCTGGCACCTTGTTCTTAAACATCCAGCTTCCATGTTTGGGAGCAGCAAATGTGTTGTTGACAAATTGCCCATTGTAAGGTATCATACTCATTAGAACAGCAAGAATGATCTAGTATATCGACTGTTCATCATGACTCAGCTTTTTCTATGGACATTATTCTATTTTTCTATGGCAAGTTATATGATTTATGAGCAAAAAAGGTGCATCTTTTAAAAATGCCTTTGTATCACATACAAAATTGAAGACTTCAGATAATCCACATAAAAGAAAAATAAAATTCTCATTTAGCACCATGGGTAATGAAGGACGGGATGATTAATAAACTGACCATTCAGTGACCCAGGTAATGAAGGTGAGGGTGATTTTTATTTGGGCCAAGTACTTGGGGACTTTTTTTTAAAACCTTAAATTTTTTAGAATGCAAATATAGCTATTAGAAAACGTGGATTGCTTTGTAGTGTAATTGAATACAAAGTTTATCTCAACTACAGTAGTAGTTATCATTTTACTACTTAATTAATTACCTGAATATGCAGGCCTACAAACCAGACATGGAAACTATCAGGATATTCATCCTTAGATCTAAATATTTCTTGTGTAGATGAGAACATGCACCTTTTCCAGATCTCATTTTAAGCAATGCTTTAAATGGACTCTTACTTAGAAATCGCCCACCTGCCAACCCCATCTCCTCCAGTTCCTGCATGCCATTTAGGATAGATTTATTTGGGATTCTGCATGCTTCTTGCACTCTCAAGACTCTAAGACACAGTCCTGAGCTGAATTCAGAAGCCCAGTACAATTCTCTATACTCTGAAGCCTTATAAAGTACCCATCTACCTGTATATCCACTTCTCTCAGATGGCCACTCCACAGCCTTAGAAAGTGTCTACTATAGACCTTTAGCATGTAGCTCTCTGCTCTGTAGCCTTGGAAAGTGTCTAGGCACCTTGGCACCCCATAAGCATCAGCCAGGTGTGGTTTCAGAAATGAAAAAGGCAAGCAGTGCCATGTCCTGGACCCAGGAGTGATGCAGAAGGACAGACAGATCCTAGACAGACAAGAGTGATGGGGTAGACCGCTTGGCCTCACATCCATGTCCTGTCACTCTCCTTGCATCAGTGCAGTCACACCAAGAAGGAATTAGTTTCCTCTGGAGAAAATCACAGCTGATCTCAGTTTACACAGAGCCGTGTCCCCATAAAGCCATTATAAGTTGAAAGTGTCCTAAGTTGAAAAATAGATGATTATCCCAAATATACTGAGTATTCCATGTGGGCACCGCTGTACCAGATGTCAGCTGCTTACCCTAAGGAGTGAAGAAAGACCTTTGGGGAGCTGAGCTCATTGCTGCTATTTAGCATAAGAGACTATGGGTCATCTGTTACCAGTTCATAAAAGGACCAAAATTCCCAGTACAGTTTCTCTTGATGCACAAGAGCATCCTAGGTCAGGACTGTCTATGGTGAACTTGAGAGCTACCCTCTCACCTCACCTTCAGCTTCCAGTTACTCCCTTACTTATCATGCCCATTTTTAAAGGAGCACTGAAAACAAGTAGACATGAAAACATGCATGGTGATATGGACAGAGTAGTCTCTGTTCTCACCTGGGCCTTGTGCTCTAACCTGTATCTTGCACCAGCCTGTAAAGTGGACATCAGGGACAACAGTCTCAAGAGAGGGTAGTCTTAGAGTTCCCCTTGGCAAGGATCACCAAGAGTGAGTGGCAGAACTGGCATTCCAATGTGTCTTCAGCAACCATTAAAGACTCCTGACCTGGTAAGGTGTTTGTTATCTGGTTAGTACATCTAGAAATAATAGAGGCATGTAGCCTGATGCTGCATTTGCCCTTCATCCTGGCCTTTGGGGTGATGGCACCTCAGAAAGAATGTCTGCCTTCAAGAGAGTGGTGATCCCAGGCACTGCAGAGTATTGCACAGCTTCCTGGCAGGCGTCCCTCCCACTTGTTCAGTACCTCCCTCTCCATCCCTGTGGGAGTGGGTACGAATACCATTCCCACTGATGGTGAGAAAGAGAGCTCACACACAGCATTCCACAGCCACCAGCTGCCACCACGCCTTCTGGCTCTGTTCCCATTCTGGAACACAGCTGTTCAGTGGGCCTTTTTGGTTCTACTTCTAGTAGACAGGACAACTACAGTGTACCTCACAAAACTAAAGGTTCAGGTACCCTTCTGTTGGCTGAAGCTGAGCCTTTTCTTCCTGTCCCTAATCTCCTTTGTAGACCTTACACTGCTGAGCCAACCAGTGCCTTGTTGTGGCACATCCTCATCTCCTAAACCTCCAGGCTATTACTTTCATAATTAAAGTCTAAGAAGCACCATTAAGAAGGAGGGGTCTGATCCTGTGCAGCCATTGGACCCCAGAAGACACTGGGAAGGAGAGGGATGTCCTGAGAAGTCTCTAAAATCAGTACAAGAAGCCAGTCCTTAAAGTTAGCTATTCCAACAAGTGCCAAAAGGATAAACAGAAATAGCCCCATTGTGGAAATAAATTAAAGCTACTTGTTAACATCAAAGACCAAAGACAAACCCCAAAGACAACCGAAAGAATAAGAACATAACAAAGGAACAGTAGTGAGAGATGTAGAGTCTGGCAGCCAGAGACAATGGCCTTGTAGCAGACAGTGCCTCCGTCTGTCTGTCCTGAAGTCTGACTGAAGGATGGACTTCAATACAGCCTTTGTAGAACAGCAAGACCACATCAACAGCCTCCTGATGCGTGCCGTAGGCTGGCTGTCCCAGGAGGAAGCTGAAATCTCAAGGAATGGAGAGCACAGGAAATAGTGGGCATTTAAGAAACACAAATGTGCAGAATTAGTGTTACTGCTATTGGTGCTTTATAATTGATAGAATTAGCACAACAGAACTAAATGTATAGAAATATAATGGCACCTATGCTGAGGATGTAGCGTCATGGCAGAGTATTACTTACCACATACAAGGTCCAGTTAGAATCCTTGGTACCAAAGGTACAAGATCAGGAACTAAAACAATGGCTGGGTCACTAGACTCCGGTGACCAGAGGGTTAAGATGGGGGATTTAAAGTGTAAATGCCTATGTTGGGTTAAAAATTTAAAGTGACCACTAACAGAAAAGGAGTTAGTTGTGTAACACTGGTGGTTAAGAAGAAAATGGATAAGGGGAAAATAATCCACAAGTTGAAAAGGAAGGAAAAAAAGAGAAAGATCCTAGAAAAGCAGGACAAGTAAAAGGTATCAAATAAAACTGCAGAAAATAAAAGAACTAAAAATTACAGTTAAAAACAAAACTACCCGAACATATTTATATTCTTTCAAGAGACTCGCCTGAAGCATGAGAAGCCCCACAACCGAGTAGAGAGAGAAACTAGGGAAATACCCACCAAAAGAAACCCGGAGAGTTTACAAACACTACAGAGACATCACAGCGTATTACCTTCTCAGTGCGTGATCATGATATGATTGCCATGCTGAATGCTATGTCCAGCACAACTGTAGAATTCCTAAAAATGTTTGCAAAGTTTGATCACATACCCAGCCATGAAGCAGATTTCAGAATTTGGACCATATAAGCCGTACTCTTAGCATAAAGCACTTAGTATGAAATTGATAAGGAAAATGACTTTGAAAAAAATTGCCCTTGGCACTGGGGGAAGAGGCAGAGGCAGGCAGGTCTCTGTGAGTTCAAGGCTAAGCTGGTCTACACAGTGAGCTCCAGGCCAGCTATGGCTACAGAGTAAGACCATACCTAAAACAAATGAACAGTCTGCCTTTGTTGAAAGTTCCAACTAGAAGATTCCACTGTGTGAAGAGATAGACTGCATTTGTGGATAGAAATAAGAACTGCAAAGGTGTACACATGCAGTGAAAAGCCAGACCCAAAGGACCTTGTGAGGAAATTACGTTGTTTTAAATGTTGTAGACCTAAAATCAAGGTCTCACCAAGGAGGATGCTAACGGGGCACAGTGCGGTTAAATACAAAGATTTCCTATAGGGTTACAATGGGCACAGAAGCTGAAAGCGAGGCTGTACTGTGGATCTCTAGACAGTCCAGGCTCTGAAGGTGCTATGGGAAAGAGGCCTGTCCTGGCCAGCTTTCACTATGTTCTCAAAAGAGAAGGGGCTGCCTACAGAGAGTGCCCAGCAGTGAGTCATCCCACAATCCTCCTTCCTGACAGCCTCGTGCATTTCCGAGAGGAAAAGGGCGGCAAGGCTGTCTGTCTGTTGTCCCTGGTCAGGGAAAGGATTCACAGAGAAAATACAAACACAGACCAGAGCTAAGAGTGCTGGTAGAATGTCAACTTCTCTCAAGAGGAATGTCGGAGAGGTCTGTGCAGTATCGAATCAGCAGCAACTGCCCCTGTTTGAAAATTGGGCAAATGATACAACTATTTTCCCCGATGCGATGAAGTACAGATTAGTGGGTGCATCTGCCCTGCGTGGCGGGTTCACTGCCTTCATACCCTTGTGACTCACTGAGCTGCAGACATAAGAGCACTCCTCTGTGTTTGGCATCCTCGAGCATCCCTGAAGTGGACAGGGCCATCAGAGTCCCTACACTGTGACAACCTGCCTCCTTCCTGTCTGCTTGATGCCTGCGTTTCCTTTCTTGCTCCTCCCTATATGTCCCTCCTCAGTAATTTAGAGAGAAGGGTTCATTTGGCTTACATTTCCAGTTCACAATCCACCAGTGAGGAAAATTAGGGCAGGGACTGAAATAGAAACCATGAAAGAATGCTGCCTAATGGCTCATGTTCAGCTAACTTTGCTGTATAGCCCAGTCCTATCTGCCTAGAGATGATGCTGCCCTGTGAACAGTTCTTCCCTCATCAGTCAAGACAACCTCTTACAGATCTAGACAGTTCCTCAGTTGACATCCCCCCACCCCGCCTCACAGGTGGCGTTAGGTTGTATCAAGCTGACAAATACGAACCAACACAAACCATTCCTTATCAACGTGACACAAAAATATCACTCACTGTTAAGCCAAACTTTCTCTTTCTTGTTTTGTCCCCAAGATTTCATGTTACTATCAAAATATAGAATATATTACAACTTTTAAAAGTCTCATAGTCTTAAAGTTCAACAACTTAAAAGTTTAGTAATTTTTTTAAGTACAAAATTGGCGGGCCCATATAAAATAAAACAAAAATTACTTCTTAATTCAAAAAAGAAGAACTGGGCTAGAAAAACATTCAGATCAAAGCAAAACCAAAAACCAGCAGTGAAAATCTAAACCTTATAACTCAGTGTCTGGGATTTGAGACTCATTAGTGATCTTCTGGACCCTTAAGGGTGTGGGCTCCTCCAAACTGATTTTTACATGGCAGAGTGATCAAAAAGCCAAAGTGGAAGAGCTCTTAGCACATAATCCTCTAACAGTTGTGGAGACTGAGTTGTAAGGTAGCCTGACGCAAACAACCTACCGAGAAGAGGTTATTAGCCAAGCGCTATTTCCCACATGTACTACCTTGGTGTGTGTCCACCGAGCATCATCACACACCAGCCTAGTCCTGTCCTGTGACATCACTGCATGTATTTGCTAATATGGCCTTATGTACAAGAAGATGTATCGCAGTAGGGAGAGTTATAGAATCACCAAGCCTCTGAACATCAGAGTCTAGATATGAGTGGATCCAAACTATTGGTTTACCTGTACCCTGCTAGTCAATGGATTCTGAAGCCCACCCTGAGTAAATGAGTATCACCCGTTAGACCAGCAAGAGACAAAACCATGGAGCATATGGGCAACTGGAAATCCTTAAAAACTCACAGTGACTATTAGCCCTTGCTGATATATGGGCAGCAGCCCACAAACTGCTCACACTCACAGAGCTGAGGCCTGGAGTCTGCACATAGCTGGTCCACATGGGATCCCTCAGGCTCACTCCCTTGGCACTTCACCTATACGCCCCTCTTCTATAGTCCATTCCCCCTGCCATCTTGAACCATCCATTTCTCCATAGTCTCTGGGGATTCAGGCAGATGAAGACAGCTCTGTCTATGGGGGTACAACATTACAACCAATGGACACAGAAGCATAGAAATTGGATTTGAGCAGAGTACAGCTGCTAAAACTCTAGGCCTGCAGACATCTACACAAGCCACACTCAACACCTCCTCTAAGACCCTGTGCAGCTCCAAACAGGGCTGTGCCTCCTAAAGTACCTTTCTGTGTTGTGTCTGTCAGAAACACTGCCTTCTCCAAAGTTCTATGGTAGAGCAGACAGTCTTTGCCCCCCCAGGCCCTCCCCTGTGGAAACTCACATTCCGCTGGGGCACAGTATTACCCTTGAGATATAGCCTGGTGACAGGGTCTTCTGGACATGCTCTTCTGCCTTTTGCCAAGCATCCCCACTCTGGGGCGTGGCCATTGGTGCTGAGTTAGCATAGACACAGATGTCAGCCATACGGAAAGCTAGCTTTGTCTGGCCAGGCATAGTTGCTAATACTGTGAGATACAGTAGAGATGAGATGTTCCGTTATCAGTCCCTCTTATGGCCTGTCATACACACACACACACACACACACACACATATATATATATATCACCTCTTCAAGGGACTTTTGAGCTGAGTCTGACCCCAAATCACATGTCCCCTAATTTGTCCTGTTGTGGTTAAGTTCAGGATGCAGCCAAGTCTCCCCTGTGCAGGCCAAGAAGCCAGGCACCTCTAAGACAAGTGGAGTTGCAGTTAGGATGTGCCTCCTGCCATCTTTCTGGGGAGAGGTCAGACATGGGAAAGGATGAGTATCCCAGGGCCAAGCCAAGGAAGTTGGCTTTTTGCAGCTGCTAATACCCTAAAGCCTTAGTTTTATGGGCCAAAGTTCTGTTTCAAAGGTGTTACCCAGTAGCCACAGACACCCAGCTTACAGGATAAGGAAAGGGGTGCCCAGCCAGCAAGCACCCCAGAAGCCATCCTGCAGGCCAGCATCAAGGGCCAGAGTCAATCCCCAGTCTCCATAGGGCACGAGTCTAAACTTTGAGGGTACCTTGCACCTAGGAAGCTGAATGCAGGGAAACTCCCCTGAAAGGCATCTAGATACGTTACTCTATCTGCTGACAACAACACAGGACCCTCATTCTGTTTAAGGCACACTCACCAGCCACCAAAACAGAGGTATTTCCAGAGTGCCCCACTCACTAGTCATAGTGCCCTCTGCCACAATGTCTCAGTCATTCCCAGCTCTGCCACCTGACTGTGAAGGCAGCCGGGATCCAGGCCAGCTCCAGAGCCCGGGTTTATGACATGCAGCCCTTCTAGGACCCATTGGAGCAGAAGGAACAGCCTCCCTCAGGAAGCCAGCCAGGCCTGAAGAAACCCACACCCTCTGTACCAGTGCCCTAGATTCTCAAAGGGGTAGTGTGGTTCCATCCAGGATAGATGGTTCCAGAGCATCCATCCATCCTGCCCTGCTCCTTGGCTCAAAGTATGGCTAGACCTAGTTTTATTTTCTGATGTCCTTTATGTTAATTTGAGAGTGTGGCTCAGATAGAATGAGCAGAAGAATCACATATCAAGCTCTACCTTGTAAGCTCCATAGCTGGTGGGAGCTGAGATGTGGCCTGTGGGCTAACAGTGATCATGAGCAATGCTGCCTCCCTGGAGACCCTCATCCATAGGGTGTTTTGCATCTCTCACTTATGCCCTGTCACCCTACATAAGTCAAGAAGGTGGTTGCGGGGCAGGCTCACAGCTCTAGCAGCCGCTCCCCAGCTCCCCACTTCCCCACTGCACACATGGACAGCCTTGGGTTTCAGCAAAGCCTACAGGCCAGGAGGTGAGTGAAGCCTAGCATGGAGCTGGAACCACAGCAGGGTTTGGTGATCTGCTAGGCTGAATCTGCTAGTCTCTTGGGAGCCCAGCTGGCCCTGCTCTGTGTCCCTCACACCCTCTCTCAGAGACCCTCCCCTCCTCACTGATAAGGGAAAGGCAAGACTTATTCAGGCTCTGGGCTGCTGGCAGCCAGGTCCATTGGTCCCACCCAGGCCAAGTCCTTGCGTCCTGCTGCAGTGTCCGCCATGTGTCCGCATGGCCCCTCTGAACCTCTCTGTGCATAGTTCTGTTACTGCCATTTTTAACTTGGTGTGACGTGTACTCGATGACAATAACCTTCTTAG
The DNA here is from genome assembly GCA_004025045.1 of Sigmodon hispidus. NCBI lineage: Eukaryota > Metazoa > Chordata > Mammalia > Rodentia > Cricetidae > Sigmodon > Sigmodon hispidus. Next base: position 93,198 of record PVIH01000809.1, on the reverse strand, counting down.
CTCTCGTGTCCCCTCCTGCCCCCAGCAGTTGACCAAGCTCCACCAGTTGGCCATGCAGCAAACCCCCTTTCCTCCCCTCGGACAGACCAACCCCGCTTTCCCCGGTACGTACCCAGCTGTCCTTTTCTGACCTTCTCTTCTTACCTGGGGACGCTTTCTCTTTCTGAGCTCTAGCTAGTGCAGTGGTTAGTGCAGGTGCTGCCAAAGCGCTGGACGCAGAACCTTGCAGTTAGCACAGTGGGCTGCACACGGCTGAGGCCAGGCGGGTCGCTCGGCCTCCCATTGTGGGCGACTTTACTGTTCCCTGCCTTCCATGGCCTTGCCTTTTGAGGGTCTTAGATGCGTAGCAGTGCTCCGTGTCACCCACAGTCCATCCCCAGGTGGCATTTTCTACCGGGCCACACTTGGAGCACATTTTTTTCCTGGATCAACATTCTGACAGCTGGAGTGACCCCAGCCTTAGTTGGTGCAGCCCTGTGAGGACACCAGTGACAGAAGCTAGCCTCACTCAGAGGGCTGGCCACAGCCTGCCCAGGCATCTGCAGCTGGGCATCCCTCTCACAAACACAGAGCCACCTGGTGGCGATGGCCAGTGAAAACACACTGGCCGTGCACGTCGGCTGTGCATGCACCAATCATATTTTGAGCTTTCCTAGTTGAAGGGACCTTGCTTCTCTCCTTGAGGGCAAAACATTAAACCTCTCTCTTCTTTGCTCTCCAGGAGAAAAGCTGCCTTTACACTCCTCCGAAGAAGCTCAAAATCTGATGGGCCAGTCGTCAGGTAAAACAGACCACAGTACTCGGGGAGTAGGCCAGGGGACATGTGCAGAGGACAAGAGTACCCACACCTGGGACATCTGAGTGTCTAGCACCCACCTAAGTCGGCTGGCAATAGGCAGTTTCCAGGGCACAAGCTTTGAACTGAGTCACGGGGACCACCCAGGAGCCACGTGGTGATGGAACGGTTCCATTGTTGGTGAAGGGTGGTTCTGAGCATGCTCAGTGTGCACCCACATGCCAAGGCCACATCTGAGTTACCACTCGTTCTCAGGCTGTGCAGTGTGTAGGGTGCTTAGGGAGAAGACAGCTGTGGGCACCATAGGACGGTATGTGCTTTTTAAAGATGGACTTCCCCGGAGATAGGTACAGACTTAGACGATGGATTTGGGCTGCATGTGTCTATACCACCTTCTGGTGTCCATTTAAATGCCTGCTCCCAGGACACTGTGGGGTGCGGTGCAGACTGATGCAGTGCGTTGGGGAAGTGACAGGCCAGGGCTGAGTTTGTCCTCTCTGTCCTGAGAGGGAGATACCATATACTGTATCCCTGTGGGGGGGTCACTGTGAGTACATACACACGGCCAGACCTGCAGCCTCCTGGCTGCCATCATGTGTTTATGTAACAGCTTGACCAAAGCCCCCAGACCTGCAGCTCGAGTGAACCCGTGCCCTCATAGCAGCTGTGGGAAGGGGGTGTGCTGAGACAGCCATGAGCCGCATGGGAAACGCAGCTGCCTCTGAAGCCCTCTCCTGAGTATTGGCTTCAGGTAGCCATGCCCTTCTCTAGCCACTTGACTTTAGGGTCTCTGAAAAGGGATTCTCTCTTCACTCAGTCAGCTGTTAAATCCAACAGATATACCCTGCTGCCTCAGAAACTCTTGTCCAGCACCCCAGTAGTTCTAGGAAAGCCTTTCAAATGACATTTTACATGTCTGTGCTTCTGAAGTGCATAGATTCCTAAATAGCCAAGTAAATTGTGTTTAAAAACTATTATTAAAAGATAAGGGCTAGAAACCCAGACTTGAATGTGTAAACCAATCAGCAGAGTTGGGATGAATCAGTTTATTTAGCATTTCCACCTGGGCCTGACTGATGACTATCTGCCATTGGGGTCACACTCTGGCCGGAGCCCCTACATGTGAGACAAGATTGTGAGGAGGCTGTCCACCCAGGAGGGGAGCAAGGCCAGGCCAGGAGCTGGGAGAATGATGGCACTGTGAGAAGGGTTCGTTGAGATTGTTTGGGGGATTCTGGGTCTCATGGCTATATGGATATGGTACTGAAGGGTCAGGGCCAGTAAGAGCACAGAGGAGGGACCTGGGTTCTGAGCATTCTGAAGGAGTGTGGGTACAGCTGGCCATCTGGAAAAGATAGTCTGAAGACTGGACCCAGCAGTTCCATGAAGGGATCTATGCTGAGTCTGAGGCAAGAGATCAGCTCTAGAACATGCAGACCTGAGCTGTCTGTTGTTGAAATGGGGTGGCTGTGTACAGAGAGAGCATGGGCTGTCACAGAGGTATAGGTATTGCACCTTCACTGCGGCAGTCCCTAGAGTGTATGGTCAGTATCTCTGAGGCACGTGGACTCTGAGAAGCTGCCTGTTGTCTGGAGACATAGTGAGACTTGCAGAGATGAACACTTGACCTTAGCCATGTGAAGTGGCCTTCAGAGAAGTGTGTCGAGCAGAGTTAACAATGAGTGTTTGCCACTGCTGGCTACCTGTGGCAGAAGTACCTGAGGTCTCAGGGTGGAGCAGAGTGGGACACAGCTCCCACAAGTCTCCCTGAACAGAGAGAGAACAGGCATTAAATGTCAGGGTGCCCTGTGTTGCCTGTGCCTCAGCTGCCCTCTTTTTTAGCTCAGGGCCTGCCAGGCTGTGTATACAAGGTGTGGGGGGTTCTTTTGAGAGCAATTGGAACTCTGGAGGTTGGGTTCCACCTGGACCTGCCTGGGTCTCTGGGTGATGCTGACCTTGACCTCAGCCAGCCCAGGGAAATGTGGCCAGGCTGGGTATGGCAATGAATTGTTTTCTTCCAGCCTAACCTTGTTCCCTTGGTGTACCCAGGTCTGGATGCCAGCCCCCCGGCCAGCACTCATGAGCTCACCATTCCCAATGATGTGAGTATGCCCCCTAAACTCTCTTGTCATCACAAAAAAAAAAAAAAAAAACCTGTCCCAAGCTCTGGACCCCACAGCTGAATCTTCTCCCTCCTTCCTCCCCCCTTAAACCGATAGAATGCCCATGAAAGAAACAGGTGAAACAGGAACACTAGTGACATCGGGGTGAATGAGAGTTGGGGCTGGGAGGCCAGAAACAGCAGCTGTATCCTGGCGTGGAGGCCTTGAAAATAGGGTGGTCCAGGAAGGTTCTAGAGTGATAGACCCACACTGCAGGTTTGAGTTCTCTGGGACATGAAGTTGGTTGGATGTCACAGGTTGTCTGGATTCCTTACTCTGACATAGCTCAGTTGGTACACAGTGCACAAGCTGTGGCCTCAGGGGCCACTGTCCGCACACTGTGTTCTCCCAGGCTGATCAGGGGCCTGGAGAAGTAATGCATCACCCCAAACACTGAGATCAGAGAAGGAGAGTCCACATCTTCAAGAATCGCTGCCAGGATCGCAGAAGGGACGGTCTCTGTGTGGGCCATGCAGGATCTGTCCCCTTTCCAACTTGTATAGTGTTCAGGCTTTCTCTGCCCTAAAGCATGTCAGACTCACTCTGCCCTGACTCCTGCTCTGTGCTCACCTGTGCATCTCTGTTTACATGTGAAGGTCAGAGGTTAACCTCAGGTGTCATTCTTCAGGAGCCATCTACTTTGGTTTTTTGAGACAGTCTCTCACCAGGACCTAGGGCTCACCAATTAGGCTGGGCTAGCTGCCCACAAAGCCAGGCATCCACCTGCCTCCACTTCTTCAGTACTGAGATAACAAACATGCACCACCACACAGGACACTAGAGATCAAACCAAGGTCGTCATCTCAGTGAGTTAATGGTTCACTTCTGATGGCTAGCACATTCTTAGAAGGAAGACAACAAAGCACAATTATCCCAGCCACAGTTGATCAGGCCAGGGTGACGTATCTGTCCTTTAAGGTCTACATAGACCTCCAGAGGCTGAGGCCCAGGCAGCAGGCTTTCCTACCTCCACACTAGCAGGCCCAGAGTCCGTTCCTAATGGCCACTGCTACAGAGATTACCCCCAAGGCATTCAGTGTGGGGCATTGAGGGCCCCAGGGCTTTGCTCTGAGCACCCACCCATAGAGCTCAGGCCTTTTCCTGATGACTGACATACCTACGGGCTGCCGTGTCTGACCTAGCCTTGGTCACAGAAGAGCCCCGTAGCTTCTCTGCCAGATGGAAGAGTACAGGCGTGGAGCTTAGTTGAGCCATGGAGGTGTGCAGATAGGTCTTGAAACCCTCCTGTCTGCACAGGAGCAAGCACCCTTGGAACACTGACATGGACATGAGGATCAGGAGCAGGCCATGGGCAGGGCCCAGAGAGGGCAGTAGTAGGCAGGAATTGAGAAATGAGGACTAGGTGAGGCCCAGAGATATAAGGAGATGACAAGATGCTGAACAGCTCAGGTTTCTCAGGAGCAGGGGGTTCACTCTGTGCTCCTCAAGATGTCACAGCTCAGTGAGTGATACAGACACAGTAGACTGCCTTCACAGTGAGCAGAACACATACCCTTCGGGCCTCTCCAGGGTAAGAGCTGGGCTCACACAGGTCCACTGTTGCCCACTGTGTAGATCTGGAAGCAGGTTCTCTTCCTGTCCTCTCAGGCCCAGCCCCAGACTTCTGCCTGACATCTCACTGCATCTCACAGCTTGTTTCTAGCCCTCAGGCCTGTGTCCAGACAGGTGCAATAGAACCACTACAACCTGTGATGGTTGCCAGCTACAGCCCAGGCTCTCAGTGCTGGTCTGACCGGGAGAGCATGCAGTGCCAGCGTGTGGATATGGGAATTCTGTTGAATCAGTGATGGAAGTTGAGGGACATCACTGGGCTCTTCTGCCATCTGCTAGGCCAGGCTGCCCCCACCATGGGACAGGGTGGACTGAGAGGCGCATACCCAACTTGCAACTGTTGCCAGAGAAAGCTCTTGACCACCAGGATGGAGGACACTCATGTCCCTGAGATGGCCCTCACTCCTGATGGCTGCCTTGGCCACAGGTCTCTGCATCCATTAAACAGTTCACCAAGTAGACATCAGATTTGTCCTCAGCTTCATCTGAGATCATCAAAAGACAGGTTTCAGCAACAATGAACTTGAGGTGCTCCTCGGTGTCTGTGATGCTCACTCTTCCTGTAGATCCATTCTCCCTGTGGGGGTACCACCAGAAGGCTCTGAGCCAGTCTAGGCCGGAGCTGGGGTGGGATTCCCCGCTCAGTCTGCATCACTTCTGATCAAGTAGATGTCTTGTATGACTTTTTCCAGAGGGACACTAAGACTGTCACAGGTAGAGCCAGGCCTCTCTGCCATTGTCCCAGAGACCAGGCTCAGGACTTGGCAGTGCCTTTTCCCCACAGCACTGAGTTCATAGGCAGAGTTGGAGCCTAGCCCAGCGGGTGTCCCTGCAGCGCTCTTAGAGATGCCTTGAAAGGGATGTCCTGGGCTCTTCTCTAAGAGATCCCTCCATCATCTCTTCTAGCTTATAGGCTGCATAATTGGACGCCAGGGCACCAAAATCAATGAAATCCGACAGATGTCTGGGGCTCAGATCAAAATCGCCAATGCCACTGAAGGGTCGTCAGAGCGTCAAATTACCATCACAGGGACCCCAGCCAACATCAGCCTTGCCCAGTATCTCATCAATGCTAGGTGAGTGATTCTTGGGTCCTTCACTGGTCCTGACCTACAGTCCCCATATCCTTGCTAATAGAGTAGAAGTCCAGGCATGTAGGGAAAAGTATGATAAAATTCACCTCTGCAGAGACATGGGCAGTCCATTCACCAATGAGGAGCTAGGAAGCTATGGTGAGAGGCACCTTCCTCCTAGTCAATAACCTCCTAGTCAATCTGCCCATCTGCCTCAAGCAAGGGGTGTTGGTAGACTTGTAATCAGTCTAGGGTAGGACTCGGAAATGCCTGGCTTCTGCCTCGCCTGCCCCAAATGGTGACCTAGAAATGAAGAGATGCCCACCCCATCTCATACGTCTATGACATGTCCCTTGTACCTCTGTTCCAGGCTGACGTCTGAGGTCACCGGGATGGGTGCACTCTAACCTACTCAAGATCCTCCACTCCACACATTGGATGGCTCCAGCCCGCAGCCTCACCAGCTGGCACACTGTACAGACTGCCGTCCTTCCTTGCAGATATGAATAGAGCGTTTTCTTTCCAGATGATAGTGTGTGTGCCCACTCAGGCCCTGCGCGCTCCGCATTAGTGTAGCCTCCACGCATTGGCATGCAGCTCTTTACTTTATTGCTCAATGTATTCCCAGATGTGATGTTTCAGAGATTTATTCCTCAGTATCCATGTGACTGTCTGTTTAAAAGTTGGTTTGATGCTTTAACAGCACTTCCTGTGTCCTGCTGTCCAGTGTTCTCAGAGACCCTCCTCTCGCCCAGTCAGTCTCCTGACTCATCCCCACCCTAGGTTGTACGCAGGGATCAGAGGAACTTTTCTTGCAACCTGCTGGGAGCATTTGGAAGAGGAGGGACTTGGGGGGGATCTAAGGAGCAAGGTGAAGTGCAGAGGGTGGGGTGGGACCCTTGCTTCACTGGGATATCTCGGGGAGGGGGCATTTGCGGCCCCCACGTGTCTTCCAAGATGGCTAAGAACAAGAACTTGCCAGAAAGTTCATCTGCACCCATCAGAGTTCAATAAACGTCGTGTTCCCCCCATGGCTCTGCTTCTCTCTGCTCCCCATCCTCAGTGCCCATACCCACCCACGAGACACATCAGTACCCAGCCTGAGCGTCAGAAGGTCTCAGGTTCTACTCTTGCCCAGGTCCTAGTACCCGATTCCAACCCGGAAAGCCGCCTATGATGGAGACTACCAACGTCTGACCTGCCAGGGCACCATCCACACAGCCTTCCACCACAGAAGGGGCCTTGCTTCTTCACTGATGCCACTTAGAACCAAAGCTCCACTGTTCCCTTCCCTTAGGGGGCCAGGGCAGAGGTGGAGACTTCCCATGGGCCCTGGTCCCTATCTCTACCTCTGATCTTGGAGTTTCTGGTAAGAAGGCCCTGGCAGAAACCAACTCAGGCCTAGAGAAGGGGTAGTCTTCTTACTCTGCAGTTTCTTCTTGAGACTCAGCTGTCCAGCATCTGCCATCTACCCTGGAACCTGTCTTCATTCATGGGTACAGTGACCTGCTCCAGATGCTGGCCAATGTAGCAGCCATCCTGGCAGGAAGAGCTCCCTTGTGTCTACCAGGCCAAGTCAGGTGTGCCTCAGGCCCCTGCTCTATTTTAGCCAGGAGTCCCTGACTCTGTTGTCTGGATACATTTCTTGCCCTCTGCTGTGGATGGTGTACAGTGTAGCAGCAAGCATGAGCCTAACACCCAGCAAATTAGGGCATGAAGAGTATCCAGGGGTGTTATTAATCCCACTTCCACATACTAAACCCAGACACAGGATCTGAGAGATGACAGAGACTCTGAGGACACAAGCCTTCCCCCAGAGGCAGCAAATAGCCTATCAACTGTGAGTACCATAAAAAATAACAGCTATTGTGTGAGTAAGATTAAAAAGAAAACCCAAACAGCACAAGGGAATCAAAAACTCAGGGTCAAATGAGGCCCAAGGGAGGCCCCAAAGGTGATGGGGCCATGGGTGAGTGATGGGTCACGTACCCACAGAACAAGAGTCGGGAAGAAGAGCACATGGGTAGGGGCATGTATGTATGCCAGGCCATGGAGTAAGGGAGCACCACTCAGCCCTAGGCTGAAATTGGAGCTCCTTGTTCATTATATGGAGACAATGGCAGTGGCCTTCAGGGAGAAGTGTGGTGTTGGTTTACCGTCTCCTACACATCCTGGCTCCCCCTCTGAGGACTAGCTTGAGGAGCCCTGGTACTTGCCAAGCTGGTGACGTCTTTGGTACAGTAGACTTAGCTCTTCTCCACAAACAGAAGTCCAAGTCACGCCTCTCTGGCAAGAGGAGGGAAAGATAGAGAAACCTCAGAGGCAGGAGCTTGATTCCCAACATCCAGATCACAGAGGGGCACAGTCCCATAGAATCCACTGAGCCAGGCTCGCTCTACATCTGTCTATGCTGAAGGGGACAGCTGACCATGGTAATGGGATCTCAGCTCCACCTGGCATCCTTGAGGATAAGCAGGTAGGAGACACACCCCCACCTGAGCACAGAGTCTGTTTTATGGCAGATGTATGATGATGGATGGAGAGATGGGTGGAGGAGTGTATGGCTCTGGCAGCTGTGGAGTCTGCTGCTGGATGTATACTTTTGTTTCTCTGTTTCTACTGAAGGCCCTGGGGTAGTTAAGGAATTGCCCACGTCCTCTGGTCATTAGAAAACTCCCCAAGACTTGGGGTATAGCTTGTGTCTCCTCCTCAGGCTGGCCCCAGAACTAGAGATAAATGTGAGAGCAGGACAGCCTGCCAAGAGCCCTCAAACTGTCCTCTGCTACCACTCACTGACCTCAAGTCAGAGTTATTCCCCCAACAGTGGGTAGGGAGACGGGGGAACCATGGTGCCTGGCACATAGTTGACTTGGTCAAGTGCCATGTGAGAATGATCACAGCTGACCCTGTGGCCAGATTTGCTAAGACACAAGCTGACTATTGCTGTCACTGCCATAAAGATAGGCAATCCACACCCAGTCCTAGAATGCACAGTTATAAAAGATAATAAGTTACACACAAAGCTGTTTTGACAGAAACAAGTTTCATAAGCAAAAGCATTAAGAATATCCATTGGGTGCTCAAAAGCAGTGTTGCTGGAGACATAAATAAATCCCATCTCATGAGTATGTGCTCCTTGTCACATTGGGAAGCTTCCTGTACTTACGGTTCCCAGAAGTGCCAGTTTTGACAATTTTTCTTGTTTTTGTTTTCAGTCTGTCTATAGTTCTCTCTCTTTTCAGTCTCTTTATTTAAACCTTCCCCCTTTTTCTCTTCTTTATTATCAAAAATCAATGGATCTTGTGGACCTTTGCCAAGCGTCACCTTCAGGTTTTGCTGTTGACAGCACTTTTTGCCAGAATGTTCGTTTGTACTTGTTTGGCTTCACTGCCACACTGTCGCCCAACTTGTGGACACTAGATTTCTAGGCACTACTTCAGCCGTGTACTGTGGATTTGGACATTTCCCTCAAGATTGCCACTTACCCAGAGGCCCTTGGTAAAACATTAACTGTTCATACACAAGATTCCCTTACCCATCTGAGCACACTGCATTGTGTATCTACCATTGCCTGAACCTGGCACTCTGAGGCTGTACAGCATCTCCTGTGACAAGCTCTGTGGTGGGCTTCTGTGCCATGTGACTGCCACAACAGACATTCTTCCCATTTGCTAAGAAAATAATCTTGGTTATTTTCATCTGATTTGGTCACTGGGAGCTGAGTGGTGGTCGAACTTTGGGGTGAATCCCAGAATACGCTCCATTGCAAGAGGTGTTGATGTCTCTGCTCAGCTGACTTCAGGGGACAATCCTGCATTTTCCAGGTGGGCCCAGTTCCATCATCAGGTTATTAAAGAGGACCAGGGTGGCTCACTAAGAATATCACACCCACCTAACACGTAGAAATGGAGGATGCAGAAGTCACACACACAAGCCCCAGCTGCCTTCTGTTAGTTAAGAGATAGGTAGCAGTTGTGGGTTGACTCCCAGGACAGTGGTTATCAACGTGGGTCAAAACCCCTTTGGTCATCAGAAAATACAGATGCTTACATTACATTACATTTACAGTAGCAAAATTACAGTTATGAAGTAGCAATGAAATAATTTTGTGGCTGGGGAATCTCCACACCATGAGGAACTGTATTAAAGTGTCACGGTGTTAGGGAAGTTGAGGACCACTGTCCCAGGGCAGCATGTCCCCAAGGTAGGCACACTGGCTTTCTGTCTGCCTTGCCCAGATGGGACAGGGACTTGAACTCTTTATGGCAGATGTCAGGAAATGGAGAGGGCCCTGACTGGCGTATCAGATGCAGACAGTTGCTGCTGGTTGTCACCTCACTATAGCAGCTTGGGCACACGGGAGAGACCTCACTCTGGTCTTTGTTCCCTTTGGAATATCCAGACATTTCTGCCACGTGGATTCTTTTTTATTTATTTATTTATTTACTTACTTACTTATTTGCCTTGGTGTTTGCCTGGAACTGGAACTACAGACAGTTGTTAGCTGCCATGTGGGTGCTGGGAATCGAACCCGGGTCCTCTGGAAGAGCAGACGGTGCTCTTAACCACTGAGCCATCTCTCCAGCCCCGCCATGTGGATTCTAAGCTCTAAATTCTGTTCAACAACACTAGGCACTTCTGGATGTTTGCCTGGTATCTTATTTCTCTACGGTTTCATTTTCCACTCTTTGTGGCTTAGGTAGAATTTTCTTCCAAGTGATTGCTAGATTTTCTAATGTCAAGTTTTGCTGCATTTTTATTTTAAGTTTAATATATTCATTATAATATTAGAACTTAAGTTATCTTTTATCTCCCATTATATACCCCCTCTATTTCAATTTTCAATTATAAAATTCTCATGCTAGCTACACTTTAAACATATCATTGTAAACAAAATACATATTTATATTGGTTTCATATATGTATCATTAGCTCTGGCTGCAAAAATTGCATGTCATTTATTGAAGTCTCCAGTACCCCTCCTGTGCTTGAAACAGTGTGTCATCTACAATATTAGCTTGGGATTGTTATGCATGTACCTTTTCATCTGAACATTTAAAGTCTGATTTCCAAGTCCCTGAGGCTTCTTTCCTTCCTGTTTCCCTTGGTCCCCCACACACACACACCCCATGACCCCTGCTCAGACCTTTCAGTGAGTTAACACCTCCTTGCTCTTGGCTCATCGGGGCTTTTTAGCTTTTACACTTTGTGGCCATAATTTATAGCTGCTTTTCTGGATGGTTCTATATTATCCACACTGTTAAGAAATTAAAAACCTTAGGTTTCTTGGGAATTTCTTTTTCTCTTGTCACTGAGGCCTCCAGACTCAGAAGCAAGGTTTCCTCACAGCTCATCCAACCCAGCACTGCAGGAGTTACAGAGCAGGCCTGCTTCCAGCCTTCCAGAGAGTTCTGTGGAGGGGAGCAGGGGCTGAACTTGTCCTTGTGTTTCTAGAACCTCATTTAGAGCCCTGCCTCTGATGAAAAACAAGTTTAGGGTTGTCTGGGCTGTGAAAGGGCTAACCTACAGCCAACCTCTTGCTGTAGCTGACCCAGGCAGCATGAGAAGAGCCACTGGAGGCTAGAAATACAGCTAGGTGGTAGATTCCTTTCCTAGGATGTGCCATGCCCTAAGTTGGAGTCCCTAGTACAAAAATCAACAGCAAAAACCAGATTGGAGAAAGTGGTGCTCCCAAAGACTACTGTTTCTTGAAGCGTTTCTGGATTCCCAGGCCTATAGTGCCACGGCTGTGACATGACCTGTGTGCTCTGGCTGACCGCTCTCATGGCAGTGCCTTAGCTACTAGACTATAAACAGGGAGTAAAGGTAGGTTTACTCCTAGAGGCTTTCTGGGGCAGCATGAGAATTATGGAGCGTTAAAGAAGTGGCTAGGGGGTAAGGGGGCTGATTTCCAGGTATCAGCAACAGAATTAACTTCCTATGTCCTCAATACTCACAACCACATGCCAGTTGGACTCACATGGACTGACTCAGCATATGGACTCTATAGAAGGAAGGTATCTTTTTACATTCAAGCCCCCCTCCTCCGCCCCCCCAGCAGCCCTCTATGTATTGTGATGGGTTAAAGGACAGCTGTGCACTCGGCTCCTTCAGTCAGAAGGTGACCCTGTGGTAGTTCTTGTTATGTGGTCACTCTGACCTTCCTGTCCTGTTCTATGTTCCTGGATGTCACCAGCTAAAGTCAACAGCAGATGAAGCCCTGAACCAAAGTCTGTCAGGATGTTTGTGGAGGATGTACAGGGCATCTCCCAGGAGCTCACAGGTCACATTTTTAGCATCATCCTGAAAGGAAAGTCCTAGCTAGGACCATAGCTCCAGGTCCTGAGCCCTAGACCGTCCGTGTTCCTGCCAAGGTTGGCCATAGCTTTCTCTATTAGCCTTCTACTATGGTCCTATACCACCCAACCTCACCCTGTAAAACTTGACAAGAAAAAAGAAACAGGAAGGCAGAACCCAAGGCACATGGAAAAGTCATAATTTTTGTGATCCCTGGAATTTACTCTGGGGGCCAAGGAAAAGGATCTCAGCGTAGGGACCTCTGCCCCTTCTTAAGGCAGTGTCCTCCATATATGGGGACCCTGGGTTAAAAATCATTTAAACTATAAAACAGATAAAAAAGACAAAATGCATAGAGTGGAGTTGGAGAGATGGCTCTTTCAGAGGTCCTGAGTTCAATTCCCAGCAATGACATGGTGGCTCACAACCACCTGTAATGGGATCTGATGCCCTCTTTTGGCCTGTAGACATACATGCAGGCAGAACACTGTATACATAAATCTTAAAAAAAAAAAAAAAAAAAAAAAAAAAAAAAAAAAAAAAAAAAAAAAAAAAAAAAAAA